>OX463245.1:61551979-61960076 GCA_949820135.1 Sylvilagus floridanus | reverse complement strand
CAATCCTTAGAATAATTTTTTATCATATTTCATGATACTGATTAAGTCAAACTAGAATTTTTATGGATTTTACCCCATTATAGCTATTAAACTTAAGATTTCCTTCAACTTTAAATCATAGAAAGTTCTTACTGCTGCAGAGACAATTCAGTGAGACAACAATATATGTTTTTGTCTATTAGGTCCCTAATGCTTTAATTATTTTCATTGTGTTCAAAACCAACCAGGGCATAAGCATAATAAAGTGTGACTGCATGACTCTGATTCTGAACAAGATCATCAATATTTTCTTCATCTGTTAGATGCTTTTCTAGCATTTAGTATATGTTAAAAGAGAAGCACTTTTTTTTAGATTTTAGAAAAATTGGCAACATATTAAAATAGTTGCTGTGTGAACCAAATACTTATTATATGATAAAAAGAACAAGCATGCTAAAAATCTTTTAAAAAGGGAGCTATATTTTCTCATATCTGGGGACATTATTGAGAAAGCAATTTTTAAGTTCATTTTGAGGATAAATAAGCATTTCTGATAATTTTAAAAGCAACTTTATGAAAAACAATAATCTCATTGACTTTGGGAAGCCAAGAGCCCAGTGACCTGCATCCAGACTTTCATGTTTGCATTGATAGAACATTAATTATCAAACTACATTTTCTTCCTATAAAATATTCTCACAAAGAATTTTTTTAAACTTAGCCTACTACAGTGTTTTCTGTTGCATGCATAGTTGTAATAAAACTTGGACCCGTGCTCATCATCAAACTACCCAATGTATTTTCTCACCAGAAAACTTAATTTTAAAGGACATTGTTATGGTTTAAGGTATTTAATAAGCACTTATTTTTCAGCAAAGGGAAAAAGAACATAAAATTAACTATGTGTGAGGAAAACAATTCTAGGAAGAAATCCATTTCAAAATGATGTTAGAAATACACACTGACAAAATGTTCATGAAAAAAACATAAATAAATGCCAATCTAATAACACTATTACCAACAATGCATGCATTTTATTGTTATATGTAATATTAAATCTGAATTTACTTTTGTATAGCTTTTTAACTGTTCAAAATGTTTCAAAGCCATTATTCCATTTCATCTAACTGGTGTTAAAACACAATTCTGCTTTTCTTGTTCTTGTACATTAAGAACAGAAAGGGGAAATAAAAGATAATACAGCAGAACATAACTTAAAAAGCATTTTTGTCTCTAGAACTTATAAATCATAACAAGAAAAAGTCATGTTATGAATTCACTGTACAGCACCAATGGGCATACAGTCAACTTGGATTCCATGTTAAAAAATGATTCGATATGGACTTTCTTTTTTTTTTTTTTATAAAGCTTTTATTTAAAGAATATAAATTTCCAAAATACAGCTTATGGATTACAATGGCTTCCCCCCCCCATAACTTCCCTCCCACCCACAACCCTCCCCTTTCCCGCTCCCTCTCCCCTTCCATTCACATCAAGATTCATTTTCAATTCTGTTGCGGGTGGGAGGGAAGTTATGGGGGGGGAAGCCATTGTAATCTATAAACTGTATTTTGGAAATTCATATTCTTTAAATAAAAGCATTATTAAAAAAAAAAGGAGAGAATGATTCAACATGGGAAGCAAGACACACAGCAGACTCATAGAATGGCAGATGTCCTAAATAGCACTCTGGCCTCAGAATCAGCCCGTAAGGCATTCAGATCTGGCTCAAGAGCCCATGAGAATATTTTAGGCATGGAAAGCCAAGACACTCTGAAAAAAAAAAAAAAAAAGACCTAAAGACCTAAATTTTAGATCTCTGTGAGTGAGATCCCAGGGAAAGAATGGGGCCATCAAAGAAGGAGGTACCTCTCTGAAGTGAGGAGAGAACCTCCATTTTGACTAAGACCCTGTTGGAATAAGATTGAAGTTGGCAAACCCTAAAGGCTTCCATAGCCTCAGCAACTCATGACTAGAGCCTAGGGAGATTACTGATGCAATAAACAAGAGTGTCAAATTGTTAAATCAACATCAGGAGTCACTGTGTACTTACGTCTCATGACGGATCTTTCCTTAATGTGTTGTCCAATGTGAAGTAATGCTATAACTAGTACTGAAACAGTATTTTACACTTTGTGTTTCTGTGTGGATGCAAACTGATGAAATCTTTACTTAGTATATACTGAATCGATCTTCTGTATATAAAGATAATTGTAAATGAAAAAAAAAAAAAAAACCTTGGTGATATGGACTTTCTAATCTCTCTTCCTGTACCATCTGAGTCTCCCTGTTTCAACCTGCATCCCCATCTACTCCTGAAATGAGAGTCTTGATCATCCTTTTCTTCAGAGATGCTGCTCAGGTAGGAAACAGCCCAGAACCCAGCTGCAAACTGGAGCCATGTGGGCTAGAAACATGTCAGTAACTCCGTAATCCTTGAATTCACTCAGCCCAATGATGGATCCAGGAAGGATCACAAAGCAAGCGAGGGGAAAATTTGTCATGACGGACCAAAATCACTCATTTAGATGACAACATTAGCCTTTTGGCAGCATCATGATTTCCTTGAATTAATTCCTAACGTGCTACTTTGTGGTCAAGAGAAGAAACACTCTATGAGAGACTATTCACTGGTGTTACAATGATAGGTTGTTGCTATTACTCTCTGTATTTGGTAGAAAGATCCCTGAAGAAATCTGTGATATATTTCCAAAGTATGTACCATAATCCTTGATGCTGAATGTAGATTCTTCCCTATATCCATTTAGAACAGAAGCAAATCCAATATTTACTAACATTTAGCATGAAGGATAATCTGATTAGTCACTAATGATAATAATAAAAGCGAATATTTATGTGTCACGCACAATTCTTTTATGTGTCACGCACAATTCTAGCCTATCACATACGTTATCTCATATAATCTATTAACAGATAAAACTCTCAGAGACAGAAATTTAAATCTCTACCTTCAGTGACTCAGAATTACTCCTACATCCTTGCTCTGTTCTTCCCTTTTCTCCCCCTCTCTCCCCTTTCTCCTTTCTTTCTTCCTTCTATCCTATGTTGTTTTGAGGACAGAGCTCTTTCTAACTGATAGCATGAGTTCGGTGCTTCAGACTTTGTTAGCATTTCACTTTCTACTTTCTTCCACGGTCATTTCTGTCCCAGCCCAGAGAAGTTCTCTGCTGCAGAATACATTGTCTACCTCAAAGCTGTAAGGGTAGACCCAAGATGGCTGAAGAAGGTGTAGTCACACCAACTTCAGCTGCTTTGGGATATGAAAGGAACAAAGGAAGTCCTGGCTGACTGAAATTTGCAGCAAAGAGGTGAAAAAAACAACAAAGACTCTGTGGGACAAGAGGAGAGCAGACAGGGACACCGCTCCAGCAACCCCCTTGGTGCAGCCAGCTTACCACATCAAAGCAGGAAGAAATTGCTGTGTGCCCCACGCTTCCAGTTTTAGCTCAGAGGGGATTCCACAGTCACCCGCTGACTTTTACTTCAGCCTGGAGAGCGGACCAGGGTCTGAGAAACCAGCCTGAGAAACCGGTCAGGGAAACCACACTGCTTGCCCCCCCTTTCCCACTTGCACAGGGCACTACCCTCCGCAGCACAAAGTCGAGCCGCATGCC
The DNA here is from genome assembly GCA_949820135.1 of Sylvilagus floridanus. Classification (NCBI taxonomy): domain Eukaryota; kingdom Metazoa; phylum Chordata; class Mammalia; order Lagomorpha; family Leporidae; genus Sylvilagus; species Sylvilagus floridanus. The sequence goes on along the minus strand of OX463245.1, from coordinate 61,956,462 downwards.
TCTGCTCTGCAATGCTCCCAGCAGAACCTCAGTCAGAGGCAGGGCAGCACGTGGGCCAATGGGCAGATTTCCTGAATCCTGCAACTGTGGGAGTTTGGGGGCATTAGCTCCAGAGTTAGACTCATACACTCCACAGGAGTCAGGCAGGTTCACCTGAGCTTCTAGGAACGAACACCAGAAGCAGCCCAGAAAAAATGCACTCCCACCCTGGCAGATCTAACCGTGAACCCACCACAACCTGCAGCACCAGGGCTTATAACAATTCATTCTAAATTTCTTGGTGCTCCTGGAATCTACACAGTGGATATAGAGAAAAATCTACTTGCATTCCATCTTTTTTCCTGACTCATACTCTCCAGAGTAAAATTTCTTGTATACCTGCTAGTTTGTCTGTAGGACTGAAACAGGGTTCAGTTCACATCCTTAGCTGCAGGACCGCGGCTGCTGGTTTTACAAGCCATGCGCCAGCTGGACTGTCCGAGCAGGCCCTGAGGAAGGGTCCATCCATCTCACACAGTCACAGAGCCACAGCAGTTGGTGCCACGAGTGCTGACACCACTCGGGCTTGCTAAAACAAGGGGAAGCCACCCTTTGCTCCCCCAGCACCAAGCAAAAGGCCCTGGTTATCACATCCGCCAGGGAAACTGATACTGAACTCTGTGTGGAGCAAAGACACACACCCCAGGAAACCCTTCGTCATCTCAACCCACACTTCTGTCCTTGTGAACTGCAGCAGACTAAACCGCTGTGTCACTTACAGACAGAGCTGCCATTGATTAAGACAAAATAATTCACTCAGAGACTACACTCCTTGGTTCACCTACACTCCTTGGTTCACCAAAACCAAAGCCACAAGCCATGTGATATCAAGCATTCTGGTCAAACCATAAACTCCTTTCCAATAAAACTTACTCCATAAAGAAGACAGGATGAGTACACCAGATTCACAGACATCAATATAGGGAAAAAGAGACATGAATGAAGAAGCAAAGTAGCATGACTCCTCCAAAAGAACACAATACTCCTCCAAATTAGATCTTGAACTGAAGGAAATCTAAGATATGACAGATATAGAACTCAAAATAATGACTGTAAGGAAACTGAACTAGATGGAAGAGAATACAGATAGGTTAAAGAAAGGAGAAAATCAACGAGTGACATGAATGAAAATATTTTTAAGGAGATAGATCCCATTCAGAAGAACCAGACAGAAATTTTGGAAATGAAATCTATCAGTGGAGTAAAAAAATACAATTGAGAGCTTTGACAGCAGAATAGACCAAGTGGAGGAAAGAATTTCAGATCACAAGGAAAAGAATTTTGTAATAACTACATCAGACACAAATAAAGACGAAAGAATCAAAAAGAATGAAGAGGGGCCATGCTGTGGCATAGCAGTTAAAGCTGCCGCCTGCAGTGCTGGCATCCCATATGGATACTGGTTCAAGTCTCAGCTGCTCCACTTCTGATCCAGCTCTCTACTATGGCCTGAGAAAGCAGTAGAGGATGACCCAAGTCCTGGAGCTCCAGCACCTGTGAGGGAGACTTGGAAGAAGCCACTGGTTCCTGGCTTCAGATCAGCACAGCTCCGGCCATTGTGGGCACCTGTAGAATGAACACACAGATGGAAGACCTCTCTGTTTCTCTCTCTCTCTCTCTCTCTCTCTCTCTCTCTCTCTGTATGTCTAACTCTGCCCGGAAAAAGAAGAGGAAGTGGAGCAGCTGGGACTCAAATTGGTGCCCATATGGTACAGCAAAGTTGTACTTCAAATAGGAAGTAACTCCAATACTCGTAAACTATTCCAAAATATTGAATTGGATGGAGTCTTTTTTTAACTTTTATTTAATAAATATAAATTTCCAAAATACAACTTTTGGATTATAGCATCTTTTTCCCCCCATAACCTCCCTCCCACCCATAACCGTCCCATCTCCCATTCCCTTTCCCATGCCATTCACATCAAGATTAATTTTCAATTATCTTCATATACAAAAGATCAATTTAGTATATATTAAGTAAAGATTTCAACAGTTTGAACCCACACAGAAACACAAAATATAAAGTACTGTTTGAGTACTAGTTATACCGTTAATTGACATAGTACAACACATTAAGGACAGAAATCCTACATGGGTCGTAAGTGCACAGTGACGCCTAATGTTGATTTAACAATTGACACTCTTATTTATGACGTCAGTAATCACCCGAGGCTCTTGTCATGAGCTGCCAAGGCTATGGAAGCTTCTTGAGTTCGCCACCTCCAATCTTATTTAGACAAGGCCATAGTCAAAGTGGAAGTTCTCTCCTCCCTTCAGAGAAAGGTACCTCCTTCTTTGATGACCCGTTCTTTCTACTGGGATCTCACTTGCATAGATCTTTCATTTATGTGTTTGTTTGTTTGTTTGTTTGTTTTTGCCACAGTGTCTTGGCTTTCCATGCCTGAAATACTCTCATGAGCTTTTTAGCCAGATCAAATGCCTTAAAGGGTGATTCTGAGACCAGAGTGCTGTTCAAGACATCTGCCATTCTATGAGTCTGCTGTATATCCCGCTTCCCATGTTGGATTGTTCTCTCCTTTTTAATTCTATCAGTTAGTATTAGCAGACACTAGTCTTGCTTATGTGATCCTTTTGACACTTAATCCTATCTTTTTGATCAATTATGAACTGAAACTGATCACTTTGGGAGTCTTTTTAAAAGATTTATTTGTTTATTTGAAAGAGTTATACACAGAGAGAAGGAGAGGCAGAGAGAAAGAGAGAGAGGTCTTCCATCTGCTGGTTCACTCCCCACTTGGCTGCAATAGCTGAAGCTGTGCCGATCTGAAGCTAGGAGCAAGGAGTTTCCTCCGGGCCTCCCACATGGGTTCAGGGGCCCAAGGACTTGGGCCATCTCCTACTGCTTCCCCAGGCCACAGCACAGAGCTGGATCAAAAGTGGAATAGCCAGGTCTCGAACTGGTGCCTACATAGGATGCCAGTACTGCAGGCAGCAGCTTTACCTACTATGCCACAGAGCCAGCCCCAGGATGGACTCTGTCAAACTCTTTTCATGAGGCCATAATTACTTTGATACCAAATTCAAAGATAGGACACAAAAAGAAAACTGTAGACCTACAGCCTTAATGAACATACCGCAAAGATTCTCAACAAAATACTAGCAAATTGAATTCAAAATCTCACCAAGAAGATCATACATCATGAAAAAAATGCAAGCATGGTTGAACATTCACAAATCAACATATATCATAAATCACACCTGTAGAATGAAGAACAAAAACCATATGATCATCTCAATAGATCCACAGAAATCATTCCAAAAGACAACATCATCTCATGATAATAATCTCCAACAATCAGGTATAAAAGCAACATTCCTCTAAGTCACAAAGTCTACATATCACAAACCAAGAGTCAATATCATACTGAGTGAGGAAAAAATGAAAGCATTTCCCCTCAGCTCTGGAACACAACAAAGATGTCTACTTTAGCCACTCTCATTCAATATAGTAATGGAACTTTTAACAAGAGTGATTAGGGAGGAGAACGAAATAAGGGGCATCAAAATTGGAAAAGAGGCAGGCAAATTATCCATGTTTGCATATGATATGATGTTGTACATCATGTACACTCCACCAAAAACCCTCCACCAAAAAGCTGTTAGAATTGATAAACTAATTCAGTAAAGTAGCAGCTACAAAATACACATGTAAAAAACAGTAATGTTTTTTAACCTAGAAACTTTATTTAAGGTAGTCAAACTTCATGCATTTCATAATTCCACTCTACCCTCCATCCCACCCACATTCAAACACTTCTCCCTTCTCCCTCTCCTATTCCCATTCTTATTTTTTATAAAGATCAATTTTCAGTTAACTTTATACTCCTAAGTTTAGCCCTACATTAAGTAAAGAGTTCAATAAATAGTGTGAAGAAAAAAAATCAAAACAATGTTCCTGAACAGTCAAGATAAGGGCTGTCAAAAACAGTAACTTTTTGTACATTAATGATGAGCTCACAGAAAGAGAAATCAAGAAAGAAATCCCATTCACAATAGCCATAAATTCAAATATTTAAGAATAAATTTAACCAAAGAAGTGAAAGATCTCTACTATGAAATTTATTAAAAATTGATGAAAGAAATCATCAAGGACACACACAAATAAATGGAAAGATATTCCTTGCTCACAGATCAAAAGAATCAATGTCATTAAAATGTCTATACTACCTAAAGCAATCTATAGATTTAATGTAATCCCTATCAAAATATCAGTTACATTCTTGGTAGAACTAGCAAAAGTAATTCTAAAATTCATATGGAATCACAAAAGACCCAAGAGAGCCAAAGCAACCCTGAGCAGGAAAAATCAAGCCAGAGGCATTCCATTACTGGTCTTCAAAGCATACTACAAAGCTATTGTATATAAAACAACATATTTTACTGCCATAAAAACTGATATATAGATCAATGGAACCAAATAGAGAACCTGGAAATTAATCCAGATACATATGATCAACTGATTTTTGATGAAAACGCTCAGACTGTACAGTGGAGTAGGGTAATCTCTTCAACAACTGGTGCTGGCAAACCCGGCTATATATTGTATTATACATAATGTATATACAATGTCTTACATTATCTATCTATAGATAAATAGATATATACACACAAAATAGATATAAAAATAGATACATACACACACACAAAATCAACTCAAGATATACCAAAGAACTAAATTTAAGATTAGAGACTATGAAGTTGCTGAAAGAAAATGTAGGGGAAACACTCCAAGACATTCATGTAGCAGACAACTTCTTGGACAAGATCCCCAAAGCACAAGCAACAAAAGCAAAACTAAATAAATGGGACTATATCAAACTTGGAAATTTTGCACAGCAAAGGAGATGATCAATAGAATGAAAAGATGTCCAACAAAGTAGGAAAAAAATTGCAAACCATCTAGCCAATAAGGAATTAATTTCCTGAATACATCAGCACTTAAAAAAACTCAACAATAATAAAATGAGTCCAGTTGAGAAATGGAAAAAAGACATCAACTGGCAGTTCTCAAAAGAAGAAATACAAATAGACTGTAAATATATGGAAAAATGTTCAATATCACCAGCCATCAGAGGAATGTAAATCAAAACCACAGTAAAATATCATCTCACACCTTTCAGAATGGCTAAAATGCAAAACACAGAGTGACAAACGCTGGTGAGGATGTGAATGAAGGGTAACATTTATAGACTGTTCATGGGAAGGTAAATCCGTACAGTCACTGTGGAAACAGTAAGGAGATTTCTTAAAAAACTAGAAGTAGATTTGCCACATGATCTCATTATTGGATATATACCCAAAAGACTGAACACACTGTATCAAAGAAATGCTTGTACGACTATGTTTACAGTAACACTTTTCACAATAGATAATAACTGGAATCAATCAAGGTGTTCATCATCAGACGACTGGATAAAGAAAACGTGGACTATTATTCAGTGACGAAAAAGGATGAAATCCCACCATTTACAAAAAAATGGATGCAACTGGGGGACATCATGTTGAGTGAAACAAACTGGACTCAGATAGACAAATGCAACATACTCTCCCTTATCTGTGGGAGCTAAATTTTAAACAAACAAATGAAAAAAAAAAAGATTTGTGAGTGTATAAGTATTGCTACAAATAAGTTTTGTAAAACTTTATTTTAAACCTTTGTCAAACTAATGGTCAAGAATGTTGTACTACTATAGTTTGATTAGCTTAAAATTTACTGCATATTGTGAAATGGTCATTTTCCCACTCAATTATTGCTTCTAGCCATTGTCTATATTCCCACTAAACTAGGGTCTTTTTGCTTTTTGCTTGTTAAGCTTGCAACTTGGTGAAGTATTAAGCCTTTTCATTGTAATGTAAATTTAAAATATGTTATGTCTAAACCTAAAAAAGGAAAGAAAAGGAGAAGGAAAGAGGGTGGGAGCTAAAGAGAGGGAGGGAGGGAGGAAGGAAAAGAGGAAGGCAGTATCTTTATGTTCTCAGAATTGTACCTACAAACTTCATTGAATCTGTTAAAAACTAATTAAAAATTAAAAAATGGGGGCCAGTGCCTTGGCTCACTTGGTTAATCCTCCACCTACAGCGCCAGCATCCCATATTGGTGCTGGGTTGTAGTCCAGGTTGCTCCTCTTCCAGTCCAGCTTCTGCTGTGGCCCGGGATGGCAGTGGAGGATGGCCCAAGTGCTTGGGCCCTGCACCCACATGGGAGACCAGGAAGAAGCACCTGGCTCCTGGCTTTGGATTGGCGCAGCACTGGCCATAGTGGCCATTTGGGGGGTGAACCAATGGAAGGAAGACCTTTCTCTCTCTCTCTCTCTCTCTCACTGTCTATAACTCTATCTGTCAAATAAATTTTAAAAAAATAAAAATGAAAAAATTTAAGAAAATGTAAAGGAAAAGGAAGAATAGGGGAGAGAAGGGGTAAGGGAGACAGGGTAGAGTGGAAATATCACCTGCTCTTAAAGCTGTATATATGAAATATCTGAAATTGGTTGCCTTTATAAATAAAAAAATTAAAGAAAAATCTCTATAAGAGTATGCCCTCCAGGTCTCCATTTGGGGTTTGAACAAGCACACAAAGCATCCTTAACTATCACTTACTTCTTGGTACTGTCAGATATGCAGGTTTATGTGGCCTGGGTGGCATTTGTCCACGATCCTTCTGGTTGTTTCAGGAGTGACCAGGTGAATTAAACTATAATATGAATGGGGGTCAAAACGCCCAGGTGCTGGGCACTAATTTATGTAATTCCTCCTGGGATACAGGATTACTGCTGATTTTTCAGAATTAGCCTAGAAGGAAGGATGTGTCTACTTGTTCCTTCCTATCATAATGCCTTTCACTCTATGGGTTAGAGAGCCATTCACTGCTTAGGAACCCATTGTACTCAAGAACAAAAGAAATTCAACTGACTGTACCTGTGAGTCCTTGGATTCACCACATGACAATAAAGCTGCTGAAAGCCCACATTATCTGCCCATTACCAGTGGAGTTCTTGTCTCACTCAAAGGACATCAGAGTCTCATCCTGAGAGTGTAATTTCTAAGGCTACAGAAAGGTGTGCTTTCTATCAACCAGTATTTTAACTTGAGTTCCTACAAAGAGCCGTCCATTAGAAAAGGTATACAAACAACTAGGGAAAGAGAAGAACTAGGATAAAAGAAACATGATAGAAGGCAAAACCAATTCCTTGATGAGTTTTTGAGCTAACTGCCACCAGGGAACTTTGGGACTTCATTCTGTTGCAGATGTTTGCAGAGATACGTGGAAAGCTTCTCCTCGTCTCCTGTCCAAGGCAGAGAAGAAGCACCACTTAGCTACTGGCTCGAATGACTTCATTTACCAAGGAGAAACCAATGACCTGGGCTCCAAGATTCAGAGATGACTTAGAATATCGAGATGGCTTCCACCAAGAGTTCTAAAATGCCATGGCAGGGGCTGGCATTGTGTCACAGAAGGTCCTATATAAGTGTCAGTTCTAGTTTCTGCTTTTCCACTTCCTATCCAGCTCCCTAATAATGTGCCTGCAAAGACAGTGGAAGATGGCCAAGACAGTGCTTGGGCCCCTGTCATTCACTGGGAGACGGGGATGGAGTTCCAGGTTCCTGGTTCCAATCTGCACCACCCCTGGCTGTTTCAATCATTCGGAGAGTGAATCAGCAAACCGAAGACTTTCCTCTGTCTGTCTACCCCTTTTCCTCTGTAACTCAGCCTTTAAAACATAAACAAATAAATAAGTAAATAACTACATCTTAAAAATTAGAATGTCACGATATAAACATCCCTTGGGGCAGAAATGAAGAGAAATTGGAAGTAGCAGCTAAGGTACATCTGTGGGAAGTTAGTCATCACCAGTGGCAGAGTGTGGGGACCTCCTCATTGCACTGCCTCATCCTGCAGAGCAGAACAGGGTCAAGGAAGTGCTGAACAAAAGACTTGCAAACAACCTGAACAAAAGACTTGCAAACAACCTGATGGGATGAGATACACCTTGACCTGAGACTATGCCCTTTGATCTGATTGATGGATTACTCGCCCTAGCCCTGGGGGACTGGGAATGGATAAAAGACCATGTTAGGGGCGGGAACAGGAGCAGCCTCTTCAGTCTTTCTCCTCCTTTCTTTCGGCTGCTTCCCTCTCTTTCTCTCCTTTCCTTCTTCTATTACTAAGAATAAAAGTTCCTTGAGAACCGATCAACAGCGGTCGTGTCGTGACTCCGTGGGATGGACCTTCGCTGACGAGGGTTCCCGACAGCAGAGAATATTAGGTGGGTGACAAGAGTGTCCAGTACATTCACCAAATTTTTTTTTCAAATTCACACTCTCTAATTAATTAACATTTAGAGAAACCATTCTCAAGTCCTTTCCAATTTCTCTACAGAGCTTTTTTGTTTTTTTTTAAAAAAAACTTTATTTATTTATTTATTTGAAAGGCGGCGCCAAAGAGAGAGAGGGAGAGATAAAGAGAGCTCTTCCATCTGCCAGCAACTCCACCCTGCCCCACCCCACAATCCAAATGGCCATAATGGCCATAGCTGGGCTGATCCAAAGCCAGGATCTAGGAGTCTTCTCTGGGTTCCCTGCATGGATGCAGAGGTCCAAGCACGTGGGCCATCCTCTGCTGCCCTCCTAAGGTGCACCAGTAGGGAGCTGGATCAGAAGTTGTGTAGCTGGAACCTGAACCAGCGCCCTCGTGGGAGTCGGTGCTGTAAGCAGCAGTCTCACGGCCACCATGCCAAGCACTGACCCCTCAAAAGATCTTTTAGTTAGCATATAAACTGTCCTACTGCTACCTTTGTTTGCATGATGAAAAGCAGATATCTGGGTTCAGGTATTGTTGAGTTAAAATGCCTTCGTAGCTCCCCTGATACATGAATCTCAAAGCAGACAATCGAATGTTTTTTAAGTCTAGTCCCAGTTCTATTAAGTATGGTTTTACAACTCTGTTCTACAATTCCTGTGTGACCTGAGACTTTTTGACTTGAGGCAAATAATCAGTGGTCATCACCACACTGCAACCAAACAGTAACTAGCCTTCATCTACCAAATTCCCCAAATATTAGATATCAAACTATAAATAATCAGATATCTTTTAGTAGGTAAGTAAACAAAAATGTATAGATTACTCAACATTCCCTCTGCTGGTCTTTCCTAAAGTTTAGCTGGTTCCTGGTGGAGAGCTATCACCCATCACCCTAGAACTGAAGCCCTTCCGTCATGCCACGCTCCTTGGCTGTTGCCCCTTTCTGCAGGTGGCAGTGACATCTTGGTGGCTGGCTCCCCTAAACTCATCAAGATGCCAATCAGTTTTATGCAAGACAAAAGATTTTTTTACCAGCATTTGCCATGTTTTTCAATTTTGGAGACATTACTGTATGCTGACAAGTAGAGATAAAACTAATACCAAATGAGATTGAGAAGAGGGAGTGAATTTTCATCCAGGGAAGGAATCAGATTGAACCTGGAGTGAGAATATGCATATCTAATGACAGTGGAGCGTATCTGCCTGCAGTTTTGGAAAGAGGTGAACGCTGAAGTTTTACGATGCAAGGTAGTCAATTAAGAAAGATTATGGTTGATTCATTGCAAGTTCCAAACCAAAAAGGCCCCTTCTGTCCCCTGTGTAAGCTTAAGTCTGGTGCAGAGTAGGCACCAAGAGCAGCACAGCCCTCTTCTCTTTCATAATCTAGCACTCAAGTTTCCCGGAGAGTCTTGTTTTCTAATATTTCAAAGTACTGACAATCTCTTGTTACAAAAGTTCATTACTCTCCAAATTTGAATTACAATCATCAGACCACTTACCTGAAAGAGTTCTCATACATTTCATTTGACAAAGCTAGGGCATTTAGCAAAATCTGAACTGTTGATATTAATCAGAGTTCAATCCTTGTGAAGTTTCATAACATACAATTTTGGATAATGTCTGAAAAACTGTATCAGTCGTTTGATCTTTCAGATCATGTGATTATGTTCCCTTTATTACTCAGTTCCACATCCCTGAACTTTCCCTTCTAAGAAAACTGGTATTATTATCCTCTTGCACAAAGTAAGCTATCGCCATGGCTACTGACCTACATCTGTATCTAAGACGTTGCTTTCTTTATGATATATGAAACATAGTACATCTTCATAATGATCACTACCATAACCCTGTGCAAAAATAAATTAAGTACAGTTTATAGAATGAAAAGAATATGCTAATGTGACATTAAGACTGTGAATTTGAGGCTCTTTTCAGTTCAGTGATGCTAAACAATTTTAAGAAAAAACTTAACAGGTACAATAATAGCACTTTTGCTCTCTCTCCTTTTAAGATTCATTATTTATTCCAAAGTTACATCAGCCTAACCAATATCCCTAAACCTTTGTTATGTACAGTATGTTAGTGGTATGTTCAAACTTCTACAGCATCCTTGATAGGTTGTACAAATGAGATTATTCCATAGTATCTTCTTCATACCTTTCTGGATAAGACAGTAAGGATAGCTTCCAGGGAAGAAACTCAAAATTTTACCAAGAAAATACATTTTAAGTCTGCATTTTTTTGAGGCCAGTCCTACAGAAAATCAATTATTGAAAGAAGGGATGTGGTGTCTGGGATAAAAGGAATGCCTGGTAGGAAAAGAGATTCAGGTCTAGACAAATGTGCAGATATAGATATACAATATTTAGATATACTGAACATATGTCAGAAATGGGGAAATGATGATGACAGAGTTAAAGATGAATTCTAAGATTATATCAGAATTAATACTGGGAGCTGAGACACGACCACTGGCTTTACACTGCCAAATCCACAGGCAGGATCTGCCTCGAAAGTACGCCTTTGGTTCTTCTAATCTCAAAAGGCAGAGTACCAATATAGGCTGTGGCTAACCAGACAGAACAAGAATGAAAATGTACTATACAACTAAAATTTGAGAATAAAACAGGTTGCCTGTTCTTAGAATACTGATGTGCCAACTTCCATACATCACTGAAAGAGATACAGAGATTCACTGAGGACTGGAGAGCCTCCTGCTATTCTTGTTTTCTGGAAGTGAGAACAAATGAAATCACTCTCCTAGGAAGAAGAATATTCTTCTTCTTCTTTTTTTTTTTTTAAGATTTATTTATTTATTTGAAAGTCAGAGTTAAACAGGGAGAGGAGAAGCAGAGAGAGGGAGAGAGAGGTCTTCCATCTGATGATTCACTCCCTAATTGGCCGCAATGGCCGGAGCTGCGCCCATCCGAAGCCAGGAGCCTAGAGCTTCCTCTGGGTCTCCCACGTGGGTGCAGGGGCCCAAGGACTTTAGCTTTCCCAGGCTATAGCAGAGAGCTGGATAGGAACTGCAGCAGCCGGGTCTCAAACCAGCACCCATATAGGATGTTGGCACTTCAGGTCAGGGTGTTAACCCATAGCGCCACAGCATCAGCCCCCAGAGGAAATTCTTTACTAAATTCTTTGTTACTCTGGCCTGGCATCTTAGAAGTCATATTCAAAATCCCTGACACCTAAGAATTCATGTCAAAGTTTTTACACTTGTATCTATTTTTAGATACTCCAGAGTTTGACCACTCTCTTCAATTAGTGCATGAGTTTTTCGGAGGCATCACTGGAATCTTGGTTTGGTCACATCATCATTTCTAGATGCCTCATGTTAAATTGCTATTCTTTCAAGCATGGCTATTTTTGAAAAAACGGTATCCTATATATAAATCAGTTGGTTTTTATAAGAACCTATTTCACCCCAGTACCTCATTTTTGTAGTAAACAGTTCTAAAATTTCAAATAAAACCAAAAATCCAGTTGGCAAAGACTAATGTGTGTGCCCTGTTATATTACTAGATGCTTCTGATCAATTTAGGACATCTAAGATTGGGATATCTTGAAACCCACCAGGAGACTCCAGTTGTGATCTTGAATTGAGGCTCACCACAATGATAAATAGAAAGGAAAGCACTAGAGTAGGAGTCTGACGACCAGGGCATCTTGCTTGGAACCTAGTTCCTAATCTGGAGACACGAGAACTGGACTAGGCCAAGGGTTTGGAATCCTTTGGATGCCTGGTTAAACCGCAGATTGCTGGGCCTCTCCTCTAGTCTCCGATTTGGCAGGTGTGAGGTGGGATGGAACATGAACACTCCTACCAAGTTCCTCGGCAATGGTGATGCTGAGGCTCTGGAACTACACTTAGAGAAACACCAGTCTAGTTGATGCCACAGATCTTCCTCCTCTTGGGAAATATACACATCAGAAAGCAGGCAACTCAGTATCAGTAAGACGGGATGCAGAAACGCTTTGTGTACAGACTGGTGTAAATGAAGACTGAGCAGTCAGTAATGTCCTCCCACCCTAGAGCACAGGGCAATCCTAAAGCATCTAATAATAAAACATGAACTTTCACAGATAACGGAACTGGGACACATCTAACTCAAACGTTTAAAACATTTAATTCACCACAAATCCTTTCTACAAGTGAAAAAATTTAAATATACAGATACAAGAAAACATCGTCCATTTTGCTGTTAGGTTAAAGCATTCTTTATTCTAAGAAAACTTACACAATCGTGTTACACATCCCTTCTTACACGAGAACACTGCCTCCTTTCAGACGAGCACCTGGGCCTGGCATGCTTGGGCTCTGCACTTCTCATCACATCCCACCTACCCTCTGCCTGGGGTTATGAGAGATTACTACCTTGGTTCTTTCTCATTCTAGTTTTTCTAATACCTCATAGAATAAACAACAAAGTGTTGATTTTATACCACTCTGGCATTAATAGCTTATACTGACAACGTTTTGCACTTCTGATCCATTGTTTGCATTTTGAAAGATCACTCTTAAAGACATAATGGAAACACTTAATGAGGATTGTGGCGACAGAGCTGGAAGAGGAAGATGGCCCATCTTGTGCGGATGGTGAAAATGACATTGAACGATCAATTTAACATGCATGAGTGCTGGCTTGTGAGCGGCACATTCGTCTCTTTTCCAGGACCCTGTCTCCTGCAAAACTGACTCAGTGTTCCAATCCATGGAAAGAATGCTTAATGAAGCCTGGGTGGACTGCACCTTTTTAGCCACTTGCTATGTTGCCGTACGCATTAGTTCTTCCCAGCCTGATATGATTCACTGATTTGGCTGAAACCTTGCACCTGCCACCTGGCAGGAACATCTAGCCCTTGCCAGTGGGCTTCATTTGCCTTGTTGGAAGATGCTCTACCTCAGTCCTCCTTGATTGCAAGCCAGCACTCTGCCCTACTCCTGGTCACCAGTTAGTTTTCACTAATCGTGTATGTTGGTTTTCTTTTCTGGTTTTGTTTCTATGTGCAGTTGTTGCAATTGCAGGCATAGGGGAGGCATTTGTTTATATACACATTTATCACTAACTTGGGCATTGATGACTTTTAAATAATTGTTGAAGGGATTATACTGTCAAAAAAAAGAAGAAGAAGAAAAAAGAAAAAGTTTCTTATGTTCCAGAATAATTGCATCCTTCATTTTGTCTTATTTTGCCAGGTTTGCCTGTGTCCCTGAAGGACTGACAGGATCCTGGACAGAATCCCTGTAGAGTGCGTCCTGCTCCCCTATCACAAACATGCACAATATACACGAGAGTCACTTGGCACCCAGGGTCCAGCAGTGACACAATGACGCTTGTGAACACAACATACTAGGGTCCAGAGAACCCTATCCAGATATGCTGCCCAACAGCCTTAAAATGAGAGGCAATTGCATCCAAATGCTAGTGACTCTCATATTGTTGTTAGAAACAGGCATTTCTCCTAAGCACAAAGAGTCCTAAAGAGAAGCATTGATTTCACCAAAAAACTAATTGATCTGCCTTTCCTCTTAGGATGAAAGCAATAGATTCTCACATAGAGAATAATTTTTTCCATATGTGTGTTGGAAATCTATTGCTTTTTATTTCTAATTATGCTTCAAACTGTGGTTCTGAGCATCACAGAAAATATCACACAATAGTCATATTAGTTGCATATGGATCAGAGACATATCATATTAAGCAATTCACAGTATTCTAAGTTTTTATATATGTATATACTTCTGTATCAATGTAGCCTATGTAAAGTAAAATACAGGTTCTTTATTTTGGTACTCAGAAGTCCGTTGAACAATACAATGGGTACTAATTATTTTTCATAAACCACTTTAATAGAATTTATTTAAGTTGAATAGAGTACATAAAATTTTCAGCTTTAGCTTTAGATTTAACTTATTTAAATCTATTAATTATATTTTATTGCATAATTTAATTTTAAAGTTAATTTGGATTATTTAAAGAAAAAGTTATCCTTTTAAACACACACACATAGTTTATATTTTACCATGGTTTCACCTGTGGTTTTGAAAAACATTAAACTTTGCATTTTTTTCTCTATCGTAAAAGCATGTTTATCAAGATAGGAAGCCAGAACATATGATAATTAACAGCCCGATAGAAAATATTTAGGCATATGGTAGGAAGGCCTCCTGCTGTGCTATTGTTTTGGGCCTCACAAATATTAAGATTGAGTTAATCCTCTTCCACAACAAGAAGTCAAATCAGCCAGATGGCATTAATACCTCACATTCTTAATGGTCAACTAAAGAGGGAGCTGCAAGAAAGATGGTAAAGTCAGTGGTACATATTGAAAGATGGAGCAGACTTAGGTTTTAAACTATCTATTGTATCTTACTCCAATGAACACAATTACTTATTTTCATGGGATATAACCTTATTTCAATGTTGACTTTAAGTTTCCATTATAAAAGGTAAGTAAGTTCTAGTGGTCTACTGTATAGCATAGCGTCTATATTTAACATACTGTATTTTAGAGGCAGATATTCACCTAGAGGTTAAAATTCTGATTGAGATGCCCACATTCCACATTGAGTGCCTTCAGTTCAACTCCCGGCTTCTCTCCCAGTTCCAGTTTCCAATTAATGTTTATTGTGGGAAATAGTGGTGCAGAAGTAGTTGGGTCCCTGTCATCCAATGGGAGACTCCAGCTCTTGGCTTTGACCTGGCCATTGCAGGCATTATGGGAGTAAACCAGCAGGTGGGAGCTTGTTCTCTCTCTCACACAAATAAAAATAAATATGGTGTTGTATACTGATAATCTTCCAAGCAGATGAATCTTACATAAAGTGTTCTTACCACAAAAAAATAATAAAGGAGGTGAGAAGAAACTTTGGGAGTGATAGACACGTTTATTGCCTTGACAGTGGCACTAGTTTCACAGGTGTATGCCTATCCCTGAACTCATCAAGTTGTATGTATTAAATATGTGCCATTTTTATATATCAGAAATAGTCCATCTGATGTCAATAACAAGCATTTTAATACACCAAATGTCAAAGGCCATGTTAGAATACCCTGAATCCCTGTTTTTACATTCTCATTTACTTTCCTGGAAGTCTTATTTCCTCCACCCACCTAACCTCAACTTCATTGTTTTTCCCTTCTTGCATATGTTGTCTCCTTAGTGTGTCTCGTTAGGGTATTTAATGCAATGATAAATTCTGACTACATATCCTATTTTTGTACTATAGGTTGCATTGGCCTGAGACCAAATTGTGAAGAAGGGTTCCCCTCATCTGGATATTGAGAGACAATGCTCCACATGATTCCTTTCTGTATGTCTCATGAGCAGAAGCACTAACTGGTCTTCATTTCATATTTTCTTGCTAAAGATGTTTGTATAATGAACAGTAGAGAAGGAGAGAGAGGAGGAGGGGCAGGTTTACTTATTGTTCCAAACCATGAAAATGTCTTCCCCAGGAGCAAAGGTCAGCCATGTCTAGTGTCCAGCATAAAAGGTTCAGGTACTTTAGCTCAGGGATCCTCGACAGGAATGTAGCTGCACTGCACACACGGTTCTACTAATGATCACAGTCTCGGGGCAAGGCAATATTACATAAATATGATGCTCATGTTACCTGCTGTGCTGTGATTCATAAAGACTTCGTCTCTGACCCAACACTCATGCCATCTACCATTATCCTTGAAAATGTGGCAATATTGCACAAACTTCACAATTTTTAACACAAGGCCCTATTTTTCTCTCATTATCTTCCATTTCAATGTTACCATGCTGCTCACAAAAGATACTCTAATTAGGCTCATGTTTTCTGGACTGTCACTAAACTAAATTCATAATACCTCAAAGTTTCCCTGGGTTGCACAAGATACTTATCCAGCTCAGCACAGACATGTTCTAATTTCTACAAACTAAAAAAATAAGTTTACTGGAGGAAGGAAAACAAATTCACATTATATAATAATCAACAAATTATATAATAATCAACAAATTCACATTATATAATAAAATCATAAGGCATTGTCCAGTATAGGTATTAGAATAAATATATGTATATATGTTTTTATTATTGAGAAGGTTCTTCCCTGTTCATGTAATTTTGTTGAATACTCACATTCACAACCTCATGAATATCACTGTCTATATTTTATCAGTTGGGAACCTAAAGAACAGAATGAGAAAGTTTTCTAATACTGCAAAACCATGAACTGCTCAATTTTGGAGAACAATTGTGATCCTGCAGTATAAGATCTTTTCACCATCTTCAAAATTCATAAACCTAATTTTTTAAAAAATGCAGTGGCAACTCACTGGAATGAGCTTGTGCCAGGCAGAGACAAGTGAAATACAAACACATCTGAGCACAGGGCTTTCATGAGAACGCTTGCCTCTTCCACTTGACATCGCTACACTGGTAGTTGCCACATTTCATCTGGAAAAATGAAAACTATACATGTGATGAACTCTCTCATAAACAGTTTACTTCAACTATTTTATGTCCACATCTAAGTGGTTAAAAGCACAACTTGGGGCAGGTATTATTTGGCCCAGACATTAAAGTGCTCACATCAGATATCTGGGTTCCTTACTCGACTCTATTTCTGATTTCAGCCTGTTGTTAATGTAGACATAGGAGGACACTGGTGGTGGCGCAAGTGATTAGATACCTTCTGTCCATGTGGAAGGCCAGGACTGAGCTCCTGATTCCTGGTTTTGATCACTGGCCTAGGATTACTGAAGGCATTTAAGGAGTGAATTGGTGAATAGTAGCTTTCTCTCTCTCTCTCTCTCTCTCTCTCTCTCTCTCTCTCTCTCTCTCTCTTTCAAAAAGAACGTTAAAGTTCTCAAAATTAGTAAAAATAAAAGCACAAGTTCTTCAGTTAAGAATGGATTTAACTCTAGTCCTAAGATTTTCTGTATGACCTCATGTAAGCTACTATGAGACAATGGAATTTACCTCGCTGATTGTGATCATGATGCAATGAGACATTAAAACCAAATTTTAACACAGTGGCTGATCCATAGAAAGTATTAGTTACTATTACAGCTGTCGTATTGTCCCTTCTTTCTGAGCAGAATTTAAGGTATCAAGAATTCTAAAGGACCTACGGTAGTACATTGCATGATAAAAAGATAGACTACAACAATCTTATGGGACAACAGGTATGAGCTAAATGGATGCTTGGACTCACAATGGTATGTGTTTCAAGGGATGAACTCTGAGCTTAAATAAACTCATGTTTTATGGACAGCAAACATATCTGCCTTCTATTCAAGAGAGAGATGTTATCTCTAACTCCAGGGCTGTTTACTATATAATTATCCCTGATAAGATAGTCTCATACAAAGAGCTCTCAGTGCCTCTGCTCATAACACAGGCAGAAATTTGAGAAAATGGAGAACTGTCTCAACACAAGATCTATGAGACTAGAGAACAGGCCAATCACCTCAATCACCTACAGGGTTATATTCCTGGAGCTCATAAATAACAGGTCTGATGAGAATTTAAAATATTTTCAAATGGAAGAATTATAACAGTTGGTATAAATGTACAACTATAATTGCATTATATAAAAAAATCACAGACGGCATGCTTTGTGAGCTGGCTACAGCACAACCATGGTTTGGTCTTCACTAGGGTCATACTCCTCTCTCTGCTTCCCCATCTTGGAGAACACTTCACTTCTTTTTTAGTTCCTCTAATCTGAACTTCACTCCTCTGCCCCTAATCTTTCCTCTTCTAGCATGATTCCTTCAAGGAGCATGTGTTTTCCGAAAACAAAAATCCTATATAATTAAGGCTATTAATGAAGTACCCACATGCAGAGGCCTATTCACCTTCTCATAGTTGAGAGAAGATGCAGGTAGAGTGACACAAATATCTCAATCCATTATCCTGACTGGTGATTATGATTACACCGCTCCAGTCCCATTTATTTTACAAACCTTTGGGAATTGAGGCAAGGAAAAGAGATGTTAAAGGAATCAGTTAAGGGATGTTTAAGACAGGAAGGAGGAAAAAAAAAAACAAACCCTGGATTTAACTATATAATCTCAGGAATCTCATGAGATTCTTAATGTCCTCACAGCTCGAACTTGATCTTCTGGTGTGTTAATATTTCAACATACAGGGAAAACCACTTACAGACCTCTGGTGGCCTTTTCTATATCTGGAGAGTAACTGAGGCTGAAAAATATGAAGCAAATACTAATTCTACTCATGAGTCTATTAAGTTATTTTTTATGTCTGTGCTCAATAAGTCATACTTCATAAACTCTGGGTCAAAGTATTGACACGGGGATTTTGGTGCCATATCCAGCTGAGTTTCATCCCATGCCACCAAAAAATGAAGACATGGATGAGAAGGGTCAGTAAAGAGAAAGCAGTTTTACTGATGGAACAAAGCAAGACTTTCTTGGCCCCTGGAGAGGAAGTTGAGCCCCTGTTAACCAGCAGGGGACTCCAAGGGGAGTTAAATCTATGATTGCTAAGGGCTTTTTATCTAGTTGAATGGAGAACTTTTGACTTGATGGCTAAGATGTCAAACCTGAAAATAAAACATCAGCCAATCATCAGGCTAGTTAACTGTCATCAGCCAACTTGTCTTTTCAGGGGTCTCTGGCATTACGACAGGTACTTCTTGCATATATTTTTGGCTAGGGGCTTTTTGTGCTCAGCTTGCAGGCCAGCATCCTTTAACTTTCTAAGAACCAAGCTCTTGCACATGCCCTATGGTTTTTCTAAAAAACAGCCTTGCCTGCACTGTGGAGAGGGACCATACCCTGTCTGCTTTCCTAACTGTGAACCTGTTGTCTGTCTGCTCTTTCATTATGAGGGTACTTAAAAAATTTGTGAATACCTTGAATTAAAACATAATTTTGGTACAAGTTTTTTTTTTTTTTAATTCATGCATAGTTTTGTCAAATATACATTTTCTATGAACTTTCTGAAGAACCCTAACATAGATAGGTTTGGACTAATTCAACAGAAACTATTCATTTAACTCTTAAAAATAAAGCAATGTAAGTTTCAACCAATCAGTTCCATTATCCATTCTCTAAGTTTTAAATGATCTTCAGAATATTTCATCATTTCTACTTCTTAGAAATAAGCCACACACACAAAAAAATTTTGGCCTCAAAAAGTTTCTTTCTTCTCCAAAATGGTAACTGATTTTACTATGCATGCAAAAATCTAAGTAATGATTAGTACTAGTGGCATTAAAGAATACTGTAATCATTACTGGAGAGACAGGCACTTAATGTCAATCAAAACCAGAAGTTGAAGAAATAACAGGAAGCCTAATGATGGATACAAGTGGTAGCTGCCCTCTATCCCCAAGGGTTTGTGTTTCTGAGGGCTGAGGAGTGTGCTGTGGACCTCTGAGAGGTGGAGTCTCAAGAGAGAAAATTCCATCATTGAGGGGGTGCCCTCAGAAGGGGATATGGAACCCAGCCTCTTTGGCTTCATGCTGGCTGTATGACTTCTCACTTCCACTTGCACCTCTGTGACTGTGATGCCAGCCTCCATCATGCCCTCTCGAGAGGCAAACCAATGGCAATGAGCGATTTTGGACTTTCAGTCTCTGAAACAATGAGCTTATGAACTTCATTTCAGTCTATGTAGCCTTCCTTGTGTATTTCACCACAGTCCTGGAAAACAGACTATCACAGTAGCCAATTCATAGTTATATTTATACTTGATCTGGTTTTGATAATAATTCTCTGGCCTTAAAATTCGATTCCTAAATAATTTCATTTTAAAGTCACAATCGCATAGTTTCTGCAACATTACACTGAAGTTACTTTTTAAAGATCTTGGAAGGTCACTTACTTAATCAACCATCCTTACACTTCAATTCATTAGTTCATTGTCCTCAATTCTCATTTATATCTATATCCACTCTTTTTGTCATTTTTACTTTCACTACCATATTCAAATCATTTTCACAAAGGTCACCAATTATTTTCTTAATTTCCAATGAGTAATTTTTAGTCATTATCTCACTCACTCTTTGTGTGTCCTCTGACATTGCTAATTCTACCTCTGTCATGCTTCTTTCTGCTTATTGGCTTCTCTGACCCCATTTTGCTTGGTGATTTTCCTAACAGCATTTAAACAGCTCCATGATGAAATTCCTCTTTTCCTTTTCCCTAGGACTCCATTCACATCTTTTACTCTTCAGCCTCTACAAATTCTGCCTAACACATTGCATCCAGTAGTATGATTTCAGTTACCCCTGATCTACTGCTGATTACAAAATCATTATCTGTGATTCTTATTGGTCCTCTGTGATCTACAGATACATTTCCAAATGTGGATATTCCTTGAGGTTCCCTTTTCTGACACAATTTGTTCTTCTTAGCTGGTTACACCCTCCCAAAAGCTTAATTCCTACCTATTCATCACAGACTGTCATATCTGCATCTTTAGCCCAAATATCTTGACTTTTGTGTCCATGTATTTAACCACCTATCAAGGCATCACTACCAAGATGTCAGAAGGTTTGCCAAATGCAGCATATCAGAATATTAAGATGCGCTGGTGCGGTGGCTCAACAGGCTAATCCTCCGCCTTGCGGCGCCGGCACACCAGGTTCTAGTCCCAGTCGGGGCGCCAGATTCTGTCCCGGTTGCCCCTCTTCCAGGCCAGCCCTCTGCTGTGGCCCAGGAGTGCAGTGGAGGATGGCCCAAGTGCTTGGGCCCTGCACCCCATGGGAGACCAGGTAAAAGCACCTAGCACCTGGCTCCTGCCATCGGATGAGCGCGGTGTGCTGGCCGCAGCGCGACATCCACGGCAGCCATTGGAGGGTGAACCAACGGCAAAGGAAGACCTTTCTCTCTGTCTTTCTCTCTCACTGTCCACTCTGCCTGTCACAAAAAAAAAAAAAAAAAAAAAAAAAAAAGAATATTAAGATGCCATCTTCCCAGAATCCCTGTCTTTTCTCTTGTGATGGCAGTCTTGAAGAGGGGCCCCTGGATTCCACCCTCAATTTCCTAATCCCGCACCCCCACTTCCACTCAACAAATGGTTTCTTTATCTCCCATGCATATATACCACAGGTTAGTGTTTCTTCACATAGAAGTGATTTCTGTCAGTTTTTAAACTTACAAAATGGAAATAGACTCCTTATGTTTTGTTACGACTCCTATCTTTCTTGCCTCTCTCCCACCTTGCAGGAATGCACCATTCACTAGGTAGTTACAAGCTTGTAAACAGAAACACCTAGGGTGCAGAGCTATGGCTTAGCAGGTAAATCCCCTGTCTGTGGTGGAGGCATCCCAAATTGGCACCAGTTTGAGTCCTGGCTGCTTCACTTCTGATCCAGCTCTCTTCTACTGTGCCTGGGAAGGTGGCAGAAGATGGCCCAAGTCCTTGAGCCCCTGCACCCATGTAGGAGACCTGGAAGAAGTTCTTGGCTTCTGCATTTTGATTGGACCAGCTCCAGTTGTTGCAGCCATTTGTTGAGTGAACCAGTGGATAGAAGATTTTTCTCTGTCTCTCTCTCCCCGCTGCTTCTGTAACTCTTTCCACTAACTAACTAAATAAATCTTAAAAAAAAAAAAAAATCAGCTCATTGTCCTGCTCAAAATTATTCAGGTCTTTAAGCCACATGATACAAAGTAAACTCCCCTCACTATGGCCACAATGCCCTTTTTAATCTGTGCCTCACATTTCTGACCAGCCTCATCTGCTGGCTTTCTCTCACCAGCACTTTATCATCTGGCACATTCCTCATCCCCCCACACTTTGTGGCTTCCCAGCTCTCTCACATTTTTTCAAGTTTTTCTACTCCTGAATGCCATTCACATTTATAGACCTGTAAAACTGAAGTCTCATTTCAAGGGTTATCTCCTCTATGAATATTTCCCAGAGTCACCCAGGTTCAATTCGCAGGATAAATGAGTTGTAAATCTCTTCTTTGTTATGCACTTTACAATGTCTTTGTATGACATTTGTGAGATCTAATCAGTTAACACATTTGAAAGTCTAAACCTTATAAGATTTGATATTTTAAAAATTTTTGTTTATTTGAAAATCAGAGACAAAGCAAGAGAGAGAGAGAGGAGAGAGAGACAGAGAGATCCCTCATCTAGTGGTTCTCTCCCCAGATTCCCAAAACAGGTAGGGCTGGGCCAGGCCAAAACAGGAGCTGGAAATTTAATCCTGGGTCTCTTGTGTGGGCAATGGGGACCTAACTATGTGAGCCATCAACTGCTGCTCCAAGTTGCACATTAGAAGGAAGATGGAATGGAAAGCAGAGCCAGGACTTGAACTCAGTTACTCTGACATAGAATGCAGGCAATCCAAGCACTGTCTTAACCATTGTACCAGACTCCACCCCAATATTTAATTTTAATATAGTAACTATTACTATTTTTAATAATTGACATGGTGTTTCATTATCACTTTGTTTTCCTCACAATTAAATATCAAACTGTGTGAGAACAAGATCTACATCTCAATTTGTATTGTGGAAGACTTGTGTTTTGTTTTGTTTTTTTCACAATTGCTATGTGTATGTCTTTTACAGGTAGGTAATACCAGGAATGCAATGTGTGCAAAATCAGATTATAAAATGAGTGTGTGCTGGAGGGAACAGAAATGCAAGTAATATCTAAATTCAAAAGAGTACTGATATCTGTAACTGTTGATCACTTATGCTCTTCTGCATTGGTTATTAGGGCAATAAAGTGTAAGCATGTCTGTATATATATATATATGTACATGTGTATGTATGCACGCATGCATGCATACAGGTAACTACTCACTGGAGTCTTCTCACTGGAGGAGGCATCTCTCAACCTTTACACTTAATCCCAAAATATCTATTTGCATATCTGAGTGCAATGGGTCTTCTGATGTATTCTGAGAGTGCTTACAGGTGTGTCTCACAAGCATCTGTAGCTGAATATATTCAAACACATCAATGTCATTTCTTACACTGTCACCAAAGCTAAAAACTTCAAAGGCATTTTAAATTTCCTACAAACACTTCCAAGTTAGCACAGAATCATCACTGGAATACCTATTAAACATCAGACTACACTCTCCATACCCACTGCTTCTTGCTTTCTCCATTTAGGCTCTTTATTTTCTTTTTCTTTTCTTTTCTTTCTTTTTTTTTTAAAGGGCAAGAGTTTATTGGGGGAAACCCGACTGGACGTGGTTTAAAGCTGATCCCAACCAAGACTGGGAGAAAGGCCATTTATCTTTTGCGGGTAGAGGGGTTTGTCTATGGAGAAAATCCTGAACAATCAAACAACATTGAGTGGGGGAGAGGACCATCAGTACACCGGGTCGGGAGTAGAACCATTGATGTTAGAGTAGAGGCTATGATTAAAAGGAATGAGGCTCCTAGTGGGCTAGACAGGGTCTAGAACAAAGGACAGACTCATTACTAGAGGACTTAAGAAAGGTGCTGTTTAAGCCATAAATAAGTTTTCCAATTGAGAGGCAAATAGAAACTTACAGAAGGGGCCTGATAATAATCTGGTGGGCTTTAAGTTCTGAGGCCCAGACTTAGCTATCTCCTCACAAGCGGTACATCCCAAGGGAGGTGTGAACCTCTTTGGGAAGGCACCCTGTTGACTTCTATCACCTAGCTGGCCTGGGAGGAGAGCTGGCCAGGTAAAAGCAGGTGGCATCTCTAACAGGAAAGTTATAGTTCTGCCTGTGATGTTGCTGATCCTACTTGCCCGTCCCCTCAGCATTGGTGGTTACTTTGGAAGCTGGGCCAAGTGAAAGGTTTTTCAGCTTGGAGCCAGCAAGGTCTGTGGCTCTGACCTGGGCGTCCTTCGATTTCAGGGCAGTTCCATTTCAGTGATCCAACTCTTGGCTGGCAGAGCTGCCAAGGCTCTTCATAAGCTGTATCCCCACAAAATGTAAAAGTACTACATGCTAACTATGTTTTAATACATGCACAACGTAAACACACCAGTCAGGCAACTAGCCTTTCCATTTCCTCATTTTTATACCCAGAAACTTTAGTGAACTTGCTTATCATCTCTAATATACCCTCGATAGAGTCTTCATGTTTCTCTACAGAATCATCTCATCTGAAAACAGATAATTTGACTCCTTCCTTTCTAATTTATATGCTTTTTATTTCTTTTTCTTACCCAATGGCTCTGGCTAAAACCATAGTACTGTGTTGAATAAGGTGATAGGGCGGGCATTGTGGTATAGCAGGTAAAGCCGCCTCCTGTGACACCAGCATCCCATCTGGACACCAGTTCAATTCCCAGCTGCTCTGGCTGTTGCGGCTAATTGGAGAGTGAACTAACAGATGGAAGACCTCTCTCTCTCTCTCTCTCTCTCTCTCTCTCTCTCTCTCTCTCTCTCTGCCTTTCCTTCTATGTGTAACTTTTTTTTTTTTTTTTGACAGGCAGAGTGGATAGTGAGAGAGAGAGACAGAGAGAAAGGTCTCCCTTTGCTGTTGGTTCACCCTCCAATGGCCACTGCGGCTGGCGCGCTACAGCCAGCGCACTGCGCTGATCCGAAGGCAGGAGCCAGGTGCTCCTCCTGGTCTCCCATGGGGTGCAGGACCCAAGCACTTGGGCCATCCTCCACTGCACTCCCTGGCCACAGCAGAGAGCTGGCCTGGAAGAGGGGCAACCGGGACAGAATCCAGCGCCCCTACCGGGACTAGAACCTGGTGTGCCGGCGCTGCAAGGCAGAGGATTAGCCTATTGAGCCACGGCGTCAGCCTTGTGTAACTCTTTCAAGTAAAATAAATAAATAAATCTTTAAAAAAAGAAAGCAGCAGGTCCTAACATAGATTCTATTTTCCTCAAAACAGGATTCCAGTTTAAGTGATTTGACATTATATGGAACTCTCCTCTGCTTTTTTTTTTTTTTCTAAGATTATTTATTTGAAAGGCAGAGCTAGAGAGAGAGAGAGAGGGAGAGAGGGAGACATATGTAGATATACAGAGATAGAAATATACAGAGACAAGTCTTCCGTCTGCTGGCTCTCTCCCAAAATTGCTACAAAGGCCAGGGATGGACCAGGCTGAAGCCAGAAGCCAGGAGCTTCTTCTGGGTCTCCCACATGAATGCAGGGCCCAACGACTTGGGCCATGCTCCATTCTTTCCCAGGAGCATTACCAGGGAGCCGGATCAGAAGTAGAACAGCTGGGACTTGAACTGGCACACATACAGGATGCTGGCATTGCAGGCAGAGGCTCAACCCATTATGCCAGACCGCTGGCCTCTCTCCTCTGCTCTTACCCTTATGCAACAATAAGTGAATGTTAACTGGTAAGTGTTTTTCAATTATTCTGTTTCCCTTCCCACATGATAACACCCATTATTCTGCTATTGCCCTACAGGAGGTTTCTTTCATTCCCTTTTAAAGAAAGGAGGCTGCCTCAATTCATGATTCACAAATAAAAGACCACCAGATCTATAACTAAATGGTTTGTACTCTTGGCTTGAAAGAACAAAAGCAAATGAAGCAAATACATTATATAATAATGCCATTTACTTCAAATATCAAGTCACTAACAGAGCAAGGCAGTGATTATTCTGAAGCTGGGATGATTTAAAGCACATTTCAAGAAGGTCACCTGGCTGTCTTTGGACACAATTTTATATAAAGTAATCAAAACGAGATTTCAGTAAGAGTCAAGAAGGGGTAAGGTTATAAGGAGAAAAACATCCCAAAGCATGCTGAAAGACTGGATTCGACAGATGATTCTATGAACTGAAAGGAAAGACGGGCATTTCCATGTACTGAAGGGAAAGGTGAGAAAGGAGCAAAGCAAAATGCCCAGGGTTAAAGCAGCAGAAGCAGGGATGATTAAATGTGTCCAACGACAAGGGCTGTGCAGATGAACAATACTGAGAAGTTCACCTTGCTGGATAACAAGTGGTAGAGTAAAAAGTGGCAGGTCAGGAGCAGTTATGAAAAATCCATCATGGCTCACTGACACTTAAGGTAGTGTCAGAACTAAAGGTCTGCTGATGGCACTCCTCTAACCGTTCTCCCGTGCTGTAGCTGAATTTCCTGGGGTACTCTACAGTAGTTGATAAGGGCCTGCTATTGTTACACTGGAAGTGTGACCCTGCACTGACATCAGCCCACTCCTCTGGAAGGAATGCCTGATACCCCAGTGCCTCCAAAAAACATAAACTCTTTTTACCATCATTTGCTCTCTGAAGTAAAAATTAACTTTGTTTCACTAGCTTTTTCTTTAATTTTAAAATTTTTACTTTTCTATTTTCATTTTTTGAAAGGTAGAAATAGAGAGAAAGAGAAACCAGGAGAGAGCTCCTGTCCAATGGTTCATTCCGCAAATGCCCACAACAGCAGGGGCTGGAACAGGCTGAAATGAGGAGCCTATAACCCATTCTGGGTCTCAGTTTGGGTAGAAGAGATCCAAGAACTTGAGCCTTCACCTGCTGCTTCCCTTGGTGCACATTAGTAGGACGCTGCAACTGGAAGCAGAGCCAGGACTCAGATCCAGGCATCCAGATACAAAATGTTGTCAAATGGTATCTTAACTGCTGTGTCAGACATCCACGTCTCAATAGTGAATTTTAAAGTTGGGGTATTTAATTCATGAATTTATATTTTATACTATATGTGTAAAATTGAAAACAATTTATTTTTCTAGATGAAAATATGTCAGTTAAATCTCTGCATTTAGAATGAAAAATAAAACTTGAATTATAATTAAATGTTGCTAATTTCAGAGACTAAACTTGGAAGATCACAATCCATGTTTACTTATTGTTCTCTGCTCTACTTTTCTATGTAGATATGATTTCATGTTAGCATGGTCATTCATTTTCCATATGTGGTAATCATATAGAAACATTTATTAGTATTTTCAAATTTTAACATGGAGGGACAGGTCACTTCCAATCCATAGCAATGTATTTCCCTACAGTATATTCAAGGAAAGTGTCTAAAAAGTATAGGGAATCTTCCTCCTAACTCTACCTCCATTCCCCAAATTAGGGATGGTTAGCTGAGTTCTCCCTTTTGATAAGAATTTGTATCTACCAATTACCAAACGTATAGAAAAATCTAATAAAATTTCTGTTTTAAATGTTTTATACTTAGGCAATGTTTACAAAATCAGGAATACCAGATTATAGGATCTAGTAACTCTCAGTCCTTGCCAAATTGAGCACCTATCATACTATTGCGTTCATTTATTCATTTATTCAAATATTCCTTGAGATCCAACTACGCATGTATACTGTTCTATTCTAGTCACTGAAAATATCAAAAGGATGCACCAAAAAGAAACAAACAAAAACCCTGCCCTTAGGGACTAAGCCTTCCAGATATGATAGAAAATTCATAATCTCATTAGAAATAAAGTTTATCATATGGTAATATTCCTGGGTGGAAAACAGAACATGTGATAAGAACATTAGGTAGTGGCAGGGGTGCTACTTTATACATAGATGGTAAGATTTTGCTGCCAAAGGAAGTCTAGGGTACAGCTCAGAAGGAGAAAGGGAACAAACCTTGAATTTATTTTGGGACATAGAATTTAAGGTGGGAGGCCGGCGCCGTGGCTCAACAGGCTAATCCTCCGCCTTGCGGCGCCGGCACACCGGGTTCTAGTCCCTCCCGGTTGCCCCTCTTCCAGGCCAGCCCTCTGCTGTGGCCCAGGAGTGCAGTGGAGGATGGCCCAGGTGCTTGGGCCCTGCACCCCATGGGGAGACCAGGAAAAAGCACCTGGCTCCTGGCTCCTGCCATCGGACGAGCGCGGTGCGCCGGCCGCAGCGCGCCGGCTGCGGCGGCCATTGGAGGGTGAACCAACAGCAAAAGGAAGACCTTTCTCTCTGTCTCTCTCTCTCACTGTCCACTCTGCCTGTTAAAAAAAAAAAAAAAAAAGAATTTAAGGTGGGGTCATAGGATCACAGGAATGTCCTGAGGCTAAAAGGCGGTCAATGTCAAGAACCCAGCAAGTGACAAAGGGGGTGAGAGGAAATGGATCTAGAGAATGGAGGACAAGAAAGAGATTTATAGACAGAGGTAGAGACAGAGCAAGAGAGGTCTTCCATCCACTGGTTCACTCCCCAATTGGCCACAATGGCCAGAGCTAAGCTGATCTGAAGCCAGGAGCCTGGAGCTGCTTCTGGGTCTCCCACATGGCTGCAGGGGCCCAAGGACTTGGGCCATCTTCTACTGCTTTCCCAGGCCATAGCAGAGAGCTGGAGTGGAAGTGGTACAGCTGGGACTCGAACTGGCACCCATATGGCATAAAAACACTTCAGGTGACAGCTTTACCTGCTATGCCACAGTGCCGGCCCCAAGAGACACATGTTCTTAACTGAGAAAGTGCTCTGTCCTTTGGGCCTGGAATAACAGAATCCTAACAAAAATAATAAATCCTCAAAGGACTGCAGGGTAGAAACCATGTTCTACCTTGATCACAGGACAGTTCTTTATCTCAAAGTAGTGCCTGAATCCACACTGTCAATCTGTTTGTAGACTGCAAAGCAAGAATTTGGGCAAGTTGGCCAAAAATAGGCCAGCCCACCTGTTTGCCTTCCTGCCTCCCTCCTCCCTCCTCCCTTTCTCTCTCTCTCTCCCCACCTCCCTCCTCTCTCCTCTTCTATCTTTTTTCTTTAATTTTTTTTTTAAATATTTGCTTATTTATTCAAAAGGCAGAGTAACAGAGAGAAGGGAAACACAGAGAAAGATGTCTTCTATAAGCTGGTTCACTCCCCAAATAGCTGCAACAGCCAAGACTGGGCCAGGCCATAGCCAGGAGCCTGGAACTCCTTCCAGGTCTAATATGTGGGTGGCAGGTGTCCAAGTATTGGGCCAATCTCCACTGCTTTCCAGGCATGTCAGCAGAGAGCTAGGTTGCAAGTTGAGCAGCCAGCACTTGAACCAGTACTCTGATATGGGATATGTTGGCTACAGAGGTTGTAGGTTCATGCCCTATGCCACCACTTCAGCACCTCTCTTCTAAGATCACTGTGTGAACTCACCACATTTTGGAAACAGTCCTTTGTTTTTCTCTCTTGTAGTCCCACTTATCTATGGGGAATATATTCCAAGCCCCCTTGTGGATATCTGAAGCTATGGATGGCAATGAACTCCATTTGTACTATGTTTTTTTCCTGTATATTCATACATATATACATACATATGACAAAGCTCAACGTATATGTTAGGGACAGTAAGAAATTAATAGCAATCACAGGTAATAGGGTAATCATAAAATATGCCATAATAGAAGTTATTTAAAATTTGTAAATTATTTATTTCCTCTTAACTTTCTGACCATGACTGACCTCAGATCAATGAAACCCCAGAAGGAGAACCCACAGACCCACAGATAAGGGAAGGGGACTAGGACACTTTCCTACTTTCTTCCCTAGTGGTTTTTTTTTTTGGACAGGCAGACTTAGTGAGAGAGAGAGAGACAGAGAAAGATCTTCCCTCCATTGGTTCACCCCCGAAATGGCCCCTACAGCCAGCACGCTGTGCTGATCCGAAGCCAGGAGCCAAGATCTTCCTTCTGGTCTCCCATGCAGGTGCAAGGCACAAGCACTTGGGCCATCCTCCACTGCCTTCCCAGGCCACAGCAGAGAGCTGGCCTGGAAGAGGAGCAACCAGGACAGAATCCGGCACCCTGACCGGGACTAGAACTTGGGGTGCTGGCGCCGCAGGCAGAGGATTAGCCAAGTGAGCCGTGGCGCCAGCCTGTTTTGTTTGTTTTTTACCATGTGTGTCCACGGTGGTTGGCAGGACAAGTGTGGGAGGGCAGGGAGTGAAGTCCTGGAGACAAACCTGGTAGGGCAGTAATGCTCATATTTAAATAAAAATTAAGATAAAGCTGAAGTTTGGCAAATTAGAGGGTAAGCCACTCTTCACCCTAGGAGCCTCAAGCAGGCTTTGATGGAAGGAATGACACCTGATATGTGGCGGGGTGAGTTGCCAAGTTTAAGAGAGACTCCCGGTGAAAGTGCAGTTTGCAAGGAGCCCCGCATATCATCACTCTAGCACAGACTTCACTTCTGCTAACTGGGCACACCAGCAGGTCCCCTAGCCTTGGAATGTGTGTCTTAGTTATTTCTTGTGAGTGGCAGAGCCACACACGTCACGTGACCAAATCTCATTAACCAGAAAGCACTGTGAGCTGGATTCAGACCCTGGCCGCCCATTGGCACTGGCTTTCCAGCTCCTGGCAGCCCCACAGATTCTCTAAGCTCCTTTTACCCCTCGGCATGTTAAAACACTTCCATCAGGGTGCACAGTGGGACATAAAATGTCAAGATTAATTCTGAATATTCAAGAGAAGACTCTGATTGACAGCCGACTTGAAATCAAAGATTAGTGAGCACAACAGCTGACAATTAGGGGAATTATCTCAAAAGGGGAAAGAGAAAAACTGGCAGAAGACATAAAGACTAACACTGTCCAGATCAGAGGGAGAAGAAAACACACCAAAGTTACGACCAAGGCGATATGGATGCAGTAAGACTCTTAGCCGGAGCAAATCCAAATCTGGGACAACCAAAATTTCCACTGCCTGCCGACCACTGATTTCTTCCCCTTTTTTGGGAATTGATTTGTATTCATTTCTTGCCAGGCCCCAGACCGATGGGTAGGGGAGTTGATGCCGCTCAACAGCTGCTGCATGCCACCCGGGAGGCAGTTGCATTTCACTGTTGAGCAAAGGGATGTTTATGCAGAGATTGAACAATTAAGTTCTTAGGCATCCTGCCCAAGAAAGAAGACAGCCCTGCATCTGTAGGGGAAGACAGGAAAATTTCCTTTCTGCAAAATTAAAGGACAAAAGGGAAACCTTGTAGTCGAAAGCACATTTAAAGGCAGCCAGGCAAAAAAGTGTTTTAAACATACCTAACCTCTTTCATTTTACATAGAAAACCAAGAATAGCAAATTATTACATACATACTCTAAGAACAAGCAGAAATTTGGCAAACACCTGTCAAAAAAAAAAAGAAAAGAAGTGCTTCTCAATCAGAAAACAATTTATTATTTCACTTTAAGCAATATAAATTCATGTATGAATGAGAAATCCCAAAAGTTTTCCATTTAAACTAGAGTAGGTGTAAAAGAAAAAAAAATTTGGTGATATCTTTGTTCTAATTATATTTAAACATGGAAATACTCTCGTGTTAACAATAAAGATGATCAAGTATTTCTATAGTACTTATGTAGAGTTTAAATGGGGTCTTCTGACTTGCCCATATCTCATAAACTTGGAAATACTTCATTTGAGTGAACAGCTGTTTTGCTTTAAAGTGAAGTCATTTAAAAACTATTATTTTACACATATAATGCACACACGCAGACATTTTATATATATATATATACATATATATAACTAATATCAGTTATGCATGTATTTGTTCCAGTTTCTTTCTTTTTTTTTTTTTTTATTTTTGACAGGCAGAGTGGACAGTGAGAGAGAGAGAGAGAGAGAGAAAGGTCTTCCTTTGCCGTTGGTTCACCCTCCAATGGCCGCCATGGTTGGCGTGCTGCGGCCGGCGCACCGCTCTCATCCAATGGCAGGAGCCAGGTGCCAGGTGCTTTTCCTGGTCTCCCACGGGGTGCAAGGGCCAAGCACTTGAGCCATCCTCCACTGCACTCCCTGGCCACAGCAGAGAGCTGGCCTGGATTAGGGGCAACCGGGATAGAATCTGGCGCCCCGACTGGGACTAGAACCCGGTGTGCCGGCGCCGCAAGGCGGAGGATTAGCCTGTTGAGCCATGGCGCCGGCCTTGTTCCAGTTTCTTAAATTTTAATTCTGCAGAAAGCTGCTAAGTTTTATTACTTGTTTAGTTCTTATGAAGCTACTTTTCATAAAGCAGCTAACAGATATTTCTTGATCTCCCAAAAGGTTAATTAATAAATAAAAAAGTTAATTGTATCATATTTAAGAAACCATGACTTACATCACAACATGTAAGTATGCCTTATAATGTTTTGCCAACAACTGTATACATTGAAGCACCTCGGACATCCCTATTATTTTTCTCTTTTTAAAAGGAGTTTTGTAAGTCAGAGCTTTGGGAAAAATACTACCTTTAAATTTCCTCCCTTGGTACAACTACAACTGTATGTTGAAAGTCTCATTAGAGGTATATAAGTATACAAGCTTCAATTAAATATCTGAAAATTATAAGTTGTATGACTTTTATGGAAAAAGATATTTCTGAAATTAAATAGTAAGTGCAGAAATTGAATGTAATTCATGATAGATAGTACTTTCTATTTAAACTAAGAAAAAGGATTGCTTAGCTCATCTCTTCACTTCCTAAGGCCAGTTTTGTTTTAAGGTTTATTTATTGGGGCTGGCACTGTGGCTCAGTGGGTTAAAGCCCTGCCTGGCCTGCAGCACCAGCATCCCCTATGGGCACCAGTTCAAGTCCCATCTGTTCCACTTCCAATCCAGCTCCCTGTTAATGCACCTGGGAAAGTGGCAGGAAGGTGGCCCAAGTGCTTGGGCCCCTGCACTCATGCAGGAGACCAGAAGACAACCCTGGCTCCTGGCTTCAGCCTGGCCCAGCCCTCATCTTTGCAGGTATTTGGGGGAATGAACCAGCAGATGGAAGATTCTCTGTCTCTCTCTCTCTCTCTCTAACTCAGTGCTTTTCTTTAACAAATCTTTTGTTAAATCTTTTATTTATTTTTGAAAGTCAGAGTTAAGAGAGAGAGGCAGGGGGACATACAAGGAAAGAGCAATCTTCCATCCATTTGTTCATTCCCCAGATGGCCATGACGTCCAGAGCTGGGCCAGGCCAAAGTCAGGCTCCAAGACCTTCATCGGGGTCTCCCATGTCAGTGGCATGGCTCCAGACATTTGGTATTCTTCCACTGTTTTTTCTAGGCCATGAGCAGAGAGCTGGATGGGAAGTAGAGCAGCCAGGATACAAACCAGCACCCGACAGGGATGTTGGCGTCACAGGCAAGGGCTTTAATGCACTGAGCCACAGTGCCAGCCCTGAGACTAGGTCATGCTTAACACTGGTCCCATGAAAAGTGGGCCACAGGACATCCATGAAGTTCTGATTCTATATACCATGCTTTTGTTTTAAGATGTATTTATTTATTTGAAAGTCAGAATTATACAGAGAGAGGAGAGGGAGAAGGAGAGGGAGAGAGAGAGAGAGAAAGGGAAAGAGGGAGGGAGGCAGAGAGAAAGTCTTCTACCTACCTGCTGGTTCACTCCCCAACTGGCCGCAATGGCCAGAGCTATGCCGATCTGAAGCCAGGAGCCAGGAGCTTCCTCCAGCTCTCCCATGTGGGTACAGGGTCTCAATGACTTGGGCCATCTTCTACTGCTTTCCAAGACCATAGCAGAGAGCTGGATCAGAAGTGGAGCAGCCGGGAATCGAACCGGCCCCAATATGGGATGCCAGCACTGCAGGTGGCAGCTTTACCTGCTACACCACAGCGCTGGCCCTGCACCATGTTTTTTTGAGCACATAGAGTTTCTGTATGCTTGTGTGTTTCTGTGGGGAAGAGGGGCCTTAATTTTTCCTCAGAGGAGTTTGTGTCCACACACAAGAATTCGAAGAACAGTTGAGTTGGAAGATGCCGCAGATGCCTGGCATCAAAGGCGATCATCGGGTGAGAGTGAGCTTTGAAGCTCCCCGTTCCACGATGCCTCTGTGGAGCTGTCACCTGCCACTTCCTACTTCCCACAGCACACTGAGCATGATCTGGAGGCCTGGGAAGACTTCAGGTAAGTCCATCGCATTGAAATTATTCGCCACTAAAAACAAGCCCACCTCCATTTCAGTATGTGCAGTGAGACCTTGTTTCACAAGGCGTGAAAACAACAGGGAAGGAAGGACGAGACACGAAGGTCAGGATCAATAAAGGAAAGGGAGTAAATGTGACCCTGAGTCCACGTGTTTAAGCAAACATGAGATTTATTCTGAGACACAATATCCTCCCCCTGGAAACCCATTTCCCAGGTATCTCGTCTCAATCCTGCCCTCTCTTTCTGTTTCTGGCAAAAACAGCTAGTAGGATGACCCTTGCCAACCCCCCATATTTTCCCTGGATGCTTCAGGAAGCTACCATTTACTATGCAGGCATCAAAAAATTCCTAAAACTCTTCTTCCTTAAAAACAGTTCACCTTCCATACCCCAGTGAAAAGATCTTTTCAATGACAAGTCAAAAAAATGCCAAAAGTAAAGTTTCAGAGAGGTTTTACACCAACATACACACATAGTGGGGTGCACGCAATTATGACTGCCCAGCTTGGTACCTCAGCCTACCCTTGGCTGGAATTGTTTGATTTTTCTACCCAGCAAGATGGCCCTGTGTCTTAGGGCCAACTCCACTTAGGAGTCGTAACAGGATTTTGTTAACTACAATTTCAACTGCTGGGCCAGCACTTTAGCTAATAGGTAAGTCTCTGCCTGTGGTGCCAGCATCCCATGTGGGCACCAGTTTCTGTCCTGGCAGCTCCTCTCCAGATCCAGCTCTCTGCTTATGGCCTGGGAAAGCAGTGAAAGATGGCCTACATGCTTGGGCCCCTGCACTTGCATGAGAGACCTGGAAGAAGTTCCTGGTCTTGGCTTCAGATTGGCTCAGCTCCAGCTATTGTGGCCATTTGGGGAGTGAGCCAGCAGAAGGAAGATCTTTCTCTATGTCTGTAACTCTATTTCTCTCTCTCTCTGTCTATAACTCTTCTTCTCAAATAAGTAAATAAAATGTTTTTAAAAATCATGACTACTATGTGTTTTTATAATCCCTATAAGCTAAGAATGATTTTTACCTATTCAAATGGTTGTGGTATAAGAACCTATATGATTACACTGATATTTTCTATCGGCCTGCAAACTTTAAATTTGTTTCTTTTTATAGAAATAGAACTTTATTTCTTATCAGAGTGAGGTGGTTCAAGAAAACAAATTAAGTCTAATTTTAAATATCCACATAGATACAAACATAGTAAGTAAACACTAACAAGTAAAATACATAGATATATTGAAAACATAAGTATTCATCATGACCAAGTAGAGCTTCTTCCCCAGAAATGTCAGATTGGCTCAACATTAGAAATTTAGAATTGTAATTGCCCTATCAAGAGATTAAATGGGAAACACTAAGACGCCAGGAAGTAAAAGCAGCCAAAGTTATAATGGAATACCAAGGCTATGAATAAAGCTATGGGATAAGACACACTTGTTTGAGTCAGATAAATCAGACAGACCACACATCATTTGGTTTGCTTGAGTTTAACAGAAATCATTCTGCTTCATCCATGTCTCTCAAGGAATCAAGGACAACAACCAAATAAATCTATGACTAATGAATGGGCTTAAGCTTGCTGACCACTTCCTGTTTGCAAATGTCTTTCTCCTTCTCTTGCTAGAGACTCATTTGAAGAAGCAATGAATGTGCATCAGAAATGAGGCCACACGTTCGTATTTGTAGTTGAAGAAATCAGTTCTTCACCTAATAAAATAAAGTCTGATTTATCTACTTTTGTTTGGAGAAGGCAGATCTCGTTTCCACATTTTTAAAAACAGATTTATTTCATTTATTTGAAAGGCAGAAATGGCAGACAGGCAGAGCGACAGGGAGAGATGGGCAAGGGTGGAGATGTAAAGGAGGGAGGAAGGGAGAGGGGGAAAGAGAGAGAGAGTATCTTCCATTCACCACTGCACTTCCAAAATCACCACAAGGGCTGGGGTTATGCCAGACTGAAGACAGGAACTAGGAATTGCATCTGGGTTTCCCAATGAGTGAGTGGCGGGGCCCAAGCACGTGGGTCATCTTCCCTTGCCTTCCCAGGCACATCAGCAGGGAGCTGGGTCAGAAGCAGAGCAGCTTGGACTCAACCAGAGGCTCCAGATATGGAATACCAGGGTCATGGATGTGACCTAACCCTCTATGCCACAATGCTGGCCCTTCGTTTCTTTCTTTTTTTTTTTAAAGCTTCTATTTAATGAATGTATTTTTCATAGGTACAGCTTTAGGAACATAGTGGTTCTTTCCCCTACACCTGCCCTCCCACCTCCTAATCCCTCTCCCATCCCCTTCTTCTTTATGGTTCATTTTTAATTCAATTTTATATACAGAGGACCAACTCTATGTTAAGTACAGGTTTCAACAGTTTATACCCACACACACACAGCACACAGAGTACAGTCTGAGAACAAGTTTTGCAGTTAATTCTCATAGCACAACTCATTGATGGAGGTCCTACATGGGGACTAAGTGCCCAGTGACTTCTGTTGTTTCATCAGTGATCACCCGAGGCTCTTGCCATGGGTTGCCAAGGCTATGAAAGCTTTTTGTGACCAGAGACTCCATCAGTATTTGGGCATGGCCATAAACCAAGTGGAAGTTCTCTCCTCCCTTCAGAGAAAAGTACATCCTTCTTTGACAGCCCCTTCTTCCCACTGAGGTCTCACAGAAATCCTCCGTGTAGAATATTTTTTGCCACAGTGTCTTGGCTTTCCATGCCTGAAATGCTCTCACAGGCCTTCCAGCCAGACCAGGAAGCCTTAAGGGTTGATTCTGAGGTCAGAGTTTTATTTACAGTGAATGTCATTCTAGGAGTCTGCCGTGTGGACTGCTTCCTATATTGGACATTCTCTCCTTTTTAATTCTGTCTATTATTATTACCAGGCACTTGATGTTATTTATATGATCACTTTTATACTTAAACCTATCTATATGCTGACTATAACATTTAATTTGATCACTTTTACAATTAAGATGGCATTTTCATCATCAATTTTAATGGGATTTGAGTCCCATGACAAGTTTTTAAACTATACCCTTAGAAGTAAGTCTGTAGGAGTGTATGCAGAACTATACAGCTTTGCAGTTATAGACTACCTCCTCCCTCTCTTATTCCCCCTCTTATTTTTTTACTGGGATCTTTTTTCAATTGACTTTATATAATATGATTATGTTATATAAAAAGTTCAACATACTGTATGAAGAAGAAAAAAGAAAAAGAAAAAGAAAAAAAGGAAATATAAAATAAAAAATAACAATAAAAAATGTCCCTCCACAGTTATGACTAGGGCTATTCAAGTCATTGTTTCTGAAAGTGTCAATTTCACTTCTATAGCTTTCATTTGAGGAGCTCTATTAATTTTCACAGATCAGAGAGAACATATGGTATTTGTCTCTTTGAGACTGGGTTATTTTACTAAGTATGAAGTTTTCCAGCTTGATCCATTTTGTTGCAAATGACTGGATTTGAATTTTTTTCTGCTGTGTAGTATTCTATAGTGTACATATCCCACAATTTCTTTATCCAGTCTTTGGTTGATGTGGTCCTTCATTTCTATGTCTTACGCTCACTTTTTTT
The DNA here is from genome assembly GCA_949820135.1 of Sylvilagus floridanus. Classification (NCBI taxonomy): domain Eukaryota; kingdom Metazoa; phylum Chordata; class Mammalia; order Lagomorpha; family Leporidae; genus Sylvilagus; species Sylvilagus floridanus. The sequence continues at coordinate 61,918,803 of OX463245.1, read as the reverse complement.
TTTTTTATTTGACAGGCAGAGTGGACAGAGAGAGAGAGAGAGAGAGAGAGAAAGGTCTTCCTTTTTCGTTGGTTTACCCTTCAATGGCCGCTGCGGCCGGCATGCTGTGGCCAGCACACCGCTCTGATCTGAAGGCAGGAGCCAGGTGCTTCTCCTGGTCTCCCATGTGGGTGCAGGGCCCAAGCACTTGGGCCATCCTCCACTGCACTCCCGGGCCACAGCAGAGAGCTGGACTGGAAGAGGAGCAACTGGGACAGAATCCGGCGCCCCGACAGGGACTAGAACCCGGTGTGCCAGCGCCGCAAGGCAGAGGATTAGCCTAGTGAGCCATGGCACTGGCCTTATGCTCACCTCCTAAGTGCTGTGCACAGAAAGGAGAATTGGGGCAAGCTCTCTGTTGTATACAAAACCCAGTGGTTAAATCAATGAGCCCTTGCAGCCCACTGTCTGCTCTGGATCCCTTTTCAGGTATTAGGAACCTGTTAGCTTGGTAAGCCACTCTGCTCCTCTGGGCACCAGTTTTCTCATTTACAAATCAAGAATAATGATGGCATCTTACTGCTGGTGTGGTAAGGAATACCAATGAACTCACTCCCTCCCTCCTTCCCTCTCTCTCCCCTTCCATCTCCGTCTTTTAAAAAGTATCTGACCTCTTATAAGAACACTGTACATATTTGCTGTTCTCATAGTAGAGAAATCACTCAGCTGCTGACAGACTGCTTTCACTTAAGATAATTTTCCAGGTAGAAACCCCATGGGGTCCAGCTGTGTACAAAGAAGTTTCTGTCTTTAGATTCCCGTGAACCCTGTGCTAAGCTTAAGACGAACTCCATCCTCGACAGCTGGCTTGCGCCTGGCTTGAGTGTCACCAGTAGCAACAGCAACAACAAAGCTCAGATTGGCAAGTCCAGCCTCTGCTTACACAGACACGTTTTACCCCAGCTGGTGCCCAAGTGGCACTCACATACACAGCTCAGGCCAACCTGCATAAATCAAGATGGGAGTTAATTCCAAGGGAGTATTTTCATTAATTGTAGGGCACTAGTCACAGAACATGCTCCTAGTTCCTCCGAAACAATTAGAAACGGTGTCAAAGTGACGGGGCTCCTTAACAAACTCCATGTGGCTTTGGCTCATATAACTAAAAGGGATGGAGATTAAGTTCTTTCATCTCCCAGGCTACATAATCAGGAAATGTATTATCTATGGAATATAAGGACAGCCATCTGTCCTCATTTTAAAAATATATGAAACCATTACAAAACTATGATGCCACTGTTTCATTTTCTCTAAAATATGATTAACAAATGAGTGAAAGATGAAACATTTGTTTGGAATTTTCAAATTGCTTTGTGATATATGGATTAGAATGTGTAGATCTATTAGGCAATGATTCTCTCAATTGAGTTGTTGATGGCTTCTGCAATCTCCTAATTGTCTGAGTGTTTGCTTTTCAGTTTCATTTTTACCTGATTTATCTTAGATTTTCAAGTTAACTTTTAATGGACTGTAAACTGGGGAGGCTGTTAGTCATCATTAACATAATTTTGTATTTGTTATCATGGAAACTGCTTGGTGGTGCCCAGATACCATCGTGCAAGTAATACAAAGTATCTTTTTCCGCTTTTGTAGAAGGCATTCATTTTTATTAATAAAACATCACCCCAAACTTGACCAGGCGGCAGTCTTTTAGGCGCTCATTTCAGACATACGAAAAAAAAAAAAGGTAACCACACCTTGTCCTTACCTTAATTAATGGAGTAAAACAGCAAGGACAGTCCTGTAAAGCCAGTTATGTGAGGGGACAGAGGGCACAGTAATCTCTCCATCCACAGGGTCTTTTCGGTGGGGGGTGACGAAACAGATAGTATTTATTTGAGAGTCCCATTGTCTGTGACAGATTACCTTTCTTTTTTCTTGTATAAACTTTTTGGACTCTAATTTTCCAAATTCACAGCTCACAAGAGAGGAACACAACTGGATGACTAATATATAATTAATGAGTGACTTCAGAGTAAATGTAGGTGAATTCCCTTCACCCCACAAGCTTCCCAAACACTGAGCATATTTTTGAGACAAGGGATCAGGTGATCAGGCTCTGCCTAATCTTTGCAGTTAGAACACTGCATGAGATGTTCCAGGAAAGGCAGAAAGCACAAGAAACAAAGCCCTTATAACCATTCTAGACTGGTATTCAGCTGTTAGTAGTGCTGGCAACCATGTGTTACGTAACACGATGTAACAAACTCAGGGTAAAGACAAAGAAAAGAACCATAGAGGATGTCATTTCTGCTTGTTTTCAAAACACAAAAAACGTTTTAAAATTCCTGCATATTATATGTCCTCTATCGAACAGCTGTCTCTGTTCATATTTTAGAAATACAAGGATTAAATTATCTTTTGGTCCTAGTAATCTTTGAACCTTTGATCCACTCTGTTTTACACTCGAGAACTGCTAATATTGGTGCTGCGAAAATATTCCAAATAAATTATAACAGTAGCCTGGATAAAAGAAACATTTAAACATAGAGGGAAAAATAAATATTTTCAGTGGATATACAACTGCATGCTAAATAACCAAAATACCACAAAACTGCAGAATCACTAACAAACAGAATATAGAAGACCCAGTGCTTTAGTTGCTTCTATTAGAATTCCTTTCCAACTGTCATTCATGCCTCATCAACCACACCAACTGAGGAAAACCCAACACTTTCATTTGTCAGCAGCTGCTACCATTGTTAGATCTTTCTTATGAGTGCCCCTTCCCCACCACTGTTCCAACTAGATGAGTACAGCAGTATTAAAGATACAGTCCAGTCATAAACGGGAGGCTATGAAATATTCATTAGTGATAAGCATTATAGATATTTTTGATATTATTGATGCAATATAAAATGTAGGAATAATCATCTTCTAAAGTTACAAATACACAAGGTAAGAAGAAATGCTTCCCCACACTACAAAAGCTAATAAGTAGGGGCTGGCGCTGTGGTGCAGTGGGGTTAAAGCCCTGGCCTGAAGCGCCGGCATCCCGTATGGGCACCGGTTCTAGTCCCAGCTGCTCCTCTTCCGATCCAACTCTCTGCTATGGCCTGGGAAAGCAGCAGAAGATGGTCCAAGTGCTTGGGCCCCTGCAACCACATGGGAAACCCAGAAGAAGCTGCTGCCTCCTGGCTTTGAATCGGCCCAGCTCTGGCTGTGGTGGCCATTTGGGGAGTGAGTAAACCAGCAGATGGAAGACCTTGCTTTCTGTCTTTCCCTCTCTCTGTATCTCTACCTCTCAAATAAATAAAATCTTAAAAAAAAAAAAAAAAAGCTAGTAACTAGAGTAAAAGTGCAGCAGAAAATCACATAGAAACGAACTGATGTTGGGCCAAAGACTTTATGCAAACCGAGGTTTTTCTGCCAGACTCATTCTAAAGATTACTCTAATGACCCTGTGCAGTTTGTGGGCATTGCTGGTTTGCCTCTGACCGTATCTTTTCCTCAGAGACATTTGTCAAAGCTCTCTTAACAATGGTGCCTTTAACCAATATTGTCCCCATGCAGCTGTCCATGGAGTTATCCTGTCCCTGCGATACTCCATCTGTGGCCCTCCATGACCAGAAGGGTGTGACAGTCATCTATCACTGCATTGAAATGAAAAACAGCCAAACAGAAATCACACTGCCAAACTCAGTGGCTTATAACAATACCATTTATCATTTCCCATGATTCAAGTGATTTCTCCGAACTTATGCATAGAGATGCATTCAGTCGGGAGAGTGAGCTGGGATAGAGGGTGCAAATGACCTCACTCACATTTAGCAACAGGCTTTGGCTGCTGGCTGGGAGACAGAATCAGCCAGGGTGGTTGCATTTTTTTCTGCTTAGTTTTTCACTTTGTGTTTCATGCCTTGCTTCTCTCAGATCAGCATGACATCAGGGCAGAAGAAAAAGCTACAAAGTCTAGATTCAAAATACAGTGTCATTTCTGCCACAATCTGTTAGGCCCAGGGAATCTTAAAGCAAGCCTACATGCAATGAGTTTCTGGGGAAATAGATTCCACTTCTTGATGAGAGGAGCTTGGAAGCTACACTACAAAGGATCGATCATGGGAAGAGCTGTGGCAGCTGTCTTTGAAAGCAATCTATTGAAATGGATTGTGGCATAGCTCAAGATTGCACCTTATGATAGCAGCTCACATTCTATGCTAACTCATACAAAGTAGCGGATCACCTATGTGTCTCTCTGGTTCATACTTAGGTTGTGTTTGTATTCATCCAGTAGATAGAAAACGTAAGAGATGGTCTTCAGCATGGAAGAAGCTTGGCATTATATGTCAGTTTTCTAAGAGGATTATTCCTTTACCTTGGACAGATTGAGTGGTCATCTCCTTTACCCCTGGGACCACATTCTAGTGTTAGTCTACAAGTGAAGAGGAAGTAAAAATATTTTCCTTTACAGATGCTATTCCTAAAGTTCCAAAAGATCGTTATCCAAGCTACTCAACTTCTTTTTCCTTTTTCTGAACCATTCTTACCATAAAGACTCTTGTGTGACCTCCAGAGAACCAACAGGCTTTTCTCTGGTGAACCTGACCACCCTCACCAACTTTAGCAACCAACACAAACCCTTCTTGTGTTCCTTCCAAATTAATTCATTTTGCTTTGCACAGATGCAGTGTTATGACCTTTAATTTTAATGCTCATCAGAACTAACTACTACAGGAAACTGCCTAAATACTTATATAAAAAAGTTTATTTCTCTTCCCACATTTTTAAAATTTTTATAAAATATTTATTTATTTGAAAGGCACAGTTACAGAGAAGCAAAGGCAGAGGAAGGGACAGACAGAGGGAGGGAAGGAGAGAAAATATATATATAGAGAGAGATCTTCCAACTGCTAGTTCATTCCCCAGATGGCTGCAATGGCCAGAGCATCTGAGATCAGGAGCTTCTTGCCAGTTTCCCATGTGGGTGTAGGAGCCCAAGGACTTAGGCTGTCTTCCACTGCTTTCTCAGGTGCATTAGCAGCGATCTCAATGGGAAGTCGAGCAAGCCAGGACTTGAACTGGACTCATATGTGATGCTGGCACTGCTGGCGGCAGCTGTATCTTCTAAGCCTCAGTGCCGGCCCCTCTTGCCACATTTTAATGAGCAACAATTGTGGGGACACGAAGACCTGGCAGTGTATTTCTTTAACTGCTTCATTATCAAGTTGTGGATTGTTTAAACAAGTGATTTATAAATATTGCCAAGCACAATTTATTATAAGTTGCCCAATCAATTCTTCTCTAAGGAGAATTACTTAAAATTAATAATTATTAACTCTGAGGTTTTTCCGCCCACTGGGAAAATATATATAAAATATAAAATAATAATTTATATATAATATATATATATATAATTTTTTATTTGACAGATAGAGTTAGACAGTGAGAGAGACACAGAGAGAAAGATCTTCCTTCCATTGTTTCACCCCACAAATGGCCACTATGGCCGGAGCTACGCCAATCTGAAGCCTGGAGCCAGGTGCTTCCTCCTGGTCTCCCAAACGGGTGCAGGGCCCAAGGACTTAGGCCATCCTCCACTGCCCTCCAGGGCCACAGCAGAGAGCTGGACTGGAAGAGGAGCAACCTGGACTGGAACCTGGCAGATTCTCTCTCTTTCTCTTTCTCTCTCTCTCTCTCTCTCTCTCTTCCTCCCCTTCCTCTCCTTTACCCTCTCCCTCTTCCTTTCCCTCTAACTCTACCTTTCAAATAAATAAAATAATTTTTAAAAAGTGAATATAGTCAATGGCTATAAGCAAAATCAAATTTCAAAATGTCAATTTTGCTGAGTTGTAAGCTCTTCTGTCTCTCCTAGGCAGACTCACTGAGAACATTACCTCTGTAACCATGTGTGCCTGAGGATGTGCCATAAGCCCCTTCTGTCCTCCACCCATTTCACTGTTCCTATACTTCGACAAAGGGCAGGGAGTGGACAGAGTACTATACAGCTCATCAAAACTTCTGAACATTACTTGTACTGATTTAAATATTACACATTAATAAAAGCCATACAAAAGAGAGGCTGTTGTAACTGTAAGCCCATGTCTAGCTCTGCTCTTCCTCTAATGCACTGTGGAATCTAATGGCAATTTCTAGGAGTCAGATGCCTAATCTTTAGAATGACAGCAAACAATACAATTTCAAGTTCCTTTACCGATAAAAAAAATTGTATGACTCGGTGACTGCAGCTTTATTACAAAACAGATGGACAGTAATACTCCATCATATTAACTTTTGCAATGACTACCATAGACAGGAAAAATGATGCCACTACGCAGAGATGTTAGAAAACTATATAAAAATAATAAGTAGTTTAGTTCTTCAAATGCATAGCCTACTTTTTACCTTGCAATGCCCTTTGAAATAAAAGAGAAAGATAGGATATAAACAGACAATATTGATGGTCAAGGTGGAAAAACATACAAATCATAAATACCAAAATAGTTATTTTCTAGATGGAAAAGGCAATGGAAGAAAAGTTAAACAGAAAAAAGCTGGGGGAAAAAGTGTGCAATAAATTCAAACCAATTGTTGTTGCATGAAAGAAAAATATCAGGCTGTGACAGATGAATATAAAGTTGAATTATTCAACAAAACAAAGAAGATATGCTACAGCATGGATCCTATTCTATACCTGGGATGATTGCCTTGAGTTTATAACTTGATTTTAGTTTAGTGAAATGCAAACTGAAGATTATTTAAAAAATCAGACTAAAGTAATAGCTTAAGAAGAAAAGATAAAAGAGGAAGACCAGATTATTACCTCCACTGTCAATCACAAAACTGTCAAATAGCAGGATTTTTTTCCTAAACATCTGAGCAATAGAAAACCTTAGTAAGATCCCAAATTACTGAGAAAGAAACTTTTGGATTAAGGTAGTAGTTAACCAATGGCTAATGCTGATAAATAGCTGGTTCCAATCTCTCTTACACCTCTAAAACTCCAAGTCACTCTGAACAAGGAGATTCTTATTTAGAATCAGATCAAGTAACATAAAATAGTTTCAGTGTGCAAGATATGGGTAGCTAAACTTCATTAGAACTAGGTTTAACATCATTATTAGTAAGTTTACATGACTGCAGGTTTCAGAATTTATCACATCTTGGAGCTAAACACAGGGAAGAAAGAGTAGAATAAAAAGATTCCCAATTATTTTAGTGATTATATTCCTTTTAATTAAGACAAGGCATTATAAATGAAATATAAATGTGAATTTGAGGATGTAGATTTGTTAGCAGGTCCCACCTGAAAACTGGAAGTAGCAGATAAATTGTCTTTAAACTGTTTTTATTGCTTCCTTATCTTTGTTGTTTAAGATCCAGAACATTCTATCTGAAGGTCATCTAATTCATAATTGAAAATAACTTAATGAAAATAATGAAATATATTCATTGTCTCCAGATCATGACTCTGAAACAGTATAATAATCTATCTTTTAAGATGGAAATAAAAAGAGCTAGAGAAATATCTTTACAAAGAGGGTGTACTTTTCCTAAAAGTCCTTATATCTTGATTTATTCGTTTCCATCACTTTCCATGGTAATTGTCTTGCTTTCATAATATGTGTGTAAATGCACACTGGGGGCAAAATCGTATTTTGTTTGACTAATCAAAATCCAACATGGATCTGAGAACATTGAGTCTTTTTGTTTATATATAAATTTTATTTTTTTAGCTTTTCAAAATGTTATTTAAAATTATCTTATACTAGTGTAATAGATTAATTTTACAAATGTAAAATTTTATCAGCTGTTAAAGCATTTGCACCATATTCAACTTTTTTTAAGTATAAGAAACTACCTTCAATGGTGGTTAGATTTCTATGAAGAATATAATACAGTTTGGGCCGGCGCCGTGGCTCAACAGGCTAATCCTCCGCCTTGCGGCGCCGGCACACCGGGTTCTAGTCCCGGTCGGGGCGCCGGATTCTGTCCCGGTTGCCCCTCTTCCGGGCCAGCCCTCTGCTGTGGCCCAGGAGTGCAGTGGAGGATGGCCCAGGTGCTTGGGCCCTGCACCCAATGGGAGACCAGGAAAAAGCACCTAGCACCTGGCTCCTGCCATCGGATGAGCGCGGAGCGCCGGCCGCAGCACGCCGACCGCAGCAGCCATTGGAGGGTGAACCAACGGCAAAGGAAGACCTTTCTCTCTGTCTCTCTCTCACTGTCCACTCTGCCTGTCAAAAATTAAAAAAAAAAAAAAGAATATAATACAGTTTGGATTAAGTTATTTTAGACTGGTTTTAATAATGCTTTGTACTAGATCTGCCAAAGTATCTGCCCAGCTTGGTATTCTGTGAAAGTTTGTGATTTTCTTGGTAGACATTTTTATAGAGTGTTGTCTTTAAAATGTGATTGTATCTTCTATACTGAAAGCATTTTTGTGTTTTCTAATTTAAAAATTAATATTTCTTACAGATATTGTGCAACAAAGCTGAAGTAGCATGTGTGGTTAAATATAAATTTTAAAAAAGATTTAGTAATCCCTTCATAAGTATAAACTATGGCTACAGGAGGAGAGAAAATATCCAAGTTACTTTCAAAACCGATTGTTTACTTGTTTACATGGCTTATATTTGTACTCATATGTATAACATATCAGAGCACAAAAACATGCCATCTGGATCTCTCGTGATACAAGACACATCAGAACAGCAGTCCATGTCCACTGAGTGGTGTCATCTCTGGATGTCTTGACAGTCAGTGGAGGTGTGAATCCAAGGTTTCCATGGGTCTCTCTCAGGATGTCTTCTTTCTTTTCAGTATTTCTATTCCCTTATTTTTCTTCTACTTATAAAGAGTTGACATTATGTAACCTAATGTCCGATTTTCACCACTTGGCTCATGTCAGTTTTTTGCAAGTTTACTTCTCATGAATCATAAGCTGCGCTTTTTATAACAAAAGCTAAAAGATGTACCAAAATTATCATTATGTTTTAAAAAGAGAAAATAAAAATTCAGTCTCCAACTTAGAGGATTTTATACTTTATCACATATTCTATTATGGTTCCATAGCCTGCATTTAGTATTCTATTTTATTTACATGGCCTGAATTTTATTTCTTACTTGAGAAAACAAACTTCATTTCTAAATTTTGTTTTTTTGTCTTTCTTCAGTATCTCTTTGGCAAAATATTCCTAGGAAACAAAATAAATCCCTTTCCAAATTGGAGTGCAAGTCTTCCTTAAATGTCAGTCATAACGAGAGTAGAGCAGCAGTTCCTAAAATGTCCTACAAGCTACTGTTACGGTGATGATGCTTCTGGCCACGATGCAGATGGGCCACCTGAACTCGTTCTGCTATCAGTGCTATTTTCATCTTCTGCACTGTCTTCATCAGCATTGTCTGAGGCCTCGTCTTGAGCAGCCCCCACCTAGTCCTGCACCTCTCACTGCATCAGGGGGGCTAAGAGTTGGGTTATTCCCTCCCTCATCTGGAACACACACAACAGCAGGCCCTCCAGAGGGTGGATATCACTAGTCCATGCCCACAGCCTCTTGACTTCCCAGGCTGCCCCACACACTCTCCTACTGATTCCATGGTAACTAACCACTGTGCTTCAAGAGCACACCATTGCATATTCAGTCTTAAATCTCCTTCCTCCGTCTCCTTTTTAAAGCACAATTTATTTACTCATTTGAGGGAGAGACAGAAACAGAGTGAGAGAGAGAGAGAATGAATGAATATTCCATCCACTGGTTCACTCCCCAAATGCCCCCAGCAGCCACCACTGGGCCAGACCAACGACAGAAGTCTGGAACTCCATACAGATCTCCCACACGTGTGGCAGGAGCCCAATTCATGGGCAATCATTTGCTGTGTCTCAGGATTCATCAGCAGGAATGGACTGGAAGTGGAGCAGCCCAGACCTCCACCAGCATCACTAGCAGCAGCTTAACTGACTGCATCACAACCCTGGTCCCTCCTCTTTTTTTAGAAGAGATTCATATTTACTTTTTATTTAGTATCTCATAATGGGACAAAATAATCCTTGCAATTAGGTTAGGCTTTGAGGGATCATAATAAAGAGAAGATGAGAAAAGCCACCAATGGTTAAGGTCTTGGGAAAAGAACGGAAGTCACAAAATAGCAAGGGATCAGAAAAGGGTGTCTTCTCAGAGCAGAAAACACCTCACATCTTAGGCTCATTTCCTTTGAAAATATCCCCGGTGCACATTACCAACTGTCAGAAGGCTGAGACAGGAAGCAGAAAGCATCAAGTCGTTTTGTTGACTCCAATTCAGTGACAACCAGAACAAAAGGAACTTCAGCCCTTGGACCTTGGCTATCACAGTCAAGTAGCTTATAAACTTGTCTCTGATAAATTCACAAGTCATGTTCTCCATGAGCCACACAGAAAACTTACTGATCACGTTCCTAGGAATTACAATCTTGGCTCCTGACCTAGATAAGTTACCTTCAGTGTCATAGAGGGAGAATGACAAGTACCATCACTTGTCTATCAGGATGTCTCTCTTGCAACTGTGCACATACACCTCTGTCAATGTATCATCGGCAAACTCCACCACATCAAAGTTGAGGCCCCTAGGCCCTGTCTGTCATTGAAGTATGAACTTCCTTAAGGCCAGGCATGAGAACTTCCCACTTCTTGTCTATCAACGAGACCACCACATCTAATGAGATAGGTTGTGACTGCCAGGACACAGCACACACCAGGAGGGAGATATTTTGTCACTGCATTCTACCTCAATAAAAAAGCAATGCCCCTGCAGTTGTATGTGATGCAGGTCTGCTTCTTTATCAGCCAATACTTATCCAAAATGCAGTCACAGTCCCCATCTTCAAAGAATGTTTCTGGGCAAAAATCAATTTGTTCAGGCCTTCAGAACCAGTTCTCAATACTTTGGAGGAATTAGACACTGACAGAACTCCTGTTTTCTGAAAAGATTCCATAGTTTCCATTCAATGGCCCACTGACCTTGTCATCGGATTAAACTCCTATATAATCTGCCATCTCATTTCACAAAAGCTATCTCAGGTATCCTTAAGGGCTGCATGCCGCACGTCCGTATCCCGACACATATATGCCATTTGCTTTTGTGGCTCAGAGCCATGTTCACCCAGAAAAAATGGGAGGAAGAGGTATTGTTGTACATCAGGAAAACTACAGTTTTCTATCACCTGCCAATTCCACAGAACCACACGTCATTCTTCTGGATTTCACTCACATACAGTCTAGCTAGATGGCCACTCATGTTACAAGCTCCATAAAAGAGTAACCCTGGTTTTCATCAATATATTTAAACAAGGTACTGACAATGCACATCTTTTCACCAGACCATATGTTCTGAAGATCTCTCAGGATCCCTAGTTGTGCCCCCTAGTATGGGAAAACCTGCTGCTCTTCTTTTTTTGTTGTTGTGTTCTTTGGTTTTTGGTTATTTACTATATAAGAAATTAAAACCAGAGATAAAAGGAGGCTTGCTCTGAGAAATGTGTCTTAATGAATGATGAAGCCATTCTGCTTTGCTTCCTTTGAGAAAACAAACAAAACACATCGGAGTTCTCTGGAGATTATTATACCAAAAAGAGCAATCACTTGTTATTTACTGCTTCTGGCATGAAAAGGAGAAATACTAGTTATAATAGTCACATTTATATTTCAAAGCCATATTTTAAATTTACTGGGTGATATAACAGATGACTGCTACCATTCCAATGGAAGCCAGAGAGAAATAGGTCAATATTTTTAATTGTGACATTTAAGAAGTTACCAAAGCATTAAGTTCAGAAAGCCCACACCAATTAGTTTTTTTTGCCTTTTTGCCTATACCAAAATATCATATTCTAATGAATGTAAATATTTAATACTTTTGACCTTTCATTCCTTAAATACTCCCAATGAATCTGTATTAGGGAATTATAATATAATTATGACAAGAAGCAACAAACTGCAGCTCAGTCAAATGCAGTGCACAATTAAAGTGCTTTTAAAAGGCAACATCTTTAAGTACTTTCAAGTTTTAAAAAAGATGATCATAAGTGAGCTCAAATTTCATTTGATCCAGGAGAACACAAAAAAGTACAAAAAGGAAAAGGCAAAAGCATAGAAAGCACATTATTTCAATGATATGTATTGATTTATGTGGAATTAATTATTTTTAGAAAATCAAAAGAGAAAGCCAGGTTGGCTTAATAGCACCATCAAATTTCAACAATCTTTAGGTTATTAGAACTATTAAATATACAATTTCAGGGGCTGGCGCTGTGGCACAGTGGGTTAAAGCCCTGGCCTGAAGTGCCAGCATCCCATACGGGCACCAGTTCAAGACCCAGCTGCTCCACTTCCAATCCAGCTCCCTGTTAATGCCTGTAAAGTGAATATTTGGAGCTTCTACAGCCAGATGGACTCTGCCACACTTTCCCCAACCACTTGCAGAAAACAAAATCCAGTCACGAGCAGAGGTTGCTCTGTCCTCGGAACTCAGAGCTGGAGCTAGAGACCTGGCACCTGAAACAGCCCCAAGGCCTTTGTCCCGCCCCCTCCCTGCCCACCTCCACCACCAAATGCTCACACCCTGATCCTCCAGAGTCACCTGGCATCAGATAGAGACCTGTGCCGCATGGGCTCAGTCACTTTGGAGGGCACCACGGTCAACCTGTGGTGTGCTGGGCAGACACCAGCAGAACACTGTGGGGATCCGTGACTTGGACACAGGGATGAACACAGAGAAGGTATTCAATATTTCAAAGAAATACGACAATGAGATGCAGGAAACAAAATCAAGCAGAAATTTTTCAACTGAAAAGTACACTAAGTGAAATACAAAGAAAAATGCAACAGAAGGTATAGCACTATAGATCAAGTAGAAGAAAGTATCAGTGAACCCAAAGACAGGTTATTTGAAAATGCTAGTAGGAGGGAATAAAAAGCAAAAAAGAATAACAAGTAATTAAGAAATCTAATGGGAAATATGAGACAGCATGAAAAGAGCAAATATTTGAGTTACTAGGATTCAAGAGGGACTTGAGAAAGTCAAAGGAGTAGAAAACATAGCCAGAGATAACTGACAGAATATTCTGTAAGAGAAAAGTACGAGTATCCAGATACAGGAAGTTCATACGTCACTAGAGATTCAACTCCAATCAACTCTACCCCAAGAGATGTTATAGTCCAGTTCTGTAAAGTTAAAAATAAAGAGAGGATTCTCTGCAAGAGAAACAAACAAAAAAAAACAAGTAACACATAAAGGGGTTCTAATTCACCTGATTACAAAATTCTTAGCAGAAACTTTACAGAACAAGACGGAGTGGCATGAAACTTTTACAGTACTGAAGAAAAAAGTTGCAAGCCCAGTGAAGTTGTACTTCAGTTTTTCCCAGAAAAATAAAAGCTAACAGAATTTATCACCTCCAGATCTGCTTTACAAAAAAATGGAAAAGGAGGCTCTTCAAATTGAAATACAGAGATGATAACAAGCAAGAAGAAAATCCCAAAAGCTATAAAACTTACCCATAAGAGTAACTATATAAACAAGAATTCTACAATCTTGTAAACATTAAGTAAAAATAATTTATATCTTTACTGTGAAGACTAAAATATTTTATTGTCACATTAAAAAATTAGGAGATATACAATATTGAAAGAGGTCAAATACAACATCAAAAATTCAAAATGTGGGGAGGAACAGAGTACACATATAGAGTTGTTTATTACAATTTATCTTTTTGTTATTTGCTTCTTCCCTTATCCTTTAATCAATGTTAAGTTGTTATTATTTCCAGAACTTGCTATAGTCAAAAGAAGCCTTTTTTTAAGCCTCATGGCAGCAATAGAGCAAGAACCTGTAACAGACTCACCAAAAATAATAAGAAGGAAAGTACACCATCAGATAAAATCACTATCCACAAATAAAGATTATAAGAGAGAAGACATGAACTACAACAGAAATACAAAACAAATATCAGACTGCCAACAGGACTCAATCCAGCAAGAAATAACACTTACAAGTATACACGCACCAAAATTGGAACATTAAAATATATGAAGCAAATATTAATGGACCTAATGATAGACATAGACTTCTATACAGTAAGAGAAGATGAATTTAATATCCCACTTTCAGAAATGTATATATCACCTAGATGAAAAATTGGCAATGAAATAGCAGCGTTAACTCGCACTACAGATACAGGATGTAACAGACATCTACAGAACCTTCCACACACCAGCTGAAGAATATACACATTCTTCTCAACAGTATGTGGAACATTTTCCAGGATAGATCACACAGTAGGGCATGAAAGAATTCTCAACAAATTTGAAGGAATAAAAATCAATCATATCAAGTATCTTTTCTTGCTGCGATGCAATAAAAATAGAAGTAAATACCAGGAAAATTTTCAGAAACTAAACAAATACATGGTAATAAAACAGTTCACTCCTGAATAATCAATGTGTCAAGGAAGAAATCAAGAAAAATTTTAAAAATTCTTGAAACTAATAAAAATGGGAACACAACATATCAAAATCTATGGAATACAGCAAAAGCAGTGTTAAGAAGGATTTTTATAGAAATCAATGGTACCTCAAAAAAAACCAAAAAGATTTCCAATAAAATACTTCTTACTGTGACTCAGGGAACTAGAAAAATAAGAACAAATGAAATCCAAGATTGGTAAAAGGAATGAAATAATTTGTATATTGACATTTCCATTATACTAATACATCCTCCAAAGGTAGTCTTATCAAAAAAAATAAAAACCCTCTATGCTCAAGAATATAAACTGGAATTTTTAAGAGATGATGTCCCACACTTGATTAAAATAAAATTCTAAGAGTGATCTTTTTACTTCAACAAAATTTGTCTTTCATCATTAATTCCTTGGCTTTTTTTTTTCACTTGGAAACAACATATTTAATGGAATGCCATATAAGAAAAAATACTACAATTTGCATTTTTCTCAAAAATCTGTTTTTAAAAGATTTGTTTAATTATTTGAAAGGCAGAGTTACAGAGACAGAGGGAGAAACACACACACACACACACACACTGAGAGAGAGAGAGAGAAAGAAAGAGACAGAGAGAGAGACAGAGAGAGAGAGACAGAGATTTTCCATCTGCTGGTCACTCCTCAAATGTCTACAACTGCTGAGGCAGGACCAGGCTGAAGCCAGGAGCCTAAAACTTCAAGCAGGTCTCCCACATGGGTAGCAGGGGCCCAAGACCTTGGGTCACTCTCTGCTGCCTTCTCAAGCACATTAGCAGGAAGCTGCATCAGAAGTGGAGCAGCCAGGACTTGTATCGGCACTCATATGGGATGCTGACATCACAGGCAATGGCTTAAACCACTGAACCACAATGCTGGCACCTCTAAAGACTCCTAAGATTCTTATTTACTTCTAAAGAGAAGCTAATTTGGGAAACATTAGGTTTACAGTTTGAGAAGGATTCTCAAACATCCCTACATATTGCTTATGGGAAGTTTTGACTGTTCTCTAGGGTTGTGGGGCTATCCCTACATACTGCTTATGGGAAGTTTTGACTGTTCTCTAGGGTTGTGGGGCTATAGCTCTATCTGCTTTTACAAATACAGCCTAATTTTAAATATGAACTACTGTTTAAAAAATTCTTGTTAATTATAATATCATCCATATCAACCATAATTTTTGAAATTTTTTTATATTACAGTTGCACAATTTATAAATCCTGTGTTAGAGGTGCCTATATGACCTTTGAATGTCAACATTGTTAGAGATATCGTTAGTTGAATTTAATGGAAATTAAAAAGACCCTTTCTGAGAACATTACTTGGGATATCTGAATGCTTATATGTTTGAATAAACTGTTCCAAACCACCTTTGGAAATACAATCAATAAAAATATCTAACTAAAAACTAGGATCACAAATAAATTACAATACAGACAAAAAACCCTCACAAACCAATGAACAAAGAGCTGATTCTTTGAAAAAATAAACAAAATAAATAAATCTTTAGCTAGAGTAGCCAGAAAAAATTTAGAGGTTTCAAATACATAAAATCAGAGATGAAAATACAGACATGATCATGACTGACACCACAGAAATACAAAAGATTATTCAAGATTATAATGAAAAATTACATGGCAAAAATTTGATAACCCAGAAGAACTGGAAAAATTCTTGGACATATTTACATTATCAAGATTGAATCACAAGGAAGCAGAACCCAGAAACAGACAAATAGTGAGTGGTGATTGAATCAGAAACAATGTAAAATCTTCTATAAAAAAAAAAAAGAGATCTTGGCAAATTAAAATCAGTCCCTCTTAAATTATTTCAAAAATTAGAAGAGGAGGGAATTCATCTAAATTCAAACTTTGGGGCAGATACAAGAAGACAACAACAAAATAAAGCTACAGGTCAACATCCTTGATGAACAAAGATACAAAAATTCTCAAGAAGAGTAAGCCACTGGATGCCAGAATCTCATATGAGAGTGCTGATTTGAGTCTTGGCTGGTCCATTTCTGGTCCAGCTCCTGCTAATGTACCTGGGAAGGCCGCAAAAGATGGCTTAAGAACTTGAGGCCCTGCCACCCATGTGAGAGATGCAGATGGAGTTCCTGGTTTCTAGAGTCAGCTGGGTTAAACCTAGGTGTTATAGTCATTTGGGTAGTGAACCAGCAGATATCCCACTGTCTCTCTCTCTCTCCCTCTCCCTTTCTTCCTCACTCTGTCTGCTTCTCTGTTTCTCTCCCTCTGTCTGTATGTCACTCTTCCAAAAAAATTAAAAAAAATAAAAATTTAAAAATCAATAAAATACTAGCAAATTGAATCCAACAGAACATCAAAACGATCATTCATCATGAATGAACAGGATTCATCCAAGTGATGCAAGGATGCATCAACATTTGCAAATCAATAAATATTTTACAACCCAGCAACAGAATAAAGGACAAAAATTGGGCGATCATCTCAGCAAATGCTGGAAAGATATTTGATAAAATTCGACATCCCTTCACAATAAAAAAACTGAACAGTTTAGGTACAGAAGGAGCATACTTCAACATAATAAAGACCATATATAACAAGCCAACTGCTAACATCATATTAAATGAGGAAAAGCTGAAGGCTTTCTCTCTAAGACAAGTATGCCTACATTCACCAATTTTACTTAACATAATACTGAAAACCTAGCTGGAACATTTAGTAAATGGAAGAAATAAAGGACATCTAAATTACAAATGATGAAGTCAAATTGTCACTGCAGATGACAGATTTTATATACAAAAATCCCAAGATACTCCACCAAAAAGATGTTAAAACTAGTAAACAAATAAGCAAACTTACAGGATACAAAGCCATTGCACAACAATCAGGAGCATTGTGTATTCCAATAGTATATCAACTGTAAGAATAAACAAGGAAAGTCTCATTTCCAATAGCTAAAAAAAAACCTGAGGAATAAACTTTTTAAAAAGGTGAAACAGGCTGGCGCTGCGGCTCAATAGGCTAATCCTCCACCTGCGGCACTGGAACACCGGGTTCTAGTCTGGGTCAGGGCACCGGATTCTGTCCCGGTTGCCCCTCTTCCAGGCCAGCTCTGTGCTGTGGCCTGGGAGTGCAGTGGAGGATGGCCCAAGTCCTTGGGCCCTGCAACCACATGGGAGACCAGGAGAAGCACCTGGCTCCTGGCTTCAGATCAGTGTGGTGCGCTGGCTGTAGTGTGCCAGCCGCAGTGGCCATTGGAGGGTAAACCAACGCAAAGGAAGACCTTTTTCTCTGTCTCTCTCTCTCACTGTCCACTCTGCCAGTCAAAAAAAAAAAAAAAGGTGAAACATCTCTACAATGAAAACTATAAATAATTGATGAGAATAATTGAAGAGGACACAAGGAAATGGGACATTCTTTGTTCATGGATTGGAAGAATGAGTACCATTAAAACGCCCATACTTCCCGAAGAAATTTACAGGTCCAATTCAATTCTCATCAAAATCACAATGACATTTTTCACAAAACTAGAAAAACACTAGTAATATTTGAATAGAACCACAAAAGACCTTGAAGAGACAAAGTGATCTTGATCAAAAAGAATAAAGCAGGGGACATTATACTCCCTGGCTTTAATATATACAGTGAAACTATAATAAAACAGCTGGGTATTGGTATTAAAAACAGATCCAAGACATAATAGAGGACCTAGAAGTAAAAACACACATCTATAGCCACTGATCTTTGACAACAGTGCTAAGAACACACATTGGATAAAGAATAGTACTTTTATTAAAAGGTGCTAGGAAAACTGGAAATTCACATGCATTAGGATGAAACTGGACCCCTGTGTCTCATCATGTATCAAAATCAACTCAAAATGGATTAAATACCTAAATGTTACACTTGAAACTTTAAAACTGGTAGAAGAAAATATGGGAAAGAACTCAGGATACTGGAATTAGGAGGAGTCAGAGGCAGTTAGGTTGGTCCCAGCAGAAAATGGAGAAAGGGGAGTCCCTCTAAGAGAATACAAAATGCTTGCCTTCCCCAAAAGTTATCTTTAGTAAGGTTAAACTACCTAGCTCACTCCATGGGAGCTTCCAGTCTTACCATGGAAATAGCAAGGGAATGGTGACTCCATCCTTCTGATGGTCTTTTTCTTATCGTGAGCAAGCTAGACAAGATTACAAACCTGGACTCTTAACGGGTTTGCCCCTACCTCTAACTAATTGTTAGCTGCTGTTCTGTTTTTTTTTTTTTCCTTAAAAAATTGTGTTTAAAAACCCCATTTCCACCAGTCTCTAGGGTCTGCTTCTCTTGGAGCCTCTCTCCTGGCTGCTTCAGCAGGAGGTTTCTGACTTAAATAAATCTTGCTTTTCTTCCTGCCTTGTCCGCATGGAAATTCTTCCATGTGAGACAAAGGACTGAGGCAATCTTTTTCTGCAGCCGTTTTACTCGTAAATGACTGAGCAAGACTTTTCTGGATTAGACTCCAAAAGCACAGGAAAACAAAGCAAAATTAGACAACTGAGATTTCATAAACTAAAGAGCTTATGCCCTGAAGTAACCAACAAAGAGACAACATACAAAAAGGGAGAAAATATCTGCAAACCATCCATCAAGGGGTTAATATCCAAAATTTACACAAAACTCAAATAACCCTGTAGCAAAAAAAAAAAAAAAAAACCCACAAATAATCCAATTTAAAAATGGGCAGGAGATCTAAACAAGTATTTCTCAAAGATACACAGAAGGCGAATAGTAAATGAAAAAATGTTCAACATCACTAATAATCAGGGAAATGTAAATCAAAATAACAATGAGATGCCACTTCAATCTAGTGAGGGTGGCTATTATCAAAAGGCAAAAAGTATTAGCATGGATGTAGAGAAATGGGAATTCTTGCACACTGTTGATGGAATTGTAAAAGTATAGCAATTGTGGAAAAAAATATGGAGGTTCCTCAAAAAACTAAGAATACAACTGTCATATAATCCAGCCACCTCACACCTGGGTATATATCCAAGGAAGATAGAATTCATCTGTTGAAGAAACAGCCACACTCCCACATTTATTGCAGTATTATTCAAACAGCCAAGAAATGGAAACAACTGAAGTGTCCATTCACTGATAAATGGCAAAAAAGATTGTATATGTACACATTATCAAATACTACTCAATCATAAAAAGGGTGAAAGTTTGTCATTTTCAGCATCACAGATGAAGCCAGATGTCATTATGCTAAGCGAAATAAGGACAGAAAAACAAGTATCACATGATTCCACTTATATGTGGAGTCTGAAAAATACGTGCTCTCATAGAAGTTAAAAAATATATGGTGGTTTACCCAAGACTTTGGAGGGAAGAGGGTTGGGTGAGATGGAGAAATGTTTATTGATGGGTATAACCAGATAGGAGTAAGAAGTGCTGAGGTTCTATTGCACAGTAGGGTAACCAGAGATATTCTAATAGTTTTATATATTTATGTATTTTAAAAATCCAGAAGATAAACCATTTTGACACAAAACATCTGACTTGTACCAGCTCATATATGTGGCTTTGGGAAAGAATACTGATCCAAGAAGCACACAGGGAAAGCCAGCAAGAAGACATTTCTGGTGGCTATATCAGCACATCTTCCATTTGGTAGGACAAAGGTTTTCCTGGAGAAATTCAGCACCAAGAGGAAACCTATTTGTAAAAGCAAAGGTATAAACAGAGGACTAGCTGTCGGAAGTTTAGAAATGAAAATTATGCTCTCATATCTATGTGGACTTATTTCAGTTCACAAAGAATGACCTACCAGCTCTTACCAGCTGTGATGGTTGCTTTAATGTGTGAACTTGGCCAGGAAATGTTACACAATTATTTCATCAAGCACTAATCTAGGTGATACTTTCAAGGTATTTTGTTAATATTTAAACAAGAAAGATTTTCCTTGAGAAGGTGGTTGTGCCTCATAATCAATAAGCTGGAAAGCCTGAAAAGCCAAATCTGAGGTTGGCCTTAGAGGAAATTGAAGACAACAGAATCAACTCCTCCCTGGGGGCCAGTCTGCCATCCTGCCTTATAGATGTTGGACTTGCTAGTCTCCACAGTACTGGGAATCTGTTCTTTAAAATAAATTTATATAAATATGTAAAATATTCATATTATATATATATAAAATTTATATATATAAAAACACATTGGTTCTATTCTTCTAGAGAACTCTAATGCATGCATATTTCCTATCTTTATGGAAATGTTGGGAGAGGCTGTTCTGAGCAAGACTTTTTAATCAACATTTATATAATGCTTATTATAGTTCTGAGTCTGTTTTGTGTTGCTACAACAGAATACTGGGACTAAATAATTTGTAAGAAAAGAAATTTATTCCTCACAGTTCTGGATGCCAAAATGTCCAATATTGAGGCAACAGTATCTAGTGAGTGCCTTCTTGCCGTATTATCCCATGATGAAAGTGGAGGGACAAGAAACACGAGAGCAAGAACCAGAGAGCAGGAGGGGACCAGACTTGCTTTTATAACAAGCACACTTTCACAGTAACTAACCCACTCATACAATAATAACATTAACCCATTCACAAAAGCAGAGCCTCATGACATATTAGGCCCACTTATTAAGTTCCACTTTCCAACACTGTTGCACTGCAAATTCTTCACAATACATTCACTTTGGATGATGCATCCAAACTACAGCACTATGCATCAGTCACAGCCTGGAGAGCATCGCATACATAACAATGACTCCACAACGTGGCTAATTATTAATACAATTGTAAAGATGGTGACACAGAGTCTTATGGGCAATCCAACGATTTATCCAATACCACAGAGCTGATAAATGATGGAGTTACATTTCAAATGGCTACCTAGTAACATAGCTTGGGCTTCTAATGATTACATTTTACTGTCTTAAAATAGAAAGATTTAAGATATATTTTGGAGCTATGTTAATAAAATTTACATATGGCTTTGGATGAGAGGATAAAAAGGAGTAAAATGGGTCCCTCATGCTATTGACTTATATGATGCTATCAAAAAGTTCAGTGAAGATGCAGAGAAAGAAATGGTCAGAAATAATCAACAGCTAAACTCAATGTCTCAACTCGAGCAGATTCCAATGGAGCCTAGAGTCAGAATGGTATGGGTGAAAAATACTACAACACTTTGGAAAACAGTTTATTTTAAAACAATTTATTTTAAAACAAATTTATTTTAGAAACGTACAAGAAATAGATTTGTGATAGAGTTAGTATAGCAAACTGTTGATGGCACATTTAGATGGTGGTTTTGCAGGAACAAGTATTCTCCACAGGATTCTTCCAACTCTTCTGTATGTTTGAGCAGTTCCATAATAAGATGGGGGAAATGAACAGTAGATACAAGTACCAAATTCAGGAACTTGGTCTTCTGTCTGAGGTTGGGCAGTGTGGGCAGGGAGGGAAGGAAATGCAGATGTCAAGGAGTAAGCAGTGGTGCTTCTAATGCATTAACAGTATTTCATTTTTTTTTAATTAAAGCTCAATTATCATCTAGCATATTTTTTCAAAAGATTTTATTTATTTGAAAGGCAGAGTCACAGACAGAGAGAGGACAAAGAGAGAGAAAGCTCTTCTATCCATTGGTTCACCCTCCAAATGTCCCCAACAGCTGGAACTGCACGGATCAGAAACCAGGAGCCAGGAGCTTTTTCCAGGTCTCTCACATGAGTACAGAAGCCCAAGTACTTGGATCATCTTCCCCTGCTTTCCCCAGACCATAGCAGAGAGGTGGATTGGAAGAGGAGCAGCAGAGATATGGGGTGGCACCCTTATGGGATGCTGGTGCTGCAGGTGGAGGCTTGGTCTACTACACCACAGTGCTGGCCCCAGCAGTGTTTTATTTCTTAATACCTGTGGACTAGTTCTCATATTATACCTCATGTAGTTTTGTATAAATTATAGTTCACAAAAAGAAGAAACTAAGTCACTGTGGAGTAAGGAAATTGAATGGTGAGTATGAATTATTCTTTAAATTTCCTACCAAAAGAAGCAGAAAAAATGGGACAATTTTTGGAGAGGGTTTGCAATTTGATAAGGTTTCTCTTTCTTTTCACAAACTTACATAATATGTTTGCATGCTATTTGTACTGTTCCAGTAGAAAGGAAGAAACAGATTATTTGAGATTAGGATGATCACTTGAGCAAAGTTTTAGAAAAGGTTGCAAGGGAAGGATAAGCCTTTGGAAGAAGTGATTTTTTGTTCCTTTGTAACCATCAGAAAACAGTAGGCATCTAATGATTGGCATTCTGACACTGTGTTTGCAAAGAGGTAATTTACGCCTTGCTTTCCTAACCACACATTTTTCTCTAGATTATCAGGAAGTCCAATTTCAAGTTCTAATGACTAAGTTTCTTAGCCCTGCACTGCTGCAGTGGTATCTCCATAATTTACTGCAAGGTCTTATTTTTCCATATTGCCTAAATGCCATTCCAGCAGGTTGGTCCTTCCACTCTCATTACCTGCATGCACTTATGAAGATTTAGCATGGTTTCAGATGTTTTTTGCCTTGTCCCATTTTTTTTTTCAGCAGCAGAGGCTACTCAGAGGCATGCTCACTCAGTCTCAGAGAGGTGTGGAGATAATTAAGATGGCTGAGTTTACAGCATCACTGATACACATCACAATTATGGATGCATCAGCGAATCAACTCCATTTGGACAATCATATCCTGTTGTTCAAGATGTTTATGTCAAATGTTTTTCTGATTTAATTACAGACTTAGCTATTAGGGTTGGATAACCAGGTTTTTTATGTAGTGATATAAGATGATTTCTTTTATACTTGGTTGGGATCAAATGTTTTGATCAAGGAATTTCCCTTTAAACAGATGAATTACAAATAAAGTGGAGATAATTTAGAGGTCCACTGATAAGATTATGTTATATTATAATTAAAATTATCAGAGTATCACAAACTTTACAATGAGACTGCAGTGTGTTAGCACTGTTGCTAATCAATTTACATGCATCCTGTCCTGTGCTCTTCACAGCCATCCTGAGAGTTTGTGATTGGCCTCACTGAACTTAGGAAAACACCAGCACAGAAAGGATAACTTGCCCAAGTCACACAGCACAGCAACCATGAAAACTGCAGAGCTGGAACCTGTGTTCACAGCCAGGCTGTCACCCCCAGCAAGGCCTTCCTGTGGATAAGCCCCCAGTGGGTAGCTCTTCCTAGGACGCCTGGTTCTAATGTAGGAGAACATATGCACAGTAGCCACTTTCCAGGCTCCTCTTCTATCTCTGACCTTGCTCCCTGCTATTCTTTTTCCCACTGGTTTCTATGTTTTCTTTCTGCTTTGTACATATTCTTATATGCCTCTTTAAAATTGTTTTCTGTGGCCGGCGCCGTGGCTCAACAGGCTAATCCTCCGCCTTGCGGCGCCGGCACACTGGGTTCTAGTCCCGGTCGGGGCACCGGATTCTGTCCCGGTTGCCCCTCTTCCAGGCCAGCCCTCTGCTGTGGCCCAGGAGTGCAGTGGAGGATGGCCCAGGTGCTTGGGCCCTGCACCCCATGGGGAGACCAGGAAAAGCACCTGGCTCCTGGCTCCTGCCATCGGACAAGCGCGGTGCGCCGGCCGCAGCGCCGACAGCGGCGGCCATTGGAGGGTGAACCAACGGCAAAAGGAAGACCTTTCTCTCTGTCTCTCTCTCTCACTGTCAAAAAAAAAAAAAAATTGTTTTCTGTGATAGGCAGGAACAGCTGTAGACTGACAAGTGTAGACCTCAAAAAAGGGCATTAAAAAAAAAAAACAGCTCTGAAATGGCAATCTTCTAAATAACATTTCTGATGTTTATTCATACAGATGTATAAATTGCCACTTATTGCAAGTCAGTAAATAACAAGAATTGTTCATCTTTCACATTGTGTTTGTTTGTGCTGTTTTTTCCAGGGTATCAGCTGAAAGATTTTTTTTTTTTTAAGTATTGTGACTAACTCAATAAACAATCAATATTGGTTCATTAGTTTTAATGGATATAGCATAATGTCAGATAGTAATAATAGAGGAAAAATCTAAGGATATAAGGGAATCTTCTTGACCCTCATGGAAAATTCTCTGTAAACAAAACTTATTCTGAAGCAAATGGTTTACTTGCAAATATAATAGTTTGGCAATCATATGTAGATATAAGTTTTCAAATCAGTGGTGTTTATACTTAAAATTTTATTACTGGACTATAACATTATAAAATACGCTTAGTTTTATTTAAAAAAAAAAAAAACTACCAAACTGTCTTCCAAAGTAGTTAGATCATTTTTCATCCAACTGAATGAAAGATCCTGTTGTCCACGTGCTCAACAGAATTTGGTATTTCCAGTTTGGGGGATTTTAGCAAGTCTAGTATATTTCAGTATGTGGTGAATTTTCATTTTTGATTTAAGAAGCCAGGAGCCAGGAGCTTCTTCTGGGTCTCCCATGCGGGCGCAGAGGCCCAAGGACTTGGGCCATCCTCTACTGCTTTCCCAGGCCACAGCAGAGAGTTGGATTGAAAGTGGAGCAGCCGGGTCTCAAACCGGTGCCCATATGGGATGCCAGGACGTTAACCCACTGCACCACAGCGCCAGCCCCAAATTTACATTTTCCATATCACAAATGATGCTGAACATTGTTCCGTATGTTTATTTGCCATCTTCTTTCATAATGTGTCTAGGTCTTTCACACATTTTTATAAATCACATTTTTTATTATCTTATTGTTGAATTTGAAGAGTTCTTTGTGCATTATGTATAAAAATCTTTCCTCAGATAAGTAATCGTCAAATATTCTCTCCAAATCTATGACTTGTTTTCATTGTCTTAGTATTGTCTACCACAAAGCAAATGTTCTAATTTTAATATTAAATTCAACTTGTCAATTTTCTCTTTCATGTATCATGCTTTGGGTTGTTTCTTTTTAGAATTGCACTTTTCTAGCCTGAAACCATTACCTTGTTTAAGCTTCTATTTTATTTGTCTCATTTTAGAATACATTATTCCTCCTGGCAAGGAATGTATTTTTCTTTATTCTACATTCTCAGCACCCCAAATAATTCTTGTGCACTATATATTTAATATACTTATGTGCATGGAGATCTTCCAACATCAGTATCATATTATAAAAACTATAGATCATAAAGACTTCAAACAACTAAGTGAATGATTTTGAGCAAATATATTTAAAGTGTCTTTAAATAGAGTAGCAATCAATCAATGGGAACAATTATTGTCATTATTCTTCCTGAAATATTACAGAATTTTCAAAAGCCATAAACAGATGAAAGACAAAGTGCCCTTATCAAATTCTTGCAATAAGGGCTCTGTGTTGACCTGGGATAATCCTGGGCCTTCAAATTTGGCATACACATATATTTTATTTAACTAACCCTAATGGGCACAGGTTCTAGTCCCAGCTGCCCCTCTTCCAATCCAGCTCTCTGCTATGGCCTGGGAAAGCAGTGGGATGGCCCAGGTGCTTGGGTCCCTGCACCCACATGGGAGACCCGGAGAAAGCACCTGGCTCCTGGCTGTCGATAGATGTAGTTCCAGCCATTGTGACCATTTAGGGAGTGAACCAGCGGATGGAAGACCTTTCTCTCTGTCTCTCCCTCTCACTGTCTGTAACTCTACCTGTCCAATAAATAAATAAAATCTTAAAAAAAAAAAAAAAAAAAAAGATGGGCTGGCGCCACGGCTCACTTGGCTAATCCTCTGCCTTTGGTGCCAGCACACTGGGTTCTAGTCCCGGTTGGGGCACCGGATTCTGTCCCGGTTGCTCCTCTTCCAGTCCAGCTCTCTGCTGTGGCCCGAGAAGGCAGTGGAGGATGGCCCAGGTCCTTGGGCCCTGCACCCGCATGGGAGACCAGAAGCACCTTGCTCCTGGCTTCAGATCAGCACAGTGCTGGCCGTAGTGGCCATTTGGAGGGTGAGCCAATGGAAGGAAGACCTTTCTCTCTGCCTCTCTCTCACTGTCTAACTCTGCCTGTCAAAAATAAATAAATAAATAAATAAGATGAACCCTAGATGTAAGGCATTTTCACATTTATGCATCTTTTTCTTCAAGGTCTTTCTACATCAAACCACTTTTTGTCTTTTTGTCATATGTATGTATCTCCAAGTTTTTGGATTTTTTTTAAAAAAATCCTAATGTTAAAGCTTCTGAAAATTACTTGCATTCTTGGATAGTATAATTTCCAGTGGAAAAAAGACTTAAAGTAATTAATGATACCCATAAAGATGTACCCGCTGAAGAGTGGAGAGGCACACACTATTCAAACTTCTAGATATGCCCTTGAAATATCTAATACATATACACTTTATTGTATTACTTAAATAGTATCATTTTAAGAAGTGATGGATCTATACTTTGCAAAGGCCAAGCTCAAAGATGCAACACCTATAGAAAGACACGAATTCTGTTTTCCTTCTTACAGAGAATTTGCCTCTCAAATTCCTGTTTTCTGTCCTAGAGCACCCTTCTTCTCTGAAGGTGTTCCCCCTTCAGGCAGATCTGACCCACTCTTCTCAAGCCCAGCCCCAGTATACAGGAACAACAACTCACCTCACGAATAGCAGGAGCCCACAGTACAACACAGTAATGTGCCATCCATACAAGGGTAGCTGGGCACCTAACAGAGAAGAGCGAACACACGCCACAGAATAAAGAAGCCCCCAAAGTCTCTGAGAGTCAAAGTATTCAGGACAGGAAGGACAGAGGCTCAAAGCAATGGATGTACGAGAAAAAGGACATGCAGAGGAGTGGAAGATTCCTGGCAATATTCCCAACTTTCCTCCTGACAGAGGCGGACCCTTGCGAAGTGCCACAGGGGGAGGATACTCCTGTTCTCTCGGAATTCTGCTGTTTTCCGTAGTGATAGGGCAGCCAGCAAAAGAGGGGCATAGCTGTGTGACAGTGGGAGCTTCCTGGTCAGGGGAATAGCCTTGCCCGGCTGTCACCTGGGGGGTTCACACAGTTGGTACCCAATGGCGTTTCTGATAGACCAGCTTTTCCCTCCAACATCAGAGCATCCAAGGAGAGAAGTCTCTAGGTCATCAGGTAGAAAAGGTTGATCTCTTCTCAGGGATGTGAAAGGTACCTTTCTTATCCCCGTCTGCTGCCTTTTCTTAGCCTTGCTTTTGTTTCAGCCCATTCAGCATTACTTAGTCAATAAATACGGACTGGAAAAAACAAGACCATTAACACCATTTCACATGTGAGGTTACAAACCACACAAGGAAAAGATGGTACGAGCAGTGGCTGACTCAGCCATTACTTTGACTTAGGACTCGATTTCATGAAGAAGTCACTTCTTTCATCTTGGCTTCTTGAGATCCCCCTTAATGCTGGGTTAGGTCCATGTGCATTTCTGTCAATAACCTGGCCTGATACATGTTGGGGCACAACCTGTCTTAATGGCTTAGATTTGTCACTGTCCAAAAAGAGAGTGGACAGTGTGCTGTCGTCAACTGAAGACAGGAAATCCAAACAACTGCACCGTGACTTAAGAATATGGGGGTGGGGGAGCCTGGTGCTGTGGTGTAGCAGGTAAAGCTGCCACCTGCAGTGCCGGCATCCTAGATGGGTGCCAGTTCGAGTCCCAGCTGCTCCACTTCCACTCCAGCTCTCTGCTGTGGCCTGGGAAAGCAGTAGAAGATGGCCCAAGTCCTTGGGCCCCTGCACTCACATGGGAGACCCAGAAGAAACTCCTGTCTCCTGGCTTCAGATCGGCCCAGCTCCAACCATTGTGGCCACTTGGGGAGTGAACCAGCATATGGAAGCTCTCTCTCTCCCTCTCTCTCTCTTTCTGCCTTTGCCTCTCTGTAACTCTGCCTTTCAAATAAATCAATAAATTTTTTAAGAAAAGAATATGTGGAAATGTAAGACTGGCATGGCAGAGAAGCTTTAAGGGGGCATCATACATCTTTTGGCACAGAACACACGGCTGCGTAACACCATTAAATGGGTCTGTTATTGAGTAAACATAAAGGACAGTGCCCAGTGTTCAAAGCATGGCTTCTGGATCTAATTCAAGTCTATGAAGAATTCCAAATACAATATGTAAGCACCCCATTCCTAGCAGATGCTGCCACATACAAAATAAACAAATTAAATAAAAATTCTTAATTACTTCTGTCATAAATTAACCTTTTCAGCCGCAGTCATTTGTATTCAAAATATGAATCTCTTAAAAATTCATGGGAGACCTGCACAGATGCCAGTAACAGACAAAATTATGAAGATATCCCCAACAGGGGTCAAATACCAGACAGCCATGAACCATTAAAACCACGTCTGTCTTTGCTCAAAACACTTGTGATAATTTCATCCAATGCGCTTTGGCTCTTGTCTTTTTTACAAAACCTTATTAGGGATACGCTTCCTTCTTGCCTGCTTTCTAGACAAAGCAGTATATTCACCATCCCACTCCTTCCAGCTACCCTGAGCCGCCGCCTTCATGTCTACAACTGTGACTGTTTCTCTTCATGTATGTTCTGACTGTTCCGATTTCAGGTAGTAAAAATAAGCAAGATACAAATAAGCATTTTTGCTTGCCTTTAATGTTTCTCTAATAGTCTTCTGCTTATCTCCTTGCATTCTGTCCCAACTTTCTGAAACATGCATAAGGTACTCACTGTGAGATAGGCACTGTGTAAGCTCCAGAGGTAAACAAAATCATAACATACACACCTTCCGTCAGACCCTAGAGTCAAGAGGTGGTGTGTGCAGTAAGTACAGCAAGGATAACCAAAGAGAAGTCTGGTTAGCTTTCCTGCCTATAGTAACCCCATCACCATCTATTAAATTATTTCAGCATGTCTTGTTTCTTTTCATTTAGCTATTGCCCTTGGTAGCTTCCTAAAAACGCAGTTTTCAATATAATTAATGACACCTTTCTAGCAAAATTATAAGCGTTTTCTTGTTACTCATCCCCCACTATCTGAAAATAATTTGACATTATTCTAACAATATTCCGGGGTCTAGATTCATCATATCTCCTTCATTCCAGAATTCCCTTGGATTCCAGAATTCTGGACCATATTTGTTCTGGTCACATTTGAAAGCATGCTTTTACTCTCTAATTTACTTTTGGTCTATTTTCTAATCCTAATTTGGCCTTTCTTTCAAAAGTATACCTATCTATATTCCTCAACTTTTCTCTCCCTTTTATCAAGAATTCAAAGAAATCTCTGTCTCTGAACACTTCATTTATCAAATTCAAAGAATTGCAAATTTGAGTCCTCAAAGTCCCATTCCCTTAGCATTACCCATCCACTAGGCAGTTCTCATTCATCAGTGTCTTCTGTCCC
The DNA here is from genome assembly GCA_949820135.1 of Sylvilagus floridanus. Taxonomy (NCBI): domain Eukaryota; kingdom Metazoa; phylum Chordata; class Mammalia; order Lagomorpha; family Leporidae; genus Sylvilagus; species Sylvilagus floridanus. The sequence goes on along the minus strand of OX463245.1, from coordinate 61,889,000 downwards.
CTGTTCCTATCACCATCAAGACTTCCAAGTTAAGCCAAAAACAGAGCAAATGTTGACTCTTCTGTCTTCCCTTCAATAAATTGGCAATATTTAATTCTTTTTTGTGCAATTCACATAAGATTTAGCTTCCTATTCTGTTCCCACTGGCATCACTCTAATCCTGTAGTCTCAAAATGCTGTTTTATTTTGTTTCCCTTAGAATATGACAATAACATATAAGATATCTGTCTGGATCCAGTATTTCTCTCAGTCAGCTTTGCATGAAATTGCTAGATTATCCTTTCTGAGATATCACTGAAATGTGTAGCAATCAAGTTGCCAGCTGGCCTCCACCTTCCCTTCCTCTCTTTTGTCCTTCCTTCATCCTGTTGTCTAAACTCACCTGAGTTCCTCAACTATTCCCCTTCTCAAAACCTTCTGACATCTTACCATAATTTCTCAGTGTACCTGAATACTACGAAATTTCTCATCAAATCAGGGCTTCTCCATCCATCCTCAAATTATCCATATCATTCTTTCCTTTATGCCCTTGGAAATCAGTTTTTTTTTTCTTTTTTAAATGTATTTCTAAAAATTTATTTTAAAAGACAGAAAGACAGAGACAAGAAAAGAGTTCTTATCTTCTGATTCACATTTCAAATGTCTGAAAATATAAGGACCAGGCTAGGCTGAAGCCAGGTGCCAGAAAGATTTTTTTCAGCCCAGGAAGGTCTTGCTGATAAACACTAAGCCAACTCAAAGACATTTCTGTAGATTATAATTTAAACCTACAGGAAAATCTTGTCCTGGGCTATTCTGCAATAAAAATAATTTCTACTGGTACTTTTGGTATTGGCTTCACAAGCTTTCCTTGGCCTAGAACTTCAATGTGAAGTCACGACTGGAGTAACTCCCTTTGCATTTCTCATTTTTAAGAAAGTTTCCTATGTGTGACTTATTAGCTGAACAACTATCCACTCACAGTTGGCTGGGACTACATAGACTACCAGCACTTGTAAACCTCACCGAGCCACTCAGTCCGCTTCATGAAGACTTCTAGATGCTGGTTCAGCTCTCAGCACCCTGTTTGGAAGGGCCCAAGTCTGCTCATTAATAGGAAAGAGAGCAATTATCACAAGTAGCACCAAATGACTTAATAAATTACAATGAATAAATCTACTGTGACATGAATATGTTCCTGTATAGCATTTAAGTTTTAATCCCCGTGCCTTTATTTGGTAAAAATAAAATCCACTGACACAAACACAGCACTCATTGTTTATATTTTAGAAAATGGGGAAACTGAGAAGTGGTTGCAGCTGTATTTTTTTTTTAAAGATTTATTTATTTGAACGGCCGATCAACAGAGAGAGGGAGAGAAAGAGAGGCAGAGAGAGAGCTTCCATTTGCTGTTTCACTCCCTAAATGGCTGTAATGGCCAGGGCTCGGCCAGCCTGAAGCCAGAAACTTCAACTTGATCTCCCTTGTGGGTGCAGGGACCCAAGCGCTTGAAGCTTCTTCCTCTGTTTTTCCCCAAGCCATTAGTGTGGAGCAGCTGGGACTCAAGTCAGCACCCATATGGGATGCTGGCAGTGCAGGCAGCAGCCTAACCTGCTACACCACAATGCTGGCACACAGTTAGATATCTTAAGTAAGCTTGCAATGCTCTTTTAATTTCATGATATTCCATCCTTACCAAGTCTAAAATATCAGAATTATAAGCTTTAAATACACTGATATCTCTTGATAATTTATTTGCATTATCTGTTTTAATATAAATGCTATCATAAGTCTACTCAAAGACTTTTTTGCTTATTATAATGTAAAAGTAAAGGGAAATCTACCAGAATATTCCACGGCATAATGAACACTTTAAAATCTGGCATGCAGCCTAGGTTTAAAAAGAGATAATATATTTTTCAAGTGATAAAGAATTTCAAACACTTTAACCATTTGAGATACAATAATAGCAGAGTTAAACGGATCATTTCATATATAATCTCATGAGAACAGTCATTATAACCATAAATGTTGTGAAACTTCAAAAGAACAATAAATGATTCTTTCAAAAATAATAATGTGAAAATGGACATACACAATATTAAAACTTCTGTCATTTACCCATGCTGAAAATAAAATGGCAAAACATTTGTCTATTTGGTTAAAAAACTGTAAATGTGAAATTCATAGTATGAGATCCCAAATGACACACTATTTAGTAAACAAGCTGCCTATGGATGCTAGGGGCACTTTACAGGTGCAGTTGTTTCCAAATGTCAGTGTTTCTTTAATTTCTGAATATCATCTTTCATATTAGAGAGATTTCTAAAATAAAGGTATGATATGGGCTAAGTGTTTGGTTCATCAGTTAAGAGGTACTTAGGACACGGACATCCCATATCAGAGTGCCTGGTTCCTCCTACAGCTCCTCTACTACTACTACTACTACTACTACTACTACTACTTCTTCTTCTTCTTCTTCTTTCAGATTTATTTATTTATTTGAAAGGCAGAGTTACAGAAAGACAGAGGCAGAGAGAGAGAGAGAGAGAGAGAGGTCTTCCATCTGCTGGTTCACTCCCCAGATGGCTCCAACGGCTGGAGCTGTGCCAATCCGAAGCCAGGAGCTCCTGGTCTCTGGATCTCCCACTTGGGTGCAGGGGCCCAAGGGTTTGGGCCATCTTAAACTGCTTTTCAAGGCCATATCAGAGAGCTGGATTGGAAGTTAGCAGCCAGGACTTGGACTGGTGCCCATTTGGGCTGCTGGCACTGCAGGTGGCGACTTTACTCATTGTGCCACAGTGCCAGCCCCACTCCTCTACTTTGGATTCAGCTTCCTTGCTAATATGCACCTGGTGAAGAGCAGCTGATGTCTTAAGTACTTGTGTCCTGTCCTCAACATGGGAGACTAGGCTGCAGTTTGGTGCTCCTGGTTTTGGCCTGGTCCATCCCTGGTGTTGAGGACATTTAGTGAATGGTGAATAGAAGATAATTTGTCTCTCTGTGTTTATCTCTCTCTCTCTCTCTTTTTCTCTTTCTCCCCCCCCCCCTTTTCTTTCTATCAAATGGAAAAAATAAATTTAAAGAAGGAATGATCCTGGGTTTTAAAGTCTCCAATAACTCCACAGCCCTGTCCTACTCCAAATTTCTTGCCGTTAAGCTATTTCTCCCCACCTCTCTGAAAATCAACCCAGGCTCTCATTTGCAAATAAAATCCAGATAAAAAACAAACAGAAAAATTAAGCAAAGCCAGAAAGGCTAAGGAGATACAAAATAAAGAGCTGGGCTAGAGAAGCGGAAGAAGGGAGAGAAGACCGGGTGAGGGCAGAGAACTGGAACAAGAACTGGACTTCCTGGTCAGGGAGGTGAGGCACTGCCCACACAGGACAACATTTGGGATACTCGAGACAGTAACAGAAGAAAATCTGAATGGCTTTTGCGAGTATTACAGTTGTTATTTTGCATAGTCTAATAATTTTCCTTGAATTTTATGCTTCAGAAAAATGTACATGTGGACGAGTAAACTTTATACATTGATAGGAAGGCCTTGTTTTTGATGAATATAGTGGAAGCTTCGAGAAGAGCAACCACTCAAAGCTGTCCTGACCTACTATCTTTACAGATTTCGTACCCTAATGCCACTAAAACAGCTTGGCCAAGAAAAATCTGTTACTGCATTCATAAAACACTATCTCACATAAACTTCAAGAAAACTAAATCAATAACTTCTAAACAATGGGTGAATATCAACTTGCAAGTAAGAACAAGGAAAACTTAAATGGCTGCTGAGGAAACTGAATGAGACAAATTCATCACCATAAAAGACAAATGCTTTGACAAAGACGCCCAGGTAGTAGTCAATCAAAACATACTCCACTATAGATACTTTGACTACCTTGACTGCAGAGATGGTTTCAGGGTGTACACATTTGTCAAAACTGATCAAACTGTACATTTTAAATGTGCATAGTTCGTTATATGTCAGTCAACCCAAAATAACACCAATAGCAAAAAACAAAATAAAACAAAACAAAAAAACACCTATCCAGGTTACAGAAGCGTGAAAACAAATATATCCATCTACAGGCAATTAAGAAGGAATATCAGTTTTCAAATGCACTTGACCACTTAGAAGGTTCACAATGCCAAAACACACACACAAACATATTCAACTCATATTAGCTAAAATATGAAACATTTACTATTTCCAATTAGAGTCATGTAATGTAAACAAAATTGATTTTAGGAGGGTGCTAAGGATGGGGAAAAAGACAGCAACATGGTGGATGTCAATGCAGAAAAAGTGTTAGTATTTCCAGGTGCTAAATATCCATCTGTGAATTGAGAAATGGTAGGTTTGTAAAGGAGAATGAGAAAAATTCATCCATTTTAAATTCACTAATTCAACAAATATTTGATGAAATCCCATGAGTAGTAGGCATTGCAAATCAATGACATGATAGGAGAAAGTCACTTCACAACTCTAATTATCTTGGTGAAAAGTGACATGGAAAATATCCATGAAAAAAAAATATTTACAGTGCCAAAGAAAATTTGAAAGAGAAGCTATTCTTTGACGTGGGATGTACGGAGTACCCTTAACTGTGTGAAAGAAGTTAGCAAATTAAGACTAAAAGTAGTCCATTAAACAGACAATGGAGAGTTGAAACCTCTAGGGCTCCATAGTTGCCTTTATCAGGGAAGAAGTGGAAGTAATAAGAGTGACATAAAGATGTCTGGAATTTACAGTTGGGTAGATATACTTGATGGTCAACACAGCAGGAATGATTGATTGATTGATTGATTGATCAATTAATTTAAAAGGCAAAGAGATAGGGAGGGAGAGAGATCTTTTATCCTCTGGCTCATTCCCCAAATGCCCTCATGCCCAGGGCTGGGCCATGCCAAACCAGGAACAAGGCTCTCCATTCAAGTCTCCCACATCATTGGGGAAACCCAAGAACTTGGGCCACCATCTGTTGCCTCCCAGCTGCATTACCAGGAAGCGGGGTCAGAAGTGGAGGCAGGACTTGATCCCCAGCAGACTTGTATGAGATGCGGGGTTCCCAAGCAGTGGCTTACCCCACTGCACCACAATTTCTTTGTGTTGAATCCACGATCTTATATCAACTAAAGATGCTATGTAGGACTACATAAAAATTTTAAAATTCTGTGAGTCAAAGGACAGAGTCAACAGACCACCTACAAAATTGAAGAAAATACTTGCCAATCAGTATCTGCTAGTGTGTTCAAATCTAGAATATGTAAAGAACTACAACAATTTAAAAATTGTTAGAACCTAAAATACCTGATTAAAAATAATAAATGAATTGAGTAGACATTTCTACAAAGAAGATGTATCAAGATTAACAAACATATTAAAAGAATATCACAAGGAAGGACTAGGTCGGCTAAAGAGAGAAAAGCTTCGGTCACCTCAGCCACAGATAAATATCACAACAAAGGGATGACCTCGTTTCCAGGGGACTGACTGAAGGAACATTTCAGTACAGAAGTGAAAGGAATGGCAAACAGCACAGAAACTCCAAAAGCCAGCAGAAAGATATGAACAAAACATGCAGAAGCTCCCACAGCTTCTATGCTGGCTCCCAGCTTGGGGAGACACATCTTGCTAGGAAAAGATCGGACACTGTCACTATTGGTGTTAAAACCTTTGGAGTAACTCACACTTACCTAAGGTGTCTAGGCCATACTATTATTATATTTCTGCTTCAGGGTGATGACTACTTCCCAACATAACCATCTCTTACCTGGTGAGACCAGGATAACAACCCCACTACATCCTGCAGTTCCAGGACTGGGACTATTAGAACTAGATTCCTAACAGTCACTGGAATCTACCCTGCAGGACCTTGGGAAGAGCTCATCTGTATTCCATTGCTCCAGACCTGTATCTGCCAGTGCAAAATTCCCAATACAACTGTATTCACCCTGTAGGACTGGGGTAAGGTGCCCTCTGTATCTTTCAGTGCTGGGAGTAGAGCTTTTGGTGTGATAAGTCCCAGCACAGTAAAGCTCTCCGAACATTATGTGGGGGAAGATCCCATCCACATCATACAATCCCAGAGCCACAGTTCCTGGTACCACAAGCCCTAGCATCATTTGGGCTTGCCTGATAGGACAAGAAGGCATCTCCCTCTGTGTTCATCAACACTAACAATTAGGTTCTAAGCATCACAACTTCTTGTGTGATTGACATACAACGGCTGGGGACTGAAGATACACATCCTAGGAAGACAACATCTACATCAACATCACAATTCCACTCCAAAAACTGCTGCTGACTATAAAGCTATGGTACTCAAGGACATCACTGACATTAATTAAAGGTAAAGAAATCACTCATAGGTTACACAATTGGGCTCATGCACAATCAAAGCCAAAGCAATACCGTAAGTGATACTCTACATTCCAACTAAACAAAAAAAGTCCTTACCAACAAAACCCATTATAAAAAGAATGAACTACTATACCAGATATGCAGATAAGACAGGAAACAAGGAAGCCAAGGAAGCCAAGGAACAAACAAGCCAAGGAAGCCAGTCAACCCAAGAGAACACAGTACTTCTCCAGAAATAGAACCTGATTTAAAGGAAATCTATGAAATTCCTGAAAATGAATTCAAAATAATGATTCTAAAGAAAATGAGATACAAGAGAATATAGACAGATGGTTTAAAGAAATGAGGAAAATAATATGAATGAGAAATTCAACCAAGAGATATAAATCATTTAAAATCAATCAGAAACTCTGGAGTTGAAAACTTCAACAAAATAAAAAACATAATGAACAGATAAAGCAGTAGACAGATTTTCTGATCTTGAGGTCAAGATTCAAAATACCTTAGTCAGATAAAAATAGAGAAAAGAATTAAAAAGAGTGAATAAAGCCTGTAAGACAGATGGAATATTATTAAATAATGAACAAATATTCATATTATAGAATACCTGAAGAAGAAAAGGTAAAAGGCATTGAAAACCTCACTTGAAAGAGATATGGACATCAAGATACAGGAAGCTCAACAGACGCCTACCCAACTTAACCAAAAGAGACCTTATTAACACCAGAAAAAGACATATTACAGTCAAATTGCCAAAAATTAAGGACAAAGCAAGAATCCTAAAGACAATGTGAGAAAAGTCAAGTTACATATGAAGAGAAACCCATAAGACTGAGAGCAGACTTCTCAGCAGAAACCCTATGAACCTAAAGAGAGTGGGATGATATATGCAAAGTCTTGAAAGCAAAAGACTTCCAATCAAGAATATTAAATCCAGAGAAGCTACCCTTTAAAATGGAAGGAGAAATAAAGTATTTCTCATACAAGCAGAAATATCAAAGAATTCATTACTATCAGACTAACCTCAGAAGAAATGTAAAAGGAGACATACTTGGAAGTAATCATCATGAAACACATGACAGTACAAAATTCACTAATGGAGCAGATACAATCATTAACCAATAAAAACTGACAGGAGTTAGTTCTTATCTATCAATATTAACCTTTAATGTGAATGGGTTAAACTTTCCAGTCAAAAGATATGGATTGGCTGAAAGGATACACAAATGAAATTCAATCATATACTACCTAAAACAGATCTGCTTCTCAAATAAAGATAAACATAGACTGAAAGTGAATGATTGGACAAAGATACACCATACAAATGCAAACCAGAAACTAACAGGAATATCTGTATTCAGATCAGATCAAACAGACTTTATATTAAAAATTGTAAAAAGAGAGAATGTCATTATATATTGATTATAGGATTGATTCAAAAAGAAGATGCAACAATCACAAACATATAGGTACCTAAAACAAGGCCATTCAGAAATACAGCAAATATTATTATACCTAAATGGAGAGATAGTGTCCAATACAACTACGTGGAAAATTTCAACACTCTGCAGTCATCAATGAACAGATTGGCTCAGCTCCTGCTGTTGCGGCCATTTGAGGAGTGATCCAGCAGATGGAATACCTTTCTTTCTGTCTCTCCCTCTCACTGTCTGTGACTCTACCTCTCAAACAAATAAAATCTTAAAAGAGGGGGGAAAACTCGAGAAGGTAAAATGAGAGGTGGAAAAGGAGAGATTACAATGAATACTACAGAAATATAAAAGATTATAGGAAACCACTATGAACAATCATATACTAAAAAATTGGAAAATCTCAAAAAATGGATAAAGTATTGAGAACATAATCTACCAAGATTAAATTAAGAATATATAGAAAATCTAAATCAACCCATAGCAAATAATAAGATTGAAGAATCAATTAAGTCCCCATCATTTTCTACTTAATACCACTGGTTGAACTCTTAACACATAATTATTCTTAGGTGTTTAAATCCAATTGAAATTTGATCCCTGTAAAAAATAAAGAGTGGGAATAAGAGAGGGTTCAGCACATGTTCCCACAGACTTAAACCTAAGGGTAAAGTTAAAAACTTGCCATCGGACTACAAATCCTATTAAGTTGGCAGGTTCCAATGCCATCTTACTAGTTAAAGTGATCATTTTAAGTGCATAACTGATCATAAAGATAAGATTAAGTGTCAAAAGGATCAGAGAAATAACCAAGTTTCTGCTAATAACAATAGGTAGAATTAAAAAGGAGAGAATGGTCCAACATGGGAAGCAGGATACACAGCAGACTCATAGAATGACAAACGCCCTAAACAGCACTCTGGCCTCAGAATCAGCCCTTAAGGCATTAGGATCTGGCAAATAAGCCCATGAGAGCATTTCAAGCTTGGAAAACCAAGACACTGTGGCAAAAAATGGCCTACATGAAAGACCTATGTCAGTGAGATCCCAGTGGAAAGAAGGGACCATCAAAGAAGAAGGTACCTTTCTCTGAAGGGAGGAGAGAACTTCCACTTTGCTTATTGTCTTGTTGAAATAAGGTTAGAGTTCATGAACTCAAGAGGCTTCCATAGCCTTGGAAGCTCATGACAAGAGCCTTGGATGATCACTGATGTCATAAATAAGAGTGTCAATTGCTCAATCAACAACAGGAGTCACTGTGCACTTACAACCCATGTAGGATTTCTATTCTTAATATGTTGTACTATCATAATTAATGGTAAAAATAGTCTTCAAACAGTTCTTTATACTTTGTGTGTCTGTATGCGTGCAAACTGTTGAAATCTTTACTTAGTATAGAGTTGATCTTCTGTATATAAAGATAATTAAAAATTAATCTTAATGAAGAATGGGATGGGAGAGGGAGTAGGAGGTGGGACGGGAGTAGGGGTGGGGAAGAACTGCTATATTCCAAAAGCTGTACTTATGAAATTCATATTTATTAAATAAAAGCTTTCTTTAAAAATGTCTTCCATCAAGCAAAAGCCCAGGACTTGAGGCCTTTACTATCAAATTTTACAAAACATTTAAAGAAGAATTAACTCTATTACTCTTCAAACCATCACAAAATAGTGAAAAGGAGAAATCTCTGCCAAGCTCTTTATGAGGTCAGTATTACTTGGATACCAAAAGCAAACAAAAAAACAGCACAACAGAAAAAGAAAACTATATACCAATATCCTTGATGAACACAGATGCAAAAATTGTCAATAAAATATTGGGTTATGAATCTAACCTTACATCATAATGATCATACAATGCAACCAATGTAGATCTATCTCTGGGATGCAAGGGTAGTTCAACACTCAGAAATCAATAAATGCTATAAATCACATTAAATAATGAATAAAAATTATATGATTACCTCAACAGGTAAGCATCTGATAACAGAAAGCAAATGATAAGATTTAACAAAGCACTGATAAGATTCAACATCCATTGATAATAAAAACCATCCATAAATTAGGAACAGATCTCAAAATTATGTAGGACATATATGATAAAACAACACCCAATATCATACTTAATGGTGAAAAGCTGAAAGCAGTTTCCCTCAGATCTGAAACAGGACAAGGAAGTCCACTTTCACCACTCTTATTCAATATACTATGAAAAGTAGTAGCTAGAGAAAAAGAGAAAGTAGAAGAGAAAAAAACAAACATCTCAAAATTGGAAAGGAGGAAATAAAAATATTCATATTTGTAAATCACATGATTTTGTACAAAGAAAAAAATCCTAAACATTCCATCAAAAAACTATTAAAATGATAAACCAATTCAGAAAAATCACATGATACAAAATAAACATTAAACAAATTTTATATGCGAATAATGATCTTGATGAAAGAGAAATCAACAAAGAAATCCATTCATAATAGCTATAGAATTTAAAATATCTATGAATAAACTTAGCCAAAAAAGTGAAAGATCTCTACAATGAAGATTATAAAACATTGCTAAAAAATCATCAAGGAGATAAAAAATAGATATTTAATGTTCATGGAATGGAATAATTAGTGTCATTAAAATTAATGCCTATACTACCTAAAACAATATACAGATTCAATGCAATCTCTGTCAAAATACCAATGCCATTCTTTAAAGAATTAGAAATAGGAGCCAGCACTGTGGCGCAGCGAGATAATGCCCTGGTCTGCAGCGCTGGCATCCTATTTGGGCACTGGTTCAAGACCCGGCTGCTACACTTCTGATCCAGCTCTCTGCTATGGCCATGGAAAGCAGTGGAATATGGCCCAAGTCCTTGGGCCCCTGTTCCTGTGTGGGAGACCCAGAAGAAGGTCCTGGTTCCTGGCTTCGAATAGGCACATCTCCGGCCGTTGCAGCCAACTGGGGAGTGAACCAGCGGATGGAAGAACTCTCTCTCTCTCTCTCTCACTCTCTCTCTCTCTCTCTCTCTCTGCCTCTCCTCTCTGTGTAACTCTGACTTTCAAATAAATAAATAAATCTTAAAAAAAGAATTAGAAATAAACCTAAAAAAATCAAGTTGTAAGTATCACAATGCCTGATTTCAAAGTATACTACAAAGCTATAGTAATTAAAATATTAGGGCACTGGCATAAAAACACATAGCTCAATGGAACAGAATAGAGAGCCTATAAATGATCCATGTGCATATAGCCAACTGATATTTGACAATTATCACAACAGACATTGGATAGTGTTTTTTCAATTAATGATACTGGCAAAAGTCAATCTACATACGCAAAAGAATGAAATTAGATCCCTACCTCTCATTATTTACAAAAATCAACTAAAATAAATCAAATAGCTAAATAAAAACCTGAAATTATGAAAATGCTAGGAAAAAAACATCAGAGAAACACTTCAACACACTGATATAGGCAATTAATTTTTTTGGGGGGGTAAGACTCCAAACAAAAATCAATATAGTGAAGAGAAATACAAGAGAAAATATTTGCAGGCTAGTTATCTGACAATGGATTAATAGCTAGAATTCATCAAAAACAAAACTTAACAACAAAAAATATAACAAATGCCTTTAATAAATGGGCAAAGGATCTGAACAGACAATTTTCTAAAGAAGAGATCTATAAAAATGTTATATATCACTAGCTATCAGGAAAATTCATACCAAAACAATGAGATATCATCTCACCTCTGTTAGAATGGCTATCATAAACAAGAAAGTAACCAATGCTGGCAAGCATGTGGAGAAAGGAGAAATCATACATGTTTGGCATGAATGTATTTAGTGTGGCTATTATGAAAAAAATATGGACATTTCTTAAAAATCTAGAAATAGAACTTCCACATGATCAAGCAATCTCAATACTCAGTATATATTCAAAACACATGAACTTATTTTATCAATGAGTTGTTCCTCCATGTTTATTGCAGCACTGTTCACAATAGCCAAGATCTGGAATAAACCAAGGTGTCCACAATCAGATGAATGGATAAAGAAAATGTAGCACCTATAAACAATGTAATTCTATTCAGCTATAAAAAGAAAAAAAATGTATTCTTGTAATTTGTAGCAAACTACATGGAACTAGAGGCTATCATGCTAAATTAAGTAAGCCATAAACATAAAGACAAATGCTACCTCTTTTCCTACATCTTTGGGAGGTTTAAAAAAATTCAATATGAACACAAAGTGTTGAATACTAGAGGTGAGAGGGAGTTTGGATTAAAAAATTAGGGGAAGTTCGGTGTAGTTTATAGATTGTGACAAAAATTCCAATATAAGAACTCAGTAATAAGTGTAGTTAAATGTGGGGTACATAAGATACCTTTTTTTTTTTTTTCCTGACAGGCAGAGTTAGACAGAGAGAGAGAGAGAAAGAAAGAGAGAGAGAGAGAGAAAGGTCTTCTTTTTTCTGTTGGTTCACCCCCCAAGTGGCTGCTATGGCTGGTGCATTGCTGCTGGTGCGCTTCACTGATCCATAGCCAGGAGCCAGGTGCTTCCTCCTTGTCTCCCATGCGAGTGCAGGGCCCAAGCACTCCCTGGCCACAGCGGAGAGCTGGACTGGAAGAGGAGCAACCGGGACAGAACCCGACAGGGACTAGAACCCGGGGTGCTGGTGCCGCAGGCGGAGGATTAGCCTTGTGAGCCAAGGTGCTGGCCATAAGATACCTTTAACAACTCTACCCTCTTAGTTTTGTAAATTTAAAACTATTCTGAAATTAAAAGCTTATAAACAGATTCTCACAACTAAACATAAGGAAAATGTACTTCAAACCTACAATGAGATATCACCTCACATTCATTATGATGTCTAGCATTAAAAAATAAAAAAAGCAAAAAAAGTGTTGCCAAGATTGTGGAGAAGTTGGAACCCTCATGCACTGTCACTGGATATGTCAAATACTACAGTCATTCTGGGAAATGGCTGCTGGGTTCCTCAAAATAATTACATAAAATATTATACATTTAATATTATATATATAATTACTATATGATCCAATAATACCACTTTTGGTTATATCCATAAACTAGTTGAAAGCAGGATATCAAAGAGATATTTGTATACTCATATTAATATAGCATTATTCACACAAGCCAAAAATATAAGCAATCGAAATGCCCTTGGATTAATAAATAGATGTGGTATATACATACGGAGGAATGTTACTGAGTCCCAAAAAGAAATGAAATGCTGTCACAAGCTGCTGCAACATGTTTTACCTTTGAAGACTATGCTAAGTGAGATAAGCCAGTCACAAAAAGAATGCGTGATTACACTCAATGAGGTATCTAGAGTAGTCACAGTCTTGGAAAGAAAAGCCCAACGGTGGATGCCTGGGGCTTCAGAGAGGGAGCTGCAGATATGGGGAGCTATTCTATTTTCCACAACAATAACCAAAAAAAGTTCTGGAGATTGTTGAAGAACATGAATATACTTACACTACTGAGGAGGACACTTAAAAACTGTTAAGATGATAAATTTTGTTATGTACCTTCTAATACAAATAAAAATTTTCTAAATGCTTAACAAATAAGCTAACAGTTAACTACCTAAATTTATGATGAGAGTTATGGATAGGAAGTATAAATTTGGGAATCATATCAAGCAAAATAATTTTCTTGCCCAGAAAAATCTGTATTTTGAGACTTTGAAAGTATGAAGTCTTTGCATCCCAGAATCCCTAAAGCACAAATTAGAAACATGAATCTGTTTCCATTTACCAGGGGAAAACAACTTGAAGACAGTGAAGTAACAGCAAACAAGAAGTGTTTGTAGCTATTCTATACCACTACGACAAAAAACCTCCATCTCTGCACCTAATATCAGGAAATAGCAAAAATGACAAGTTTATATATGAGAATAAAAAAAGGCTACTCTTTTGACAAACATTCATTGATTGTTACCAAAAATCCACTCTTTGCACATCAATGTGGATCAACATCATTCTGCCTACCTTGTTTGCGCACATCCTCCACGGCAGCCACCAACTCTTCTTTGAGATCTTGACTCTCCTTAGCAATCTGTTCACCCTTCTCCAGGAAATTCTGGGTGGCTTGCTCTACAGAAGCAGCCAGTACGTGGGCTTTCTTTGATCTCCCTTTCTTTTTACCAGATGGACCTTTGTTGCTTGTGTTGACAAGTGTCGTCACCTTAAATGCAAAAGGAAAGAAAAAAAAAAAAAAAAAACTGAAGTTCCAAATTGTAACATCACTCTGCAAAGGTCATAAGAAACAGGATGCTATCACAAACAATTTCTAAATATTTCATGTCTATTAAGTCATGTAATTTAATTATGAAATCCGGAATTCATGTCAGATAGCCTCATTAATGCATTAGTTTACAAATAAACAATTGTTATTTAATTCATGTAGGAAATAAATCACATAAATGAAGTACAAACAGTAGACTTGCCACCTGTTCAAAGTTTCCAGTTCACTGGAGGTTGTACTTTCACACATTGACATAAAAGTGCTCACTGGTGTCAACAACCTCAGGGAAACAAGAAATAAATGTAAAAACACAGAACTGTCTCTGAGACAAATGAAGAAAGCCAATATTCAGTCTTGAGTCCTGGAAGTCAGGGCAGAGATGAAGGACCAATTAACAAACAGTGGGCAGTCAATACTCACTACTTTTGTATTACTTTCCAAGAATTTTGCTATTTCTGATTATATTTTATAAAAATAAAATTGTAAATTTGACGTGGGGAGACTAAATGATTCAGGTTCAACATTTAGTTAACTACCTAAAGTTTCCAGATTCAAAACTAGATTTGCATTTATTATCACTCCTTTTCTAAGTATCATAATTTGGATACATATCTCATCTACAAAACTTCTTTTAGCATGATATTTTAAGTAATTTAATTTGCTAACAAAGCTTTTAATATCTTTCAAGTAACTTGTTATCTTCAATAGAATTCTAAAGCTCTATTTTCTACCAGTGAGAGGTTTGGAAGGGAAATGAATGCAACTGTCCCCTATTCTGTTCAGCAAAAGCTGCCAGTCATGTTTAATGCTGTATTTTTTTTTATCAGTTTCATAAAAATGTGGGATTTTGTGGTTTATTTCCATTGACATTTATCCTGGTTAGCAGACTAGAGATTTTCTTGGAGGTTATCAAGAAAGTCAGTCCACAGAAAAGTTCCAAATACCACAGCTTCTTATGTTTACTCTAAATCCCAGCACAAGCAGTGGGATTAGGCAAAGTCTCAATTAATATCCACATAGTTTATAGGGGGAAGAGATAACACCAAATAAAAAAGAAACAGTGTTGAATGAATGTGCACTAAGTTGATGGATACAGGTAGAATCAACACTTAAGCAGTGATTAATGCAGTGTTGACAGCTGTCATATCCAGCTCCCCTTTGACTGC
Organism: Sylvilagus floridanus; assembly: GCA_949820135.1. Taxonomy (NCBI): domain Eukaryota; kingdom Metazoa; phylum Chordata; class Mammalia; order Lagomorpha; family Leporidae; genus Sylvilagus; species Sylvilagus floridanus. Next base: position 61,873,806 of record OX463245.1, on the reverse strand, counting down.
AAAATAATTAGATACAGTGAATTGAAGAAAGACTGTATAGGAAAATTTAAGTACAGACACTAGATCAAAAGAGTAAAACCATTAAAAAATAAGAATATCAGACAACAGTGGAGAGGTTGTAAAATGTATATACAGGGAGGGATACATGCTCTCTTCAATTCCACCCACAATGACGCAACCACTAGAAAACAGCTTGTGACAGACGTTGCTTTTCTCAGTGTTCTCTTTAGGGAGATGTACTCTAATACATTAACGCAGTACTCTTCCAGGAACCTCAGCTCTACAACAGTCAAGACCTGGATACAAACACATAGGTCCCCTAAGCAAATGCAGGAAACCTCTCCAAAATCTCATTTTAGGCTAAGCCCTTTATAATTAAAAAATATTACTTCCCATTTTCTTCTTTATCTGATTTATTTTCATTGTATACACAATTTTTAGAAGTTTTGCAATTTGATTTTTTTGACTTCTCAAATTAGAAGGAAGGAGGGAACTCTTCATTTTAGGTATACTGAAGGTTTTAAGAAGGGAATCTGATAGTGAAGCTGCCAAAAATTTAAAAGCTATGTCATCGGTTTTGTTTTTGTTGAGGCAAGCGAATTTCAGCTCTTATTTGATGGCACATTATTGTTCCAAAGAAACCCAGGTTATGCTTATACAAAAACCTGCATTAAGTTTCAGTTATACAGAAAAAATAATTATGGAGGCAGGTACCGCGGCTCAATAGGCTAATCCTCCGTCTGCAGCACCGGCACACCAGATTCTAGTCCTGGTCGGGGTGCCAGACTCTGTCCTGGTTGCCCCTCTTCCAGGCCAGCTCTCTGCTGTGGCCAGGGAGTGCAGTGGTGGATGGCCCAAGTGCTTGGGCCCTGGACCCCATGGGAGACCAGGAGAAGCACCTGGCTCCTGCCTTCGGATCAGCGCGGTGCGCCGGCCACAGCGTGCCAGCCGCGGTGGCCATTGGAGGGTGAACCAACGGCAAAGGAAGACCTTTCTCTCTGTCTCTCTCTCTCTCTCACTGTCCACTCTGCCTGTCAAAAAAAATTATGGAATACTACCAGGAAGTTTCTAAGAAAATATGATTACTAACAAAAGAAACAAAATAATTGAATTTTCTTTTAGTAAAATTTCATATTTACTCATGGGTGGAAGAGCAGGATGGGAGAAAACAGGACAAGAAGAAATCAATGGGTTTCCACTGAAATTCATTTCTTTTTAATTTCTTTTTTTCTTTTTTCTTTTTTTGACAGGCAGAGTGGACAGTGAGAGAGAGAGAGACAGAGAGAAAGGTCTTCCTTTGCTGTTGGTTCAACCTCCAATGGCGGCCACAGTCGGCACGCTGCGGTCGGCGCATCGCGCTGATATGAAGCCAGGAGCCAGGTGCTTCTCCTGGTCTCCCATGGGGTGCAAGGCCCAAGGACTTGGGCCATCCTCCACTGCACTCCCTGGCCACAGCAGAGAGCTGGACTGGAAGAGGAGCGACTGGGATAGAATCCAGCGCCCCAACAGGGACTACAACCCGGTGTGCCAGCGCCACATGTGGAGGATTAGCCTAGTGAGCCCGGGCCACGAGCCAAATTAAAGAATTTTCAATGACAAAAACCATTACTCAGTCCATAGATGCATTCGCCACATCTCAAGTAAGTTAGGGAGTGTCAGAATTAACAGTTCTCATCAAATGTAGTCAGCTTCCGTGAGGATGTAGTTGGATCCATGACTGGATGCTTTGAGCAACTGGAGCATCATGAAAAAGTTATTAAAAAAGATGGTTGGCACAGTTGCAGCCCAAGTGCTGGAATTACAGGTAGCCGTGCCTAAGGTTAGATATTCAGACTTTGGGTAGATGGTAATTACAGACTTTAAGTGTTTATTGCAGCTTAATGCCAGCCTCTTATAATGGTTTATTCTATGGAAATCCTTGGCTGAAAAATTATGCCTCCTATTACCCTAACCAGGGATCCTCCGTAAGCACCACATTCAACTTCCACCCAAGGCAAGCCTCTTTCACGATTCACATACTTTCCTTTCCTCTCTATCAATGTGTAAACACATTTTTTTGGCTCAGTAAAGGAAAAACAGAAAATGCAAATGCCAGACCAGGAGTAACAGTATAAATATGCAGAAGTGGACAGGGTGCCTTCCAAGGCAGTAAGGAGATCAGTCATACTGAAGTGTAAGGCTAACCTATGAATGTGACAGGAAGTAAGGTTAAAGAGATATGGTAGAACAAACTTTGAAAGGCTTTCAAATCCAAGTTAGTGAGTTCGGATTTTGTCAGTTACTGCCAACTGTTTTTACATAGAAGCATATGTTTAAAGAGCTCGTTTCTCTTTCCAATCATTTTCCAGCCCACTGAAATTTCACTTTCCTCCAGACACCTCCTGCAGCAAAGTCCTCCTCAACTGATGCCTCACTAAGGTAATTAATATGTTCTCAATGTCAAATTATTTTTATTTCATCATAACACTCTGCCACATTTAATGCTATTGACTCAAATTCATTCCCTCCTGGAAATGTCTCCTGAATAATTCTTTAAAAATAATTTTTCATTCTCCAAACTCATATAGCTTGAAAAGGGAATACATTACCCATCAACAAACTTATCTCTCTTTTTGAGGATTTATTTTAATATTGTTTAATTTATTTGAAAGGCACAGTTACAAAGAGAGAGATATCTTCCTTCTGCTGATTCACTCCCCAAATGGCCTCAATAGCCAGAGTTGGGCCAAGCCAAAGCCAGGAGCATTGTGTTCATCCAGGTCTCCCACATGGGTGCAGGAGCCTAGGGACTTGGGCCATCTTCTGATGCTTTTCCCAGGCCATTAGCAGGGAGCTCCATTGGAAGTGGAGCAACTGGGACATGAACCAGTGCCCATATAGGATGCCAGAGTCACATTTGGTGGCTTTACCTGCTACAACACAATGCCAGATCCTCTGTACCCATCTTTATCTCTCCTTCTCCCATACCAAGAAAAGCCTGCTGCTACCATGACCCCTTCAAACTAACCTGATCACATCCTGTAGAACTCCATTTCATTAACTATGTCCTCTCTGCAGGTTTTTTAACCTTGTCCTATCAGGATACTCAACTTCTCTTAAGCCACATCCCAAGTATTTCCTCAATCTTACCCTTCATATTAAAGCTAAGAAAGCCTACAGATCATAGATCCGTGGGACACTGAGAATGATAGCCTCAGTGAAAACTGACCACAGAAAATGCAGCAATAGTCAGAGGATGGCCATCATTGTTTCCAGAGGTGATGATGGTGTGATTTGGTATTAATCTAACATCCAGACTGCTATACACTGCTCATCATCTATTGTCCTAAGAGTAGACCTAGCATTCCTGAGCAATGGCAGCAATGCAGCGGGCAATGCCTTTTCATTTTTTCTTTGTTGCACTGTGTTTTACTATAAGGCAACGTCTCATCTCAGCATATGTCTTCCACTTTATCAGTTCTCAGTTTCTAGGATTTTTTAAAAATTTGTTTGTGAGGCATGGGAAGAGAAAGAGACAGAGACAGAAGAGAAATGCATGCAACAGTCATCTTAGCCAGGATCATGAATTCAAGCCAAGTCTGCAAAACAGGTGGCAAGAACCCAATTACTTGAGCCATCATACTGCCTCCCAGGAACTGCACTATTAGGAAGCTTGAGTCAATTGCAAGAACTTGGAATCAAACCCAAGTACCTCAATATGTGATGGGGAGTCTTAACCACCTAACACCTGCTCCCTGTTTCTAGGTGCTAAAATCTCCATAGAAATGGTATAGTTTTTCTCCAAAATAATATGCAATAATAAGGGCATCATGGCACTTTGCTTGGCAAATCTATCATTTCAGACCCAAATCAGCAAAAGTGTAGCTTACCTAAACTTTACCCATAGGGAAGTCAACTGACAAATGGTAATATCTTTATATTCCAAGAGAGCCAAGAACAGCACCAGTGTCACCTGGGCTTGTTAGAAATGTAGGGTTTTAGGCCCCAACCAAGACCTAGACACATTAATATCGGAGAAGCTTTGAATTCTAACACAGTTATTTTCCAACTTTATCTTGCCCAAAATTCATCTAAACGCTTATAAGAGAAAATGCAAACTGTTTAGAATGTGTCTAATAATCAAAGAAATATTCAACTATATCTGTGATTCACTATTATGCATTGACTAAGATAAAACAAAATAAATTTACACTGTTTCAAGAAAGTATAGAAACAAATATTAAACCACGTTAAACAATATATTTTTCAATCAACACTGTGCTAGTTAAAGGGTTGAACTGACTTAAAAAGCCCATTCTCCACAAATTCATCATCTTTTTGCTGCAGTCTTTGATTGACAAGGGCATGTGGCTTGACATTTTTATTCTTTAAGGTTAGTGGGCTTTAACATAGGGCACACAACACTTTACAGAGTGCAGCAGGCAATCAGTAGGATTCAGCAAAAATATCAGGACTCTATATTGGTTTTGTCCAAACTAATTTTTAAAAAAATTTTAAATAAGTTAATGTTTCACATAAAGACTTACACGGGCACCACCACCCCACCCCTAGTCAAAGGATCACATTTAATAAACAGGCTATCTGTAAGAAAGCAAAAAGGTTCACAAATACAAGAATTGACAGTGGTGACCTTATATCTATTCCTGGTTAAGTGGATTTAGGGATTATATTATCTGGTTTTCACACACACAAATATCCAGCCTTTTACAAAATGGAATAGACATTTAAAAGACTCCTGCAAAGAAATTGAAGCTTGAAGATAGTATAAATCCAAGCACAAGTGAACTATCTGAAAATTCATCGACGATACTCCTATTCCTGATGCAAGTTTTTTGTTAGCTGAATCATGAGGCTTAAAAAAAAGTCTAAAGAGAGCTGAGTTGAAGTATGTTTTAGATCCATTTATGCTAACAATGAATCTCACCAAGTTTCTTAATTGCTAACAATGGTTTAAAACAATTATTACTTAAAACATAATCCTAAGAAGGCAAGCATTTGGGGAGTTAAGCAGTGGACAGGGGATGCCTCAGTCTCCCAGTCTCTTTCATCGCTTCTGTCTGTCTTTAAATAAGTAAAATAAATATTTTTTAAAACTGATCAATTTAGCATAGAAGTGAACCATTAAAAAAACCCAGGGGTGGATGCTTAGATATGTAGGTTAAGCCACGGTGGGAGATGCCTGCATCCCATTTTGGAAGACATTCCATATTGGAACTTTGCTGCTATTTCAAATTCTTGCACTCCCTGTAAGGTGATGTCTCAAGAAATGGGTTCATACCATCCACATGGGTGATCGTAACTGAGTACTCAGCTCCTGGCTTTGGTTGTCCTGCCATTGAGGCATTTGGGGAGTGTACCAGAGGATGGGACCTCTGTCTGTCTGTGTTTGTTTCTGCCTCTAAAAAAATAAATAAAGCTAAAAGTTTGTGTTTAGAACAATGAATATCATCCCATGGTTCTTGTGCCCAATATGCTAGTGTTGTTTATCATAGCCTGTTCTGACATTTTACCTATATCATTTTTCCTATGTTATTTTTAATCTCAGAATCTAAACTCCAAGATTTTGAGATAAAAAGTAATGGATATGCATATGATTCTATTATAAGTTTTATCACAAACAAAATAAACTTGTTTGGATTTAAATCAGAACTGGTTGCCTATTGGAAGATTTGGAGAAATACTGTTCAAAATGGCCTGGGAGGATTTTTTAAGTACTAGAAATAGGTTGGTTCTGTGTGTATGTGTGTGTGTGTGTGTGTGTACAATTTATATTTATATAGATAGGGCCAAGTGCTCCTTTGTCAAAACTCATCAAACTGTAAAATAAATGCATTTTAACATATGAAAATTGTAGCTCAAGAAATTGATTTAAAATCAAAATTCCATGTTAAATTTTAGCTGCATTATTTTCTAGCATGATACACTATTTTTCCATATCAAAATATATGGTATAACTATGTACTTTATCCTTTTCATGTTGAGAGGACAGAGACTGTGCTTGACACATATAACACATATGCTCTATCAAGATCTTCCCTTTGACCCATGAATTACATGTTCAAAAATATTTTAAATGAAAATACATATGACTTTAAACATTCTATTTTATTTGGCAAGTTTGAAACAATTGAGATATCAAAGTTTATTTACAAATAGGACACTATAAGTGTCCTGTGACTTAAATTCAAAGAGACTTGCAGTATTATGATTGCACTGCTGTTTTTATAACTATAGATGTTACATTGGCCGGCGCCGTGGCTCAACAGGCTAATCCTCCGCCTTGCGGCGCCGGCACACCGGGTTCTAGTCCCAGTCGGGGCACCGGATTCTGTCCTGGTTGCCCCTCCTCCAAGCCAGCCCTCTGCTGTGGCCCAGGAGTGCAGTGGAGGATGGCCCAAGTGCTTGGGCCCTGCACCCCATGGGAGACCAGGATAAGCACCTAGCACCTGGCTCCTGCCGTCGGATGAGCGCGGTGCGCCGGCCGCAGCGCGCAGTCCGCGGCAGCCATTGGAGGGTGAACCAACGGCAAAAGGAAGACCTTTCTCTCTGTCTCTCTCTCTCACTGTCCACTCTGCCTGTCAAAAAAAAAAAGATGTTACATTAATGTGTATTTTAGCATAACATTTCATTAGTTTAAAGAAACAAGCAGTCTTATGAGACTATAAATTTATAAATATATAAGATAACTCAACTACACTGACAAGTATCAAAATTGCAGAACTTATATTTTTAGTGTCTTTTGTATTTACTACTTGTTGAATTCTTGAGTGGAGAATTACCTCGTGCTTATAAAAAACTGAAAGTATGTCACTGTAAAAATTAAAAGAAAAATAAGAAAAGGAGGAGAGAGGTTGGGAGAGAAGAAGGGAGGGTATGGTATGAAATATCACTATGCTCTTAAAACTGTATATATAAAATACAAAAAAAGTATTGCGAAAATTAATGAAAAAAAGAAAAGAAAGAGAGAAGGAGGTTTGGGGGAAGGAGGAAGGGAAGCAAGTATGGTTATCTCCTTAGAACTGTATCTATGAAATGCATGATACCTGTTAACTTTAAAAATGAAAAAAACATATTAAAAAGGGAAGCATCCAGAAAGATAGCTAATTTAGTTGTCTATGCATTTATTCTAAATGAAAAGTATTTTTCACTATCAATAATGAAAAAGACTGTCAGACAGTATCTTTTTCCTTTGAGAAAAATGTGAAACTATACTTTCAAGCCTCCTTTAGAGTTGATGTGGTCAGTTGATAAATTCTAGCCAATGGAATGTGAGTCCCAATGATGGGTGCTTTTCTCAATACGACCTATAAAATCCTTCCTTTTTTCCCCTGTAAGTTGACAATCTTGAAAGTACGGAAGATGATGAAGCCATCAGTGGGAAGGGGCCTAAATTCCAAATTTTCCCTTGGAAAAGAATGACTCACGGATTAGAAATATTTATTTGATAGGTAGTGAGGCAATAATTTGCATATGAATATTGTTAAGTCCCTGATATTTTGAGGCTTATCTATTATAGCAGCACATTATAACTGTATTATTCTAGCATTTATAGTTAATACATAGAAAAGTTTATATTTTAAATATTTATATTATATAATACAACTAATATATATTATTATTTCAGAAACATACACTCATTTAGGACAAAAACACACATGTACAAACATTTTTGGCTCTTTCATTGTTTTAACTTAGTGTGACAATATTTGGTAGAGAAAGGTTGAATGCTAGTCTCATACTTTTAATGCAGCTTTTACATAGTTCTTTGTGTGAATTTCTGGATTTAAGTTCCCATTTCCCATTGGATAACATTTTAAACAGGCATGCCCTTGGTCTTACATGATTTTGGCAAACCATTTTCTACACATTTCAGTGACTTAGGAATAAATCGACTTCTCCTTCCTAGGGTTTCTCAGAGCAAGAAACAAACAATAAAGAGGTAAAGTTCATAAATCTAGATTTTTCAAATCAGATTATAGGTTTTTTCATAAAGTAGAGGTGGAAGTACAGATTCATAAAGAAATATTTAAAATATGAAGCTTGAAGGAGCCAATGAATGCCTTTGTAACTTGTGACGTTAGCATAGATATTGTTAAATATATGGGTAAATATAGGTATATATAATAATATCTGTACTCATTAATCCAATGTCTTTACAATGTCATTTTTAAAATGTCTTTACATACTGCAAGGATTTTACTCTTATATGACTTGAGGACAGCACTGTAGTTTCTGCTAGATAGGAGAACTATAACTGAATAATTTTTTAAAACTTTTTTTTAAAGGTAGAACAGAGAGGGTGACACACACACAAACACACACACATACACACATACAGAGAGAGACAGAGAGACAGAGAGAGACAGAGAGAGAGAGAGAGAGAAAACTTCCAACTGCTAGTTTACTCCCCAAATGGATGCCACAGCTGGGGCTGGGCCCCAGCAAAGCCAGGAGCCTGGAACTCCAGCCAGGTCTCCCACATGGGTGCAGGGACCCAAGCGCTTAGGCCATCTTTTACTGCTTTCCCAGGGGCATTAGCAAAGAGCTGGATCAGAAGTGGAACAGCCAGCACATGAGCTGGCCATCATATGAAATGCTGGTGTTTCAGTCATTGGCTTAACTCACTGCACCAAAACTCCAGCTCCTGAATATTTATTTTAGCTCTTAAGGAGACAAACTGGGGCTGGCACTGAGGCACAGTGGGTTAAGCTGCCATCTGCAGCACTAGCATCTCACAAAGGCACCAGTTCGAGTCCTGGCTACTACACTTCCAATTCAGCTCCCTGCTAATGAGCCTGGGAGAGCAGCAGAGGATGGCCCAAGTGCTTGGGTCCCTGCACCCACATGGGAAGACCTGGAAGAAGCTTCTGGCTCCTGGCTTCGGATCAGCACAGCTCCAGCCATTGCAGCCATTTGGGGAGTGAACCAGAAGATGGAAGATTCTCACTCTCTCTCTCTCTCACTTTGCCTTTCAAATTAATAAAAAAAAATCTTTTAAAAAAATAAATAGACAAACTGCCATTGGTTTTTACAATTTGAGATAACATGAAACACTTACTGCGGAAGTCTTCAAGATATCCCAAATCTCAGAGTCTCTCCCTCAGTATTTACAGTCCTCATGCACCTCACCATCAGCCAACTTTTCAAACTTCCTAAATCTTTACTAAGCTTTTGACAGCCTTGCATCTTCCATTTCTATCCATCCATAAGCATCTTAAGTCACTCCTTTTCTTTGAATTAAAATGATAAGCAAAATCCAAGGTGTAACCAAACTTACAACCCTCTAGTGAAGCCAGGTTTATGTGGTTAGGCACAAGCTACCATATCTTCCATCGTCACTTAGATATGCATTATGGGTTTTGTGGTTAGATTGTTAATCAAATTGAGTTTTGTATAGAAAACACATTAATCAGTTTGAAGAATTAGAAGCAGATCAACCATGCTCAGCACAAATTGGAGATGATAAAATATGACTCCTGAAGACAACACTTCTAATTAAAAAGTGAAAGTAAAGAATTGATTAAATCATTCTTGCAACAGCATGCTTTGCTCATTTTTATTGTATTTGCTAAAGAAAGTATTTTTCCCATTAAGTGGGGAAAAACCATTTTCAAAAGTTACAAATTGCAGAGCAAAGAAATATACCCTTTGCCTTTCCAAAAACAACACATCAAATACTATATGGCTTTGAGATTTTAGCCTAATCCTGCTTACTTTGAGCCAACAATAAACAGAGGATAATGGGACCATCAAGATTATTCCAAAGCAACAGTATTTAGAATTAATTTGCTTTTTCTTACTTCATACTTTATATTATTTAAAGAAACTCCCCAGCAGGGAACTGGGTATATAAGCTTCATATTAACAGGCAAAAATGATTTACTTATTTTCTCACATAGTATAGTAGCTATTAACTATCTCTCTCTCTTCTTCCCTTTGTTTCTCTCTCTTTCTCCTCTCATCTCCATTTTCTCTGTACCCCTCTGTGGAGCATGGTAGGATATCTAGCCTTTCTAGTTCTCTGATGTGAATGTGTACTACATTGATTTTTACTGTTTTGTTAAATGACACATTTATTTATATATTTTTTAGGATTTATTTATTTATTTGAAAGGCAGAGTTACAGAGAAGCAGAGAGAGACAGAGAGGTCTTCCATCTGTTGGCTCACTCCCCAAATGGCCGCAATAGCTGGAGCCGGGCCAATTCAAAGCCAGAAACCCGGAGCTTATTCCTGGTTTCCTATGTGCCTTCAGGGGCCCAAGGACTTGGGCCGTCTTCTACTGCTTTCCCAGGCTATAGCAGAGAGCTGGATGAGAAGTGGAGCAGCCGGGACTCAAACCAGCACCCATTTAGGATTTCTAGCACTGCAGGCGGTGGCTTTACCTGCTATGCCACAGTGCTGATCCCAAATGATACATATTAAATGATACTTTGTCAAATACTGGTCACTATGAAATATTTAAAATGTAAATTAAAATCTATCTTTTGAAGACACTGATAAGGAATTTTAGATTATTAATACACTCAAAAATATAGCTGGAACTCGTACTAAATTGAAAAACATCTAAATCTTTAGCATTTACTGAAAGAGAGCCTATGTCATTTCAAGTCTGATATAAAATGAATGACAGAAAATTTACTTGGATACATTTAACATACAACCTACTAAGATGTGCAAAATGGACTGTTTCCCTACAAGTATATACAGAATAACTTTTTATTCAAGAACAAAAAGTAGAAAAAAAACCATTAAAATTTCATCCTTTTTTTAAGACTTATTTATTTATTTGAAAGGCAGAGTTATAGAGAGTCAGAGTCAGAGAGAGAGAGAGAGAAAGATCTTCCATCCGTTGGTTCACTCCCCTATTGGCTGCAAAGGCTGGAGCTGTGCCAATCCGAAGCCAGGAGCAAGGAGCTTCTTCCAGGTTTCCCACACAGGTGCAGGGGCCCAAGGACTTGGGTCATCTTCTTGTGCTTTCCCAGGCCACAGCAGAGAGCTGGATGAGAACTGGAGCAGCCAAGATTCAAACCAGTATCCATACAGGATGCCACCATTATAGGCAACGGCTTTACTTGCTACACCACAGTACAGGCCCCCCAAATCTCACCCTTTTCATTGTTGATTACTTTCTATTCTAAAACCAAAACAATCTATGATTAGTCGGTTAATCCTCCTCTCTTTCTTAAGAGAACACTAATTACTACATGCTCTCCAGATATGCCCATATCATAACATATATGTATCACAAACATTTGAGAAAAAGGAAATGAAAGCATTTTCTCTGTGACTTGGATAAGAACATCAAAGTACTGAGAAATCTGCCTATTGGAGGTTTCGAAGCCAGGAAGAAAAAAAAAATACAGGTTTTAATTTGTCTGACACTAGCAGTTTATTCCCTTAAGATAATGGTCAACACACTTGCCTCATTTTATACACCATAGAAATTTCTGAAGCCACATTCAATCGCTTTTATGGCAAGAAAACAGATGTGGCTGCACAATTTAATTATAGTATGCATGACATATCCCTTTTAGAAGACTCCCTTGTTTTTCAATAATTGCATCATCTACTGACATTTTCTGATTTCGATATGTAAGTGTACATCATTATTCTCCCATTAAGCTACAAATTGCTGGTAAAATGCCAATGACTTGAGAAAAGACCGCATTGACATTTTATTGTTCGGGCCATCTTCTTTATGGCTAGAACACCAGCCTTTCACTTGAATGCACTGCCATCTTGTCAAGCTGTGTTCCTTAAGCATTGCTTCATGAGGCATCAAGGTTTCTGAGAACTGTTGATGAAATAAAGGGGGAAATGAGCAGGCTGTAATTATGCTTGTCAGGATTCTTCTTGTGAAACTTTATTTGGACAATTCACAAAAAAGAAAGCAGCACATTTTCTAATCCAGGACAGCATTTCTCTTTGAAACTAGTTCTAGGCTTCAAATTGCAGAATGGGGCATGGATGATCAGTTATTGAAGCATTCAATATTGCAAAGGAAAATGTCAGGAAAAGGATTGGCATAGGGTAGGGAAAGAATATACAGCCTTTGAAGCCTGCTATTTCATATCTGGGTAAGAAATAACTGAATCTGAGACTCAGTTTCCCATTTTAACAGCAGGTTAAAGCCCTGGTCTGCAGCATCGGCACCCGTATGGACACCAGTTCAAGTCCTGGCTGCTCCACTTCCAATCTAGCTCTCTGCTGTGACCAGGGGAAGCAGTAGAAAGTGGCCCAGGTCCTTAGGCCCCTGCACCCATGTGCGAGACACAAAAGAAGCTCCTGGCTCCTGGCTTTGGATCAGCTCAGCTCTGTCTGTTGCAGTTATTTGGGAAGTGAACCAGTGGATGGGAGACCTCTCTCTCTCTCTCCTTTTCTCTCCTTCTCCTGGTGTTTTATGAAATTCCTTAATACAGGTGATAATTCTATTAAGATATGCACTTTATTTATATATCCATACAAAATCATTAAATGAGACTAATACCAAAATCTAATCCCTTTGGTATAAGCAATACATATTTCACATATATTTTCTTTCCACTTTTTTATAAAGTAGAAACTAATTCAACTTTTCAAAGTAAATATTTTCATCTTTAAGTTATATTTTTAGCACCATGCAGGAGACTGTGAGAAGTGGGGGCTCAGCTAAACCAGGAAGTCTTAAGCAGGTGTTTAATTGGACTAATTAAGCAACTCGTAGTCACTTCCGGTTTTCCATTTGCTCTTTGTGAATGCAGATAAGCACCACAACTGATTGCCTAATTAGACTACTTAAAACCAACTCACTTTTTATATCCAAGGAATTTTTTAATCCACAATTATAACATATATATTATGCTCCAAGCATAATATGTGGTCTGGAGTATTATATGTTTTATATATAAATCTCTCTCCACATATAGAGAAAAATCAGATACATAAATGCATAACCTACCTGTCCAGCCATCTAAATAAGTTTATATATATGCATATATATATATATATATGTCTCTATCTATATTTAGAGAGAATGTACTTATGTAGAATTGAACTTGCAATTCCACAGGAATTCATTTCAATGTTTTTCATAGCTAAAGTGATGTCAATCTATTGTCAAAGACTAAACGTTTGTCTTCTGAATATAAATAGCTCAAGAAAAAGCCTATGCCTGGAGATCTGCTGCCTAAGTTCTACTTGTTATTTGTGTTTAAATCCAAATTACTCCAATCTCACACGCTGGTACTTAGAGATCCCACTCACAGGTTACCAGACACATGGACAAACGCCCAGACAGCTTTATTCACATGTATTTCATGAGCAGCATCATTCACTCTCATCATTCTTTGCTTTACCCTGTGCTTTACCGCTTCCTCCTAGAATAACAGAGCAGCTCGCCGGCAGCGCAGGAGAAAGACCCATAAATTACCTGCGGCAAATCTATGGATCACTGAGATTTCATAGAAAAGAATAAGAGAACACCTCTAAGGCATTAAGGTGAGTAGGAGAAGGTATTTCATAACAATGCATGGACAATCTAAAAAAAAAAACAATAAAAAAGTAGGACAGTTTAAAAAAAAGAATAAAAGGTGTTCTTTTATACTAAACACGTAATTAGATCAGCTCAGAAACCTGAATAAGTACCTAAGGAGATAGTAGCCAGTAATATCCAAGGAGAAGCTCTCAGACCTCACCAAATGCCAAATTTTATGCTACCCATTTATTGTTAACACTGGAATATTAGGAAAGTGTAAGTGACTATGCACCAACTGGCCCTTCTGCCAGTACAGAATGCATGATCCAGTAGCACCCGCTTTGTAACACTTGTGTTGGTTACTTACTACGCCTTCTCTCAATGAATCTGCAAAACTACCCTGAATAAAGATCTCAGTCTTATATCAGAGAGAAGTAACATCAGATGGATTCTTGCTTACTGTAACATAGAAGTCACCAGTACATTCAGGCTGTGTGGTCAGATCTGTTTGTATCACATCCTTCTAGCTTGAACATCAGTTGTTTATGTTTGAATAGCAAGACAGGCTCTGATAATTTAAAGCTGTTTTGTTTCTAATAATATATATATATGATGAGCAGTATAATATGCTAAATCTGAAAGACATACATCATCGTAGAACTGGAAAAACTTCTATTTACAATCAAAGCTCAAGCAGCTCACTCTTTGGGCCTGGGTTCTCTAAGTGAAACCCATGTGATGATAGTACTGGACAAAGGATATTTTATGTTCCCTGCTAGTTGGGATGTGCTATGAGGATGTGTAATAAGACAAGAGAAAGCCAGAAAGTCAGATGCAGCACAGTGACGAGGGGGTGAGACCAGAGGAGTGCCGCAAGGACAAGCCACCCACTGGGGACTGACTCATTCTTTCTTCCAAATGCTGCTAGTGTTGAACACAAATATCTCCTGTCGTCAACACTGATGCACTCCACCCCTCAGCACCTGAGTCACTCAGACCATTCTGTGTCCTCAGGAAGCTTCCTAGAGGAGCTACCAACTAAAGCAGGAAAACAAATACATTTGTTGGGATACACAGAGCACCAAACCATAGTACAAATTTTAGGGTCCTCAGCCTCTCCTTCCTACAATGCTTTCCCCTAAAGGGTGTCACATTTTGTGTGAGCAGGCACACTAGAAAAAACCCAGAGGTAACTGAGAATGGACAAGAAACAGAGGAAGCCAAATAGAAAAATGCACTGCTAACTGCCAGAGACCACAAGGTACTGTTATGCCCCTTTGGTAAATGAAACAGACATTGTCAGCACTCTCACAGCATGGACTGTAGTAGTCAGGCAAGAAGATATTAGAGTACATATGCAATACAGATATTAACCAGTGTGATAAAGGAAAACAAGGGTGTTCTGAGCTACAATGGAAGAGAGAAAGCCTTCTTTAAATGAGTGTTCAGGAAAGAATATAGGCATTAGGTTAGATGATCTCCAAGACTGGAGATTCTGTGAGATCTGTGAGTATCATTTCACAGTGCTACAGCTCGTCAGAATAACTTGGGGAAACTTATATATTCTATTATTATTAATCATGCTAGACTTAGGTCACCCCTCTAGCTAACTGCTTATTTATGTTAACTCCATGAACATCTTTGAGAATACAATTATCCCTATCTGAAATCCCCACTGTTCAAGCAAACACAAGGCGTTCCACCCACTCAACCCATCATAGTTTTCACTGGCCAATTTTAGCATACGGCTTATTAAGCATACTAAATATATTCCACCTTGTTATACATGATAAGCCAATGCCTATCTTATTATATGCCATGGCCTCATAGTAAGAATAGCACCTAGTGGGTTTTTAAAACCCTGCAATTCGAATGAATGAAAATGACAACATGCATTCTACTAAATATTTATATAATTTGTAATTGAAGGTATGGAATCAAATTCCATGTAAATTACTGCTGCAGAAAGTTCATTTTAAAAGAAATATTAAGAAATGGAGATAGAAACCTGTCAGGGGATTCCAACTCAATCCCATCAAGGTGGCATGTACCAATGCCATCTCACTAGTCCAAGTGATCAATTTCAGTTCACAAGTGATCACACTGATAGGTCTAAGAGTCAAAGGGATCACACAAACAAGACTAGTGTCTGCTAATACTAACTGATAGAATCAAAAAGGGAGAGAGCGATCCATCATGGGAAGCAGGATACATAGCAGACTCATAGAATGGCAGATGTCCTAAATAGCACTCTGGCTTCAGAATCAGCCCTTAGGCATTTGGATCTGGCTGAAGAGCCCATGAGAGTATTTTAGGCATGGAAAGCCAAGACACTCTGGGGGAAAAAAAAAAAAAAGAAGACCTAAATGAAAGATCTCTGCGAGTGAGATCCCAGTGGAAAGAACAGGGCCATCAAAGAAGGAGGTACCTTTCTCTGAAGGGAGGAGAGAACTTCCACTTTGACTATGACCCTGTCTAAATAAGATCGAAGTCAGCAAACTCAAAAGGCTTCTATAGCCTTGGCAACTCATGACTAGAGCCTAGGGAGATTACTGACTCCATAAACAAGAGTGTCAAATTGTTAAATCAACAACAGGAGTCACTGTGTACTTACTTCTCGTGTGGGATCTGTCCTTAATGTATTGTCCAATGTGAAGTAATGCTATAACTAGTACTGAAACAGTATTTTACACTTTGTATTTCTGTGTGGGTGCAAACTGATAAAATCTTTACTTAATATATACTAAATTGATCTTCTGTATATAAAGATAATTGAAAATGAATCTTAATGTGAATGGAATGGGAGAGGGTGCGGGAGATGGGAGGGATGTGAGTGGGACGGAAATTATGGGGGGGAAAGCCATTGTAATCCATAAACTGTACTTTGGAAATTTATATTTACTAAATAAAAAAAAAATAAAAAAAAACAAAAGATGAAAAAAAGGAAAAAAAAGAAATATTGAGAAGCACTATTATAAAAACTTTGTTTCCATTCTTTACTAATATCTTTGTTCTGATAGAGTCGGCAAAGATGTATCAAGCATTAAGTTAAAGCAAGTGTGACATATGATCTGAAGCTTACATGAAGACAATATGTTTCTAGACACACAGAATGGAGAAAGTACCAGACTGCCAACTACATGAACTGAGCTATAGGAAAGAGAATGTTGCCCCAAACAGAAGCATGATGTGGTGAGAACCATGCATTTCTGGACCCCTGAGAAGTTAAATTATAACTTTGGTCTCTTAGATTTTATATTAATTTATAGATGATCATTTCAATATAAAACACACATGAGTACACTGTTCTACTTGGCCTTTTCCTTTTCTTGCCTTTCTTTCCCAGTGTTAACAGAGAGGTAGAAAGATGTCCTGGCTGGCGCCGCAGCTCACTTGGCTAATCCACCTGCACCTGGGGTTCTAGTCCCGGTCGGGGCACCAGTTCTGTCCCGGTTGCTCCTCTTCCAGTCCAGCTCTCTGCTGTGGCCTGGGAGGGCAGTGGAAGATGGTCCAGGTGCTTGGGCCCTGTACCCGCCTGGGAGACCAGGAGGAAGCACCTGGCTCCTGGCTTTGGATCAGCACAGTGCACCAGCCGTAGCGGCCATTTTGGGGGTGAACCAACAGAAGGAAGACCTTTCTCTCTGTCTCTCTTTCTCTCACTGTCTAACTCTGCCTCTCGGAAAAAAAAAAAAAGAAAAGAGAAAAGAAAAAGAAAGATGCCCTAAGCATTTGCTGTCCATTTATACAATTTTCTATTGAACACATCAGATATTCTAGATAAAAACATTTGCTTTACTTTGGTTCATTACTAAAAATAAATTTTTAGATATGTATATATTAACATCTTTTATGGTTTTAAAAATACTGAGGAATGCAACAACAGTAGTTTCAAAAGGGAAATACATATATATTCTGTAGAAGAAGGCTTCTAATTTTGAAGTCTAATTTATTCCTGGGGCTTCTTTAAGTTATAGATTGAATTATAGTAGCTCCCTTTAAACATGAAACTAATGGATAAATGCAGTAAGAGTTCTTTTTTTTTTTTTTTGACAGGCAGAGTAGACAGTGAGAGAGAAAGGTCTTCCTTTCACCATTGGTTCACCCTCCAATGGCCGCCGCAGCCAGCGCGCTGCGGCCAGCACACCACACTGATCTGAAGCCAGGAGCCAGGTGCTTCTCCTGGTCTCCCATGGGGTGCAGGGCCCAAGCACTTGGGCCATCCTCAACTGCACACCTGGGACACAGCAGGGAGCAGGCCTGGAAGAGGGGCAACCAGGACAGAATCCGGAGCCCCGACCGGGCCTAGAACCCCGTGTGCCGGCACTGCAAGGTGGAGGATTAGCCTATTGAGCCACGGCGCCGGCCAAGAGTTCTAACATATGAAAAAGTTGGAGACAAATTACTTTTATCCCCTCTTATTTATCTGAGTCAGAAAATTTAAAATTTTTAGAATTAATGAGCCAGTTTCACTGATAATTAAGCTTTACAATGGTTTATTTATATGCAAGGAGAGTAACAGGGGGTAAAGAATGAGAGAGAGAGAGAGAGAGAGAGAGAGAGAGAGAGAGAGAGAATCTTCCATCTGCTAGTTTACTTTCCAAATGGCCACAGTGACAAGTGCTGGCCCAGGCAGAAGACAGGAGCCTGGTCCTCCAACAGGGTCTCCCACATGGGTGCCAGGGGTCCAAGCACTTGTGCCATCTTCTGCTACTTTCCAAGGCACATCAGCAGGGAGCTGAATTGGAAGTAGAACATTCAGGTACTCCAGTATGGGATGCCAGCACTGCAAACGACAACTTAACCCACAGCACCACAACACCAACCCAGTAATTAATTTATTAATAGTGAAAAAATATATGGTAGGTATATTGTAAGTCTCATTTAACCACACTAAACTGAACATGCTCAGTCCACTTTCCACTGTTTTTTGTTATTAAGAAAAAAAAGTTAATCATTCTATCATGAGGTACATCAAGATACCTCAATAAATGTACTTTTAACTTTATCGGAAACATAATACAATTGTGTCAGAACATAAAGAGGAGAATATAGTTACCAGCAAGGGAGATGCTGCTGCTAAAATGCAGAAATAACATCTGTTGCCTTTTTTATGTTAATGAAGCTATTCCCCAAGCATTACATCTGACCCAGAAGACTAGTCAGATTTAAAAGCCAAATGGCCTTCAAGAGATTCCAGATAATCTTGGTCCTGGGAGAGAAAGGCATGAATATACATATCTATCTTAGACTTTTCCAAAATCATATTTTAATCTTGAGGACATTTGTTCCAGACCAGAGTATGAGCTTCCGACCCAAGTCCACCAAGGCATGGATTCTAGAATGAAGGGTAGGTTCTGGTTACATCTACGAAATGACATTCACTTTTCATGCCTTGTTGCTACAATATTCCACAGTCTCTGATTGGCTCCACCTCTTTCTTGGCCTGTTATCTATCCCTAGATCACCCGCCTTACTGCTGATTCTGACCGTTCAATCAACATTCTGGTTATGGCTCTCAGTTTTACTACGACCACTTTTACTTCTATTTCTCCCCCTGCCATGTGACCAGTGGTGGTCAGTTCAGACCTGGACTTTCAGTCTTACGGAGTAGGAGACGCTGCTCTTAAGACGGTCCAGGACAAACGAATCTTAGCAATTACCTAATGAAGCAGCCAGCCACCGGGGAATCCCTCCGGCATCTCTCTGCAGTACACCTTGTCCACGCAGTCTGACCGTGTTTATCATAGGATTCCCTGTGCTGGGGAGTTTGGTGCTAGGAAAAAACAGCAGCAGCAGAAGTGCCATGTGTGCCTTTCATATCTAGTTAAGCTGACCAACGCCTAAGCAAGCCTAAATAAACCCAAGCAAATATTAGGAAGGAAACCTTTTCTCGCATCTTTTTAAATCAGGAAGCTGATTAATTTCCAAGGTATTTTATAGGGTTTCTTCCCCTTAATTAAGGTTCACTTTCATCAAAATTGGATACTTATACAGCTAAATTTTTAAGTAGTGCCGTAAGATGTGCATAAAAAACAGTAGTCTCTTATCTAAGGTTCCCTTCCCTTCTGAAGAGCACACACACACACAGAAATAACTTCATTTCTTAAAATTGTTTCTCTTGGTATCCCCACCCATATTGCCATACCACAAGTATATACTATACTCATAATCATTCAATTTTAGATGTTCCCTATGACTTCCTTTTACGAAGATGAACTTTTTGGCATTCTCAGTCTTGTTGCCTTCCAATATGACAGCATAATTATTTTTACATCCATACTCAGTGTCACAACGCCTTTGCCAATGCTGTCTTCTTCTGTTACAAGTAGGAGCCTCACATTATTCTTGTAGATCTTATCCTTTCACTGAAGTTAACTGTTGCCTCATTTTAAAACTTGATTAATGTTATCTGAGCTGTTGGTAAGGTCTTACACTTTTCAACAGCTCTGTAAAATTCCCACAAAATGCCACAATGCAATAGTTCCATATTATCGAGTAATGTGTTAACTCCTCATTTCTTACCCCCAGACTGACCCTCCTAGAAGCCCTGGCCTCCGGTTTTCTCTGAACTGCTGCTCTAAGGTGCCACAAACCTTCAGCCTTCAGCCTGGGGACTTCTTTGCTGGTATCGTAGAATCCCCTTCTTTTCCCATCTCCCGTACACTCAGTCTTTAACCTCAATTTGTTTACTTCCTCATTCAGATGCAGCATATTTCCTAGTAGCTTCCTAACAAAGGAAAATATTTTTTTCCTATCATTGCTTTATTCTATGCTCATAGTCAATTGGCTAGATATAGAATTCGACAGTGAAATTGATTTCCAGTCATAATGTTGAAATCATTAACCTACATCTGAACGTAATTCTTGCCATGGAGTCTTTTTGTGCAACTTGGTCTTTCTCTCGGGATCTTCTATGCATCCCTGACCCTGGACACATCAGTAATGCTGCCATGGATCACTCACTTTGCTGAGCATTCAGTGGGATCTTTCATCACAATGAATTATGTTCTTCTTCTTTCCTGGAGCAATTTCTTGTCCTGGTATTTTGAACAATTCTCCCTACTGTATTCTTCCCATTTTGATTCCCTAACACCTCCCCCCAATTTCCAATCTCTTTATCATTTTGTTTACATTTATTAATCTATCTTCTAAACAACTCACTTCTTTGCTTTGGCTGTCACACTTTAAAATATCAACCTCTCTTTCTCTGATCTGATCTTAAAAGAGTACACAGTTCTTTCATGGATAAAAATTCTTTTTTCCCTGAAAATATTATACCTCCTTTGCATTTCTGTTACTTGCAAAGATTTCCTAATTTCTCTCTTATTTTCAGTATATTCTCTTTTTTTCTCTACCTTCTTCCTTTTTTTACCAAGGTAGAATTTAAAGTCTTGGGTTTATTTCATTTCAGCATAGGCATGAGTATACTTTAGTAGACTATTAAAATTTTTCCTATCCTACACTATTTTTCTTCAGCTATACCAGCCCTTCTGAGTTAGCCTAATAAAATTGTCCCCAGTGAGGAAAAAAATATCTAAGTAAACAGAGGAGTAACTGGAAATATTATCTGTGTCCCCATCTACCATTCATTTGGCACCCATGTACAATGTCCTATTGAGGTAACTGTACCAGACACGACTATCAGCAAACAAAGTGGGAGCCCATAGCAAATGAGGAGTCAGAGGATTAAGTACTGAAGTCATATAATTCCCATGAAGGCAGGGAACTTGATCAGTTTAGTTCACTAGTATATTCCAAACAGTTTCTACAGTTCCCATCACATAGTACAGCCATAATAAGTATTAGTAGAATAGATGACTGATACAATCAAATGTATAATTTTTAAAACTCTCAGAATTGTTACTTCAGATTGTCAAAGTGACATGAACCAACACTCCGATCCAATATTTCATTCAATAATTATGTCACTGATATCAGACTGTTCCCTTTACAGTTTCCTTTTGAAACCCTGTACTATAGAATCTTCTTGTTATAATTCTCCATTCCATCCCTGAGTGTTTCCCATCTTATGCTTAAACAGTGGATCTGATCATATTTTTAAAGTTCCTGTTTTCTTAGGACAGCTTAAGACTTGGTTGCACAGGTGAAGAATGAAAACAGAGCAGAAAACTACAAGTCATGTAATTTTCATGTAGTCACCTGAGGAAGAGAAAAAATATCCTAACCTGTGGAACCAAAGAGATGAAAACTCTTTTAACAGTGAGAGGTCAACTAAGGGGAATCTGGTATTGGAGCCCATCTTACTAAACTTTTCTCTGTGAGTGACCTTGTTTCAAGTCCTTTGAAAAGAATTTGTCTCACCAGCACCTCCACATACCAGCTTTTTCCTACCCAACTCCTCAGATTTTCCCCAGAACTCCACAAGGGAGACAGTTTTGAGTCATGCTTCCTGTTTCCTGTGCTTATTGGCCATGCCAATAAAGTCATTCACTTCTCAGGAGACCAGTGTCATAGCTAGTCTTTGCGCATGCCAGGCAGTGAACCCATCTGATTCAGGAACATTATGATATTCAATAAGGAGAGCACTATTTATGCTTCAAAAGCCAAATTTAAAAAGATAAACAATTTTGCTCTTTTTATTTTAGATAACTCAGCCTCAATACCAGTGTTTCTTAAAAACGTGTTGCATAATATTGCTAGGAATCTTATTAGCCTTCCAAGCTGAATTTCCAGAGTCAACATTGTACTTTTCTGCTATAATCATGGAAAACTAGAGATTTGGGCCCATGCTTAATTTAAATACTATTTCTTAAACATTTACTTTGAGATTACATGCATAATTTTTAATTTCACAAATGTATGGTAATAAAAAGAAAAAATAAAAGGTGAATTATGATTTAATTATACATTTTCATTCATAAGTTTCATTCATAAGTTTTGTGATTACCGAATAAATGGTCATAACTCAAGTACAATCCACCTTATTCTTTAAAAATTAGTTTATGCTTCATCTGGCTAGCAAACTGTCCACAATTTGTGGCAGTCTCCATTATCCTTTACTGTATCTCTATCTACTGTATAATCAATTTAAACCACATTCTTTCATCTATGGACATGATCCATGAAAACTAGTCCTCCACATCTGTATAGCAACAAGATTAAGAACAGCATTTTAATTGCATAGATGATAGATACCCAAAAGAAAAATGAGTTTTTCCCAGGTTGTGTTCATGGTAGCAGTTGAATCCACTATTGCAACTCATTAACAATATGGTATTGGGAAAATTTCCTAACTTTCTTAGGTCTCAATTACTTATGTAAAGAATCAGATAAGGAGTGAACAGCACTGCTTGAGATGCCCACACCCTACACTGGATTGCCAAGGTTTGAGCTATGGCTCTGCTTCCAATTTAAATTCCTGCTATTGTGCACCACGGAAGCAGCAGTTGATGGCCCAAGTACTTGAGACCTTGCAACCATGTGGGAGACCTGGGTTAAGTTCTTAGTTCTTGGTTTCAGCCTAGTCCCAGCACTGGGACACAATGAGATATCACCTCACCCCTGTCAAAATTGTGATTGTTAGCAGAACTGTGTGATCTGTTTTTATCTTAATTTCTCCTTCCTCTGGCATGTGGGTATAGAGAGATATATTAGACCAACTAAAGTCTGCAAGCTATTAATCAGGTAATAGCACAGGAACTTGATTCTCTCTCTTTCTCTAGCACATCCAGAATGTCTGGGATCAAAGCAAATAACAGCAGAAGGAGACATGAGGCAACACTGTGCAGCTAAATGCAGTGTCAACACCAGTGTTCAAATCACTTTATCTTCAGCCTATTCTCATTGCCTACTAGACAAAAAACGAGAGGATAAATCAAACAGTACCAGTTAAGAGACTGCCATAAAATTTCTCATTTCAAACAAAGGTAAAACTAAGCCAGAATTATCATTTCACTTTACAGCTATACACAGTCAAGTATCTAGAGTGTTGACCTGTGTTTAACACCTTTCTAGAAGAGATATCTAACCTTTAAAATAAAGAGGAGAACATGAAAGTATTTTATTAATAATCCAAGATCTCTTTACCTGCAGTTCAGCTGGAAGCAGTATATATGATTGTGTTTCATGCCAAAAGGTATTCCTTGGCTGAAAAAGGCCTTACGGTACATTTAGTCCATAAATATTGTGGACAAACAATAGCTCAAACTGGGAAGGAAAACAAAAAATGAAGCTACTGATGTGGGTTTTTATGTGTGTGCAAATCTCAGTGAGAATATATATAATCACAGAATCCACGCACATACAATGAGATACACACACACACACACACACACACACACACACTGTCTCCTGTAGAACTGAGTTGCTATAATTGAAAGCTGATAGGCTTGCTGATGAAGTTAACTTACAAGCAGTGCACACATTTCTGTGGCATCTCTTGTTAAAAGGAATTGAGATAATAAAAATGTTTAAACTAAATGTTCTCAATAGGTCTAATGCTAATCTCCCACCACCTAGAACACACTCCACTGGCAATCACATGGCTTACAGTCCCTCCCTTATAAGTAAGACGCATAATGTGGTTTCTTACATATGGAGGGATCTTGCCTTCATACATAATCCTAGTTAAGTTCACAAAATAGGCTTTCAGCATTTTCACAAAGTAGTTTGAACCAGTAATTCACTGAAAGCACATGGGAAATACAGGCTTTTAAGATATGAAGTAAGATAATCAGTAGTTCTAGTAACCTGTGTAAAGCAAAAATAACATTGCGCACACTTAAATTTCATCTCTCCTTGGAATAAGGCAACTGTGAATGATTGAAAGGAAAACATTCAGAACCAGCCAGGAAGAAGCCTTCAGTCATAGAGTTCAACCTCCCCTTACACCTTCTTCAGGGTAACTCAACAAGTATCATCTCTCCTGACAGGCTTTCTGAATTCAACTAAGACAAAACAGGAGTTATTTCCTAATCAAGCTCTACCTTGGGGAAAAATGGCCAGGCAGAGTTTGCCACCAATGAGTGCTATTGTTGAGCTTCAAATCTGCTATGTCCAAATCACAGCTCATTCTGCTTTCTCCCGCAGCCCGAGTGTCCACTCCTGGTTGGATAGTCCCTGTTCTTGTCACTGTCTCTACCATCCTCCAGTCATTCCTATGATCTCACAAAAGTGGCTGCAATCCTTTGATTTCATGCTTTACACAAATTAACAGCTAACCCTGCCACGCTTCCTTGTTTCAGTCCAACTCTGTAACTCACAATACCTCGTCCTAGTCCAAGCCTCTATTATCACATCTGGCTAGGAATACTGTAATCATCTGCTCACGTCTTTCTGTTTTCTGTGAACTCTTCCCACAGTTGCTGAACTTGACAATGGTACAGTTGTTACTCCTGCTCAAAACCCTTTTATGTGTTCCCATTGCCTAGAAGAAAAGTTGCAAACTCCTAAGCCTATATTTGGAATATGACAGTAATAACAGCCTCAGACACCTTTTGTTTAGAGTGTGAAGTGTTTCAATATACTTCCCCTAGCCTCTATAGTAATCTCGTAGGACATGCATCTTGTTCCCATGTATTGGCCAGAACATGAAACTCCAAAAAGTGCATTTACTAAATGCCCTTAGTCCTTGGCCTATTGTTATGTACTTATATACTGGGGTGAGAAGGTTCAAAAAGGCCATAAAAATGCACATTTTTGAAAAATTGTGCATCAATTTCAAGTTGTTTTGCAGCAAAGAAAATTTCTTTTTAGTCTCCTTTTTTTTCTGAAGCACTCTTGCTTTTGTAATAGGTAACTGTTAACTATTTTTCCTCTCTCTGGTTTGTTTCGTAATAACTTTAAAGCACATGATACTATAATTTTTTTCTTTGTGGAACTCTTCCTTTTCAGATAAAAAGGACTTTGATGAAATATTAGAACTCCCCCTAGGCTAGGATTAAATGTTAAGAGCTACCATTTTCCCTAGGGTGAAAGCCCTCTTCATCCAAGACATAGATGGCACCACATGAACCCATATGGTCATTAAGGGCCCTTGCTCTAATGTATAAAAAGCACTGAAGGAAATATAATTCATTTTAATTTTCAATTTTATTCCACTTTAGCTGCCTGATTGAAATGGAAATCCTCATACTAAACATTTTAAACTATATTAGGTCAAGAATATCAAGAAGTCTCTCCAAATCTTTACTCAATTTGAAAAGGGAAAGATCATTTTGTACAATGTTAAGTAGTATATCATTACCCCTGGCCAAGAAGACTGCAATAATTTTAAGCTTGTCCTGCCATTTCTTATGTCATCTCTAATGAAGGAGAACTGATCTAAAGCAACAATCTTTCTATGTGATACATATTGATCAAGATTAATTCAATAAATAATAATTTAGAAAAGTTACCCCTAAAGTGACGGGTGGATAGAAACTGTTAACAAAAACAATATGATCTTAAGATTTACTTTCTTATTCTTTGCAAACCTTTCCTTAAAATAGTTATGATATATAAAACCATAAATGATATACTTTGAATTTAATATACTACACAAAAATATATAAAATGTTATGAAGTGTTTAACTTCTTAAAGCATTTTATGTCCTTTGATTTTCAATCATTTTGAATATTTATGTAACCAAAGAATAAGACTTTTTAAAAGACTTATTTACTTGTTTGAAAGTAAGAGCTACAGAGAGAGATGGAGAGGCAGAAAGAAAGAGATCTTCCATCCACTGGTTCACTCCCCAGTTGACTGCAATGGCTAGGGCTAGGCCAGGCCAAAGCCAGTAGCTTCTTCCAGGTCTCCGAATGTGGGTGCAGGGCTCCCCAGTCCATTTAGAGGGAGCTGGATTAGAAGTGGAACATCCAGGACACAAATCAATGTATATATGGGATGCCAGGATCGCAGGAGGTAGCTTTAGCCATTATGCTATGATGCTGGCTCCAGTTTTAAGACTTTTAAAATGGATGAACAAGGTGTGAAAATTGAGAAACAAGGAAATAGAGCTTATAAAAGATTAGAGATGCGATCAAATAAAACACAGAAAAAATAAAGCCCTACTCAACATCAAAAAAAAAAAAAATAGATGAATATAAACCCAAAGAAGAGGAAGACAGACAGAAGCCTGTCCTATCCGTTGGTATGGCTTACCAAAGTGCTATAATTAAGGAGATTACGTCCCAGAGAGGAAATACTTACTGCACCTTTCAGAAGAGCAGTGCAAGCTACTGTACAGGAGCAAAGCACTGCAATGATCATACTGTATCCTGTAAACATGCTGTAAAGAAGCCGAGTGGTGTAATGTGTCTCCCTTCATCTAAAAACAATCAGAGGGAATGATACAATACTTGTATGTTTTGATTTTGAATGTTATATTATTACAAAATTGCATAAAGGAGAAAGGCCTGTAATTTAATTTTTTTAAAATTTGAGATCAAACGAGACCTACTGATGTGAATATTTGAGTGTTAAAGTGAAGTCCTCCCTTCATTCTGTTTGTATGTTTTGAAGAACCACACAAGATAGCAGGGGAAAACAGACATCAGCCACCCCGCCTTAGGGCTTGGCACACAGTAATCTCTCAAACACTTATGTTTATTGACAGTGTCTCGCAAGTGGCTTGAGTAAGAACAGGTTCTTAGAACAGACCCAGGATAAGAGGCTCCAGGGCTCAGTGTCACTGTAACAAAGGGAGGAATGACCTCAGAGCCTACTCAAGCTGAGAAGTGTTCTCAGTCATGAAAACGAAGAGTTGCATGCAAAATATGTATTCCCACCACTTCAGAGGATGCTATAGCCAGAGAAATCACATGCTAGAATCGTGCAAAAAGTAGTCATGTGCAGACACAGCATGTGCTTCTTAAAGAGAGTGCTGAAGGAGAACAGAGAGAATGAACTAACCTCAGGATGTAACTGAGAAGGAGGCTGGATGTAACTGCAGACAGTTAGAAGAAGAATTCTGGATAGTAACACAGGCCACAGGTAAAGCAGCCAAGTACAACAAGTGCAGTCAACACAAAGGCCTGGACTGTGGGGTGGACCCAAATGGCTTTCATCCTGGTGCTTTCCATCTTCTTAGTGAAGTAGGCTGAGAGGTTCATAGCAGACACAACTCTAGAGACAGGCAGGGACACCCAAACAAACCCTCACTTGCAGCACACGATCTTTCTCTCACTACATGTAGTGACAGTGGGTGTGTGCCACCTATTACAATAGAGATCAGGCCTCCAGTTCATTCCTGTCAAGCTCTCTGTGTACAATGACAGTTCATGATTGACATGAAGGCATCTAGTAGATGCCAATCTTCCAACTTACCTTCCATTCACAAGGCAGGAGCCAGAAGAAACAATGCCATTCTAAATGATCTTCAAGCCTTTTCTGTGTTTTAGAAAAGTTGAAGCTAGGGATGTTTCCAGGGTCATATGTTAAATATATATTTGAATCAAGCTTCCCTTGATTGACAAGCTTTGTGCAGACATGAATCTGTGGCCATGGGACTAGAAAAGGTAAATAGATGGCACTGTTTATCATGTTGTAAAAAGTGCCTATGTCTGTCTAGGCAACTAACTTGGGAAGAATAGAATAATATTAATAACCAGAACACACACTTCCAGTGCTGTAAATCATTTGACCATGATGCATTAGGTGCTTGGTTTAGCAGTCATGAAACCACTTGGGATGTCTGCATCCCACATTTGAGCACCTGGGTTTGAGTTCCAGCTTCAGCTCCTGACTCCAGCTTTATGTTAATATGCATGCTGGCAGCCAACAGGTCATGGCTCAAACAGCTGGATCCCTGCCACCCACTTGGGAGATGGGTTGGTGGCCAACTCCTGACATCAGCCTGGCCCAGTTCTGGCTATTGTGGATATTTAGGGAGTGAATCAGTGGATGGGAGCTCTCTTGACTCTCTGTGCCTTTCAAATAAAATACTTAAATATAGAAATATTCATAAAAAAAAAGTTTGGTCATGAAAATATCACAAGAATGACATGAATGCCCACTCAAAGTCTGCGAAGCCAGGAACTAGGCAGCTATGGCCTGGATGTCTGCCCACCACTCCTCATTTTTTTATGCTTTTAAGCCCCTTCTGGTGTCATCCTTCCTCCTCAACCATCTGGGACTCTTTATTACCATGTGTGTCAATTTTATTTTCATAAAGAAAAGTAGTTGGGTAGACTTTGTGCCCTGAAGGTCTTTTGGAGACAGAATGTGTCGGGACAAACACGTCCTTTTTAAAGATGATGGAAAGGAAAGGGGAATTTTTAAGCTAAATGGAAACAACTTCCTACAATGAAACTTCAAGCCCTGTGGCACCTGAGGAGGTGAAGGGCTTTTTTTCCCCTATATTTGCCCTTGGCCCTCAAATAATCCCAAGAAGGCAAAATGCCAATCAGTCAATGCTAATTTTATTAATTTACTGGCTTTTAAATGCTTATCTATTTTCATCTACCAGAAAGGCAGAGCTGGAGAGAGACACCCATGCAGAGGGAGGTATCTTCCATCTGTTGGTTTAGTTCCCAAATGCCCAGAACAACCAGGGTTGTGTCAGGCTGAAGCCAAGTTCCTGGAATTCTATCAGTGTCTTTCGGATGGTTTTGGCAGGGGCCTAAGCAGTTGCGCCACAACCTGCTGCCACTCAAGAGCATTAGTAGGAAACTGGAGTCACGAGCTGTGACCAGGAATCAAACCCAGACATTCTGATATGGGATACAAACATTCCAAGAGATGTCCTGACTCCCCTGTGGTAATTTTTAATAAGAATACAAAAAGGCATTCTGACCCCTTTGTAACACTGTTCTCTCTCCCCAGAATGCCCTCTCCTTCCTCCTTCTTGCTTAATGAACTCCTTTTTACTCTTGAGGGCCCTGCACACGTGTTATCTCTGCTCTTCTCCGAAGGTTTCCCTATTCTCCCCAGACCACCTCCAGGCTTCCATCCTCATTGGCATTCACACAACACTTTATGAATATTTTAGTGAACTACTTACTGATTCATAATTATTTATCTCTCAGTAGATCTTCCTAGCTGGATAGCTCTTTGCAAATAAATATATCTTTTTAATCTTTATTATAGACAATGTTTTGGATAAAAGAAATATTTATTGAAAGGAAACATAAGCAGTATACAATCAAATTGTTTTTCTTTTAAATGTATAGTTTGGTGGTGTTATTTTTGTTTTCAAGTTGGTAATTTGAAGAGTAAAGGACAAAAGCATAATGTAAGAAAAATCATGACTTGGATTTGGGCATGTAGCTTTGAATAGGTCTCCTGCTTCACTATACCTAGTTTTCCTTATCAGCAAAATCAGTAATTGGCCTAAAAATGGGCTTCTCAACCTCAGCACTGCTGGCCTTGTGGATCAGATACTTCAATTTGAGGGGAAAAGTGAGTGGGACATCCCAGTGAATGGTAAAGATGCTTAGCAATCTCCTTGGCCTGTACCCAGTAGATGCCAGCAGCATCACTCAGCTGCTTCATCCAACCACACTGACAAATGTGCCCAGAAGTGGTTTTATTAAGATTGCTCCAGGTTGAGAACCACTGGTATAGACCAGAAGCTCTGTATTATGGAAACTCAGAATCTCTTTATCTCTGCATTTTGTGTTTCTGCAATAGGTAGGAGATATATACACACAGCACAGAGCTCCACTTGAAAGGGGTATAGAGAGTACTACTGAAAACTATTTTCTTTAACTCTAATTTTAAAAAAGCAGAAGTGAATATACCTAAAGCATATGCCAGATGCCCATTTTCTAGTTTCTCTAAGGAATTTACCAGAAAACTTTGAGATTTGGAAAGAGTAGCTTAAAAATATGCACCAAGATTTAACATCAATCACAAAACAGTAGATTAGATTATGATTTATTCGCAGAGGGAAACCCTCTGCTAGAGTCACAATGATATAAAAATGCAACCAAGTATTTCTAGCTTTAGGGAAATATTAACTCCTACATATACAGCACAACAGGCATTATTACTCTTAAATGTCATGCTGAGTCCCATATGGGCGCCAGTTCACTTCCTGGCTGCTCCACTTCTGATCCAGCTCCCTGCTAAGGGCCTGGAAAAGCAGAGAAGATGGCCCAAAATATTTGCACCTTGTGCCACCCATGAGCTTCTGGCCCCTGACTTCAACCTGGCCCAGTCCTGGTCATTGCCAAGGTCTGCAGAGTAAATCAGCAGATGAAAGATCTCTCTCGGCCGGCGCCGTGGCTCAACAGGCTAATCCTCCGCCTTGCGGCGCTGGCACACTGGGTTCTAGTCCCGGTCGGGGCGCCGGATTCTGTCCCAGTTGCCCCTCTTCCAGGCCAGCCCTCTGCTGTGGCCCAGGAAGGCAGTGGAGGATGGCCCAAGTGCTTGGGCCCTGCACCCCATGGGAGACCAGGAAAAAGCACCCAGCACCTGGCTCCTGCCATTGGATCAGCGCGGTGCGCTGACCGCGGCAGCCCTTGGAGGGTGAACCAACGGCAAAGGAAGACCTTTCTCTCTGTCTCTCTCTCTCACTGTCCACTCTGCCTGTCAAAAAAAAAAAAAAAAAAAAAAGATCTCTCTCATTTTCTCTCCCTTTTTCTCTGTAACTCTGACTTTCAAATAAATAAATAAATCATTTTTTAAATGTGTATTATGGAGAAACAACAACAACAAAAAAACCAAAAAACAAAGCAAAACAAAAGTCATGCTCAAGTGAAGACTTCACTTCTCCACAATGTATGCTGCACAGCAAATACTGAATGAAGCAATAATGTGACAGTAGCTTGATGCTGAAGATGCGATGATGAACATATGTGTGTAAGTGTGTCTGTATGTCTTTATGTATGTATCTGCATGCACATATACATGTCATATATATTACTTCTACTAAGCATATCGCTGTTTTCTGTTAATGATAACTTTAATTATGAACAAGATCTAAAATGTTTCAATTATAAGTTTAAAAGTAAAATAATATAGATGTATGTAAGATGAAATTATTGATAGATGTATATATATATATATATATATATCTTCACTAATTTACCAGAATATAAAACATCACAGCTAAAATTTTAAAAGCTTTAATCATTAATTCTTTCTCTGAATCACCAGAATGAGAGATTTTGATGAAAAGTATTTAAAATTTTTGGCAAATATTTAGAAGTTGGCACTAAATTTAAAAATTATCCACATTCAAACTAATATTCAATTCACAATTACTCCATGCTTAACAATTCCGAAGAACAAAAATTAAAATTAACATAACACAGCAGGATTGGCAGATGTACCTAATCTGTTAGCAGTAGATAATTCTCTGAGTTCAATTTAAAATTCTATCAGTTTTTTTAGAAAGCAAGGGAAATAACATTGGCACCACATTAAGTTTCTCTTTACTCTGTGAAGACCCAGAGCAAATGAGTGAGTATTAGGGGAATGATCTCACTTTCCAAGAGTAAGTGATAAGACAATATTCAGAAACGTTAACACAGAAGAGGAAATTGAATGACCCATCTCATTAACTGATGATAATCACCCTATTCCTGGTATCATATGAACTTAATAATCAGTTATAAATCTGTTACGAGACTGATATCAGGTAATAAGTTTTTGAATCACTGCCCATCTCCGTTTTCAGCCAGATGTTTACTTCCAGCTTAAGGAAGAAGTTTCAAAATAGACATGCAGTTTGGAACTCACCCACCTGTCAGTGTAGCAGAAAACAGCCTCTGTGCTAAGACAAGCTCTCCAGATTGCTCCTCAATGTTTAGAAGCAAGACATCCGGGCAGAACTGCTCTCAATCTGTTTTGTTGTTTTATTGCATCTGGGTTTCCCCTGAATGGAGTGATTTCTCCAAAGATAACCACAAGTATTCTTGACCAGTGACTCACAAAGACCTCTGTGTATGTGTTGTGCATTTTCTTGTGTGCATATGCATATCTGGGAGGCAGGCCCAATTGCTTTAAGAGACAACCAACTAGCTAACATCATGACAGCCCACAGTCTAGAGTCAGAAGCAGACATAAAATGATAACATGGATACACTGATTCCTATCCCTGTTAATTTTAGAAACATTATACGTTATTAATGGGTGATGTAACAATGACATGACTGCTTACTTAGAAAATTCCAGAAACATTGTAAGAGAGAAAAATGATTGTGCCGGTGGTTCCCCAGAAAGTCAAGAAAAGAAAACAAGAAAGGAGACAAGGTAAGAAATATCGAGGCACTGACAACCCTGTGGCTGCTCCTCATTACCCTTCGGAATAAAAATCAAAGTCTCCTAAAATCCCCTACTTCACGATTTGATTCCATGTCAACCTCTCAGGCTCTCCTGCAGGAATCAGCGAGCTGCTTCTCTAAAATGTCAGTTAGCAAACATTGGAGGTTCCATAGAGCAGACTCTGCTGCAGCTCCTCAGCTCTACCGTGCAAGTGTGAAGGCAACCACCACAGTAATAGTTTTTCAAATGAGAACAAAAACATTCTCACTGCTGGCTATTTTGTTTCTATTTATTTTATCATCATCTTAGTTGCCACTTTTTACTCCTTTTTGTCTCATCCTAATCTCTCTACTCATATTCCATTCTGTGAGAACAGACAGAAAGCAAGACCATCAATGGGCCCCTTAATTCTAGGAAGATGAGTCTTCATTGCTAGTATTGGCATGAAAGCCATTGAGATGACCATTTCTACATTACAACAACTAGTGAACCCTGGCTCTTATGACAGTCCCATTGTTTTAATCTGCCCCATCCGTGTTTATGGCTGAATAGGACAGTATCAGTATCAGAAGCGCTATAAGGTTAAACTCTACTACTTCCTTAGATCATTAGAATTAAAATAAAGATTGTTAAAAAACTACTTACAATGCTAGGATTAGTGTATGAGTGTTATATTCATAACCAGCTACACCAAACTTGCTACTAGCCATGTTAGTTCATTTGAACCATTGAAAACTGTTATCAATTGATTACTGATTATATTTGAATAATGAAATATGTTTCTGTCTTCAGAACAGTGTTTTTTGTTTTGTTTTGTTTTTTTACTGTGTAACACGATAACTGAACATTTGGTAGACTCCTTGAAGCCTATTTCCATTCTTCATCTGTAACCACTGAGATACTAAAGTAAATATAAACATTTTACTAATGTCTGACTGGAAAATAATTTCTGTATTTTAAGGATTAATTTGTTTTAGTAGTTCAAAGGGAAAAATTTAGAAAAGACACAAAAAAGCTTTAAAAGGCCAAAGGTATTATTAGGCCATCTGTCTGAGAAAAATCTCTCTTTGAGGAGCTCTACTAAAATAAAAATATTTTGGTAAGAAAAAAATAACTTTGCATGTTGCCTCAACATGGAAATACCCCACTTTCTTACTCCTAGCATGCTGTAAATAGGGAACTTTGTAGAAATCTTGGTGTATAGGCATTCAGCGTGGAATTTAAAAATAGATTTAAGTTTAATATTGCTTACGATTCTAAGCTAATATGAAGCCTCTATTATGTACCACTCTATCTGTCCCTTTACCATCCTAACTATATATATAATCAACCTATATAGATTTATGATTTTTTGTTTTATCATATTCATATTACAGGTAAGGAACAAGGAGCAGAAAAGTGGTTCCCAGCTGCTTATTAATGCTCATGAGTCTATAAAGTTGCCACTTTTGTTTTTAATTTCATTCATTGCTGATTATGATTTAAATCAGGAAAAGTTATAAAAGCTACCTCGTTGCTATATCCTACAGACAAATTAGAAAGGTGGCTTTTCGTTGTTGTTCTTTAGTTGGAACTGCATTTTCCGTCATGAAATTTACTTAAATTACTGAGCAAAACAAGTGCAGAAAATGTAAAGTTCACCAAAAGCCCTATTCACGACTCTATTTAGTCACATGGAAGGATTGAATAGAATTAGATGTTCTCCACTTGCCTTTCATAGACTGCTGCAAATGGGTCTTCAGCAAATGTGACAGATGAATAGAAAACCGTCCTTTACTGTGTGTTCCTGACAGAA
Source organism: Sylvilagus floridanus (assembly GCA_949820135.1). Lineage (NCBI taxonomy): Eukaryota > Metazoa > Chordata > Mammalia > Lagomorpha > Leporidae > Sylvilagus > Sylvilagus floridanus. Next base: position 61,839,406 of record OX463245.1, on the reverse strand, counting down.
ATAACCTCAAAGATGCTCTCCAAAGTGGGGATTACACTTATCAGGGCCAATGTGTGTAAAATCCCAAGATCACATTAACATCATCCACACACACTCACATATGCATGTGTACACATACACACACTCCCTTTTGGTATGTTGCTTCTTGTTTCCTATCTCATTCCCAAAGAAACATGTGCCAAGTGTACTAGTAAATAATTTTCACTAATATTTTAAGAAAGAATTATGCTAAAATATTTTTTCTTCTGAAGGACAAACTTGGTTTAATCTGTGTGACACATACCCTTCTGCACCAAAAAATTATATTGCATGTATGATCATTTAAAATTTTTGCTCTTATAAATATTACATTAATAATACATAATGCTAGATTAAATTCTAAACACAAATAAAACCCAAGGGTCCCATACACTGAATGCATTTAAGTGATTCAAGTTCTGTTGTTTCTTCTTCACAGTTCACAGACTATCATTGTTCTTTGCCAATTTACTGTTTTAATCAAGAAATATACAGTACCACAGGTGTGGAAGCACAAACTGCATCCCCCAAGAGAACCTGAAAATTTCATAACTCTTTTTTTTTTTTTTTTGACAAGCAGAGTTAGACAGTGAGAGAGACAGAGGGAAAGGTCTTTCTTCTGTTGGTTCACCCTCCAAATGGCTGCTATGGCCAGCGTGCTGTGCCAATCCAAAGCCAGAAGCCAGGTGCTTTTCCTGGTCTCCCATAGGGTGCAGGGCCCAAGCACTTGGGCCATCCTCCACTGCTTTCCCAGGCCACAGCAGAGAGCTAGACTGGTAGAGAAGCAACCAGGAGAAAACCTGGTGCCCTGATCAGGACTAGAACCCGGGGTGCCGGCACCACAGGCAGAGGATTAGCCTAGTGAGCCATGGCGCCAGCCAATTTCATAACTCTTAACTTGAATTCACTCTTGAAATTAACATACAGTCTGCAAACTAATAGTATTTGTTTTGAATTATCCAAATTAACTTCCATGGAAAATAATTCCTGGAACAGAATACACTCACTTAAAACTTGGATATGTACCTTTATACCTCAACAATAACAGAATCTCTTTAGAACTTCCATCAAAAATATTTTCTATAACAGCTTTTAGGCAGGAAAATTTTGTTACTAAGACTATTTAAAATTCATATAACATGATAATAAGGAAAAACAGACCAACTCTGAATGGTGTTTAAATTTTTTTAATTCTCTAGATTATATCCCTGTACTGCTGGGACCCAGAGTAGACCATTTCAAGCACAGTTTTCTTGGTTCAACACTGATTTAATGAGCCATCTATTTGGTGAGTTTCAGCTGAAATACCACATGAAGCGGGTGCACAACTTAGAAATTCATTTGCCAATGAAAATTACGAAATGCTTTTTAACATCATGGTTCGCTGGAAGAATGAAAGGGCTTATGTTAGAAACTGAAGGGATGGTTAACAACTGACAAAATTTAACTGAAAAGTGATCCCTGTTAAATATAAGAGTGGGAATAAGAGAGGGAGGAGATGTACAATTTGGGACATGCTCAATCGAACTTACCCCAAATGGTAGAGTTAGAAATGTGACAGGGGATTCCAATTCAATCCCATCATGGTGGCATGTACCAAGGCCATCTCCTAGTCCAAGTGATCAATTTCAGCTCACAATTGATCACACTGATAGGTCTAAGAGTCAAAGGGATCACACAAACAAGACTAGTGTCTGCTAATACTAACTGATAGAATCAAAAAGGGAGAGAGCGATCCATCATGGGAAGCAGAATACACAGCAGACTCATAAAATGACAGATGTCCTAAACAGCACTCTGGGCTCAGAATCAGCCCTTAAAGCATTCGGATCTGGCTCAAGAGCCCATGAGAGTATTTTAGGCATGGAAAGCCAAGACACTGTGGCAAAAAAAATGGCCCTACATGAAAGACCTATGTGAGTGAGATCCCAGTGGAAAGAAGAGACCATCAAAGAAGAAGGTACCTTTCTCTGAAGGGAGGAGAGAACTTCTACTCTGACTATGACCTTGTCGGAATAAGATTGAAGTCGGTGAACTCAAAAGGCTTCCAGAGCCTTGGCAACTCATGACTAGAGCCTAGGGAGATTACTGACGCCATAAACTAGAGTGTCAAATTGTTAAGTCAACAACAGGAGTCACTGTGTACTTACTCCTCATGTGGGATCTGTCCTTAATGTGTTGTCCAATGTGAAGTAATGCTATAACTAGCACTGAAACAGTATTTTTACACTTTGTGTTTCTGTGTGGGTGCAAACTGATAAAATCTTTACTTAATGTATACTAAATCGACCTTCTGTATATAAAGATAATTGAAAATGAATCTTAATGTGAATGGAATTGGAGAGGGAGTGGGAGATTGGAGGGGTGTGGGTGGGAGGGAAATTATGGGGGGGAAAAGCCATTGTAATCCATAAACTGTACTTTGGAAATTTATATTTACTAAATAAAAGTTAAAAATAGACTTTACCATTAAAAATAAAAAAAAAAGTAAACTGAAGGGATGGTTCACAACTGACAAAATTTCACAAGCTTTCAAGGAGAAGGATATGTGCCTTAGAAGGAGACCATGCCTCACACACCTGGCTTCATGTCACGAAGAGGTATCCTCTACAAAGCCAGGTAAGGGGTATACCATGGAATCCAACACTCACACCTCAAGACTGCCTGAACATTCTCTGTAACACATCTGAAAAAGCAACTTAACAACGTAATTTCCAGTTAGTTATGCCTGATATCAAGGAAACTGCAAAGAACTGAACTTGACTAGCTGTGTTGGCAGACTGTCAGAACCCCAGAGATTCCAGAAAGAATACGTGGGAGTATAATACACAAGAAACAGAGACACATCACTGATTCTGTTTTTAATGCATGGAAGTTTAAAGTATCAGTGACTTAGTTAGACTGTAGCTCTACGAAGTTCTTAAGAAGTCACATTACGTAACTATAGGGAAACTTTTTTCACACTCTAATATCTTTGCGATTCTGTATTTTCAAAATAAATGTCCAGATAAGATTGACTAAATTGTATCTAAATTATTTAAGAGCAATATTGATATTTCTCTCTGCTCTAAAAATGACTGAATTTGCTAAGTGACTATGTGACCTTGGGTAAGTCACTTCTCTTTGGCTCCTAATTGTCTCATTTGTAAAATGAAAGTTTAAAGTTGACTACCTCTGACCCTCCAACTCTATTATTTTTAGATCTATGATATTAATACACCAACTAGCTTAGAAGAGATAGCAATTAAAGTATTTTGAGTATCTGTCTTACTGCCAAGAAATCTGAGCTCTGTTGAAATATTTTCTTATTTCAAAGATAATACTGACTCACCAAAATTAAGCTATAGAAGTCTTCCAACAAGAGATGACTGTAATGATTGAGGTTTGCTTATTAGGATTGTTCTAAACTATACAGATTAGTGGCTGCAAACACTAAAATGGTTCAAGATGATAAGTCTGTCCTAAACCTAAGTTTTTTTTAAATGAGTATAAAATAATCCATGATCTTCAAAACATAATAGAATGGAATTAGATGCCTGTAAAATGTACAATTATTATGTTAACCAAAATTTAAAGTACTTAGTATTTTCTTAAATGCATTTTGAAAAACAATGTAACAAAAGCAACTTTTAAAACCAAAATTCCTTTAACCATACATAAGGCTTGGTTTAATATGGCCCTGGGGATGCTGCTCCTTGGCGCTGCTTGGGAGTGGCACAAAGTGAGTAATTTTCCTTTAACAACAGAGGACTTGTGTTTTATTTGTCAGGTTTCCTAGGAATCACCATAGAACTCACCACAGAGTAAATGAGAATGTGTCCCTGTTTTGACTCCCTGCCATTGTTAACTCGCAAGTTCTGAAATGCAGAAAAAGTTTTTAGAAGGCCATTTGGTTCTCCGCTTTCTATTATAATCCTCTTTAGTTCCTTATGTGGGAACACAATAGAAATCAGAAAAATAACTCACTCGAATTGACATATCAGAAAAATAGACAGCCTTCCCCAAAGGCCCTCAGTCACATCTAGCAGCGGAGCACCTATTATCACGCCAACAGAATAAGCAGGTGTGTTTGAGGACTATAATTTGTTACTTCTCTGACAGCTTTTACTCACACGTGAAATCATATTTCAATGTCAAGGAATCTAAGTCAGGCTTAAATGCTAGACTTTATACAATACACATAGTTAAGTTTAAATACTTCACTGAGGAGGAAAAAAAGGTATAGTATAGTTCTCCCTGATCCTGTTAGAGATAAATTATTCTACCGCATCTTGGCATTTTGTTTAAAAATCTCTGGAGAATGAAAGAGCTGTAGATATGGCTGCAATCATGATACTGGCCAAAAATCAATGTCATGAAATCATATGATTGAATATTTCCTTTCATAATACATTCTGCGCTGAATAGTCTAAACACATCTTCCTTCTGAACATTATTCATCATAAAAATTTTATGAATAGTTTTCCTAACTTGTGGCCATTTAATGTTTCCCTTAAAATGGAAGTTTTATGTGTAACATTTCTAAATTAGCCTATGCAACTTGGTAGCACTGTAAAAAAAAAAAAAAGTAAGTATGTGATCTTTTAAAAAGATTTATTTATTTGAAAGGCAGGGTCACACACACACACACACACACACACACAATCTTCCTCCTGCTGGTTCACTCCTCAAATGGCCGCAATGGCCAAAGCTGGGCAGATCCAAAGTGAGGAACCAGGAGGTTCCACTGGTTGGATCTTCCACGTGGGCGCAGGGGTCCAAGCACTTGGGTCATCTTCAGCTGCTTTCCCCAGTTCATTAGTAGGGAGTTGGATCAGAAGTACAGCTGCTGGGACTCAAACCGGTGACCATCTGGGATTCCAGCACCCCAGGCAGTGGCTTTACCTGCTATACCACAGCGCCAGCCCCAAGTTTGTGGTTTCTGTTAGGCTGTCTAACCGAGAAGAGGCTCTTTGACTTTGAAACATATTTCTCTAAACTTGTTACTATTGAACATATTCACTAAACTTGTTACTATTAGGCTACCTGTATGTGTATTTGAATAATATCTGGAAAAAACACAACACTCATTTCCTCCTAAACCATTCGCTATGACACCATCAGAAAATATCCATAACTGCAAACCTTAATTAGGCTTTATGGATGCCCTCAAACCCTGTTCTCCTTTATCCTAATAATCACTTCACAGTGTTTGTCCTCAATCCTCATCCAACTCTGTTTACGTCAACTTCATTCCCAGCTGAACACATCCTTACATTTTGTTAGCATTTCTGGAGAAAACTGAAGTAATGAGAGCTCCACACACCTCGCTGTCACCTCTGTCCATCACTTTCTCCCACATCTTACACTCTGACTTTCCTCCCCTGGAACCATCCTCCTGAGAAAGTGCCCAAGAGCCTGCTGAGGGTTAACAAATAGCTTTTCTGCCTCACATGTTCCCAATCTAACCTGATTATCCAAGGACATTATTCCAGTGATTGTCTTACTCTTTTATATAACCATCAAAAGCATTTTCTATCTTCTGAATAATTACCACTGGTGCCACAATATGCTTAATTCATTGATGTTCTCAACTTAATTTGAAAGTCTTAAATTTAGATGAAATAATAAACAAGTAAACAGATAAGTGATTTTTAAAATGCATCCATATATGTACAATATAGGTGTCAAATTCTTTCATCTTTTTTGTATTTTTGAGAAATTTCACAATAAAGTATATTTTTTCTAGAGAGAGGGGGAGAGAGAGAGCAAGTGAGCATGTCTGCTGGTTCATTAACAAAATGTTTGCAATGGCTGGGACAGGGCTGGGGCCAGAGTCAGGAGCTGGCAACTAAATCCAGTTCTTCATGGGAGAGAGGACCCCCACAACATAAGCTATCACTGCTGCCTTCCAGGATTTTCAATGGTGAGAAAGTACTGTCAGGAGCTTGAGCTGGGAACCAAAACCAGGCACCCCTCTGTGGAATGTGAGTATCTTATGGCTAGGTTAAAACCCACTACTAAAAAATCTCAATATAATTTCTACAAAGAGAAAAACTCCTTCATTTACCTGTGGCGCCAACTATTTTCTCATCTTCCATTATTTCCATCATGCACTTACTTGCACATTTTGACTTTAATGGACTTTTTCATTATACATACACAGTATACATGTATCAGGGATAGCACTTGTTAACATTTGTTGACATTTTCTGGCTCTTGATATTCAACTGTTTAATATCTTTATAGCTAAGATAATTTTACAAATAATTTATAAGCTTTTCTTTCCAATACAGTCTTAAACCCTTTCTTTTTTAACTGGAATAGTCTGTTTACATTAAGTTAATCATCAGTATGCCAATAGTAGTATATACCTTAGTATTTGTCCTATATAGTTGACTGCAAATAATAGTCTCTATGGTTCCTAATAGGAGAGTAGTAAAAGAAAGTATAGCTAATGAGCCACATAAGACATAGATGACTAGAAAGAAGGTGGGGGGGGGGGGACAGGAGTACAGAAAAAACCTCTAATCACATTCTGCATAGAGCGATGATCTTTGATTAATTTACTCCTATCAGTTTCCACCTTTGTTTTCTTTTGTGTGTGTGTCCATGCTATTACTGTGATATACATAAGCATAATTATTTATATGTTTCTTTTTCAAAATACTTTAGTTTTACTTACTCAACATTCACTTGGCATATTGCTTCTTTGCATTCTTTTCTTTTTAGAATCTTTCAGAGCATTTTTATTTTTACTTTTTAAGATTTATTTTACTTATCTGAAATGCAGAGAGAGAGAGGGGAGAGAGAGAGAGAGAGAGAGAGAGAGAGAGAGATTGATTTTCCATTTACTGGTTCATTCCCCAAATGCCCTCAATGGCTGGAGCTGGGCCAGGCTGAAGGCCGGAAACTGAACTGCCATCTTGGTGGCAGGGGTTTGAGTTATCATCCTCTGCTTTCCCAGGCACATTACTAGGGGGCAGGAATGTAAGTGAAGCAGCCGGGACTCCAGCTCTCCCTTAAGGGATATATACATCACAAGCACGGCCTAACCTGCTGCACTACAACACTGCCTCCTGAATTCTTTATCTCTGCTTCCATCCAGGCTCATTTCCTTCTGCATGAGGAATCTTCTTATGTATTTCCTCTACTGTGGAACTGCTGGCAACATCTCCAGGATTTACTTCTATGAAATTGTCTTTATTTCAACTTTATTTTTGAATAACATTTTTCTAGCATAAGAACTAATGAAAAAGTTATTTGTCTTCAGTACTTTAATCAGTTCACTGCATTGAATTTTTCTTTCATTGCTTCCAATGAAAGTCAACTATCGCTATCATTTTGATCCCATAAAGGTAAACATGGCTTTTTATCTTTGTTCTTAAAATTATGTCCTTTTGGTTTTGGGTATTTTACTGTGAAATGACTATCTACAGCTTCTTGCAGAGTACAGTATTTCTTGAATCTAAGGCCAAACATCTCTCAATAGTTTTGAAAGATTCTCAGCAATTACATATTGACTTTGTCCCTTTATTTCTATTTTCTTCCTCAGGATATACACATAGCTATACACACCTAGATGTTTTCATTCTTCTCTATCTCCTCACTTTAAAAAATTTTTCATTATTTTTTCTCTCTATGTTTTATTATGGATATGAATACTGACTTCCAGTTCACTAATTCTTTCTTCAATTTTGTCTAATCTGCTATTAAAAATTTATGAAAATCATTTCAGGTATTATAACTTACAATTCTAGAACTTCCATCTTATTCTCTGCCATAGTTCTCTGTCTCTGATAAAATGCTTCATCTCATAATTTATTTTTATAGTATTATATAAACACAAAGTTATATTAATCTAACAATATTTCTACTTCCACCTGATAATTCCCATGTCTGCATCTGTTGTGGACTACTTTTTCATTATGTTTTTCTTCTTTCTTTCTACTTTTCTTGCTTTTTAGTCAATGTCATACACTTCATATTAAATATACTTTGTATAGTAGCTATGGATGATGACATTTTATTCTACAGAAATTATTTTTGTTGTGAGAGGAAAGTACAATAGTGACAGATTATTTTTTTTAATGATTTATTTATTTGTTTGAAATTCAGAGTTACAGAGAGAAAGAAAAAAGAGAGATCTTCAATCTGTTGGGTCATTCCCCAAATGGCTGCAACAACCAGGATTAGGCCAGACTGAAGCCAGAAGCCAGGCGCTTCAACTGGGTCTCCCATGTGGGTACAGGGGCACAAGCAATGGGGTCATCTGCTGCTGCTTTTCCCAGGCCATTATTTGGGAGCTGAAACAGAAGTGGAATAGCCAGAACTGCAATTCCAACTGACAGCCATATGGGATACCAGCATTGCAGGTGGTGGCTTTACCAGATATGCCAAGTCTGGCCCTGGGAGGCATCATCTTAACCCATTAAGAAACTGAGCTGACTTGAAACCAGACTTTAATTTCTGCGAATTCTGATCACAAGGCTCCAGTCATTCCAGAACCCTAAATAAACACTTCTGTTGTTGTGGCAGATTACATTTTCCAAAAGATGACTGTCACAATCTATGTCCATTTCCCTTGGTCCCAAGAATGCCTCAATGACACATTTACAAATATAATGTGAGAGAAATCCAGGCATTTGATTTTTGATGATAGATTCCAAAGTCCCTTAGACTTCTGCCTTTTCCCACCATGACATTCTCATTCTTGAAGTGAGCTCACCATGCTATGAGGAAGCCCAAACAAGACAATTTTGGAGATAATAAAACCCCAGGCCATATCTTGTGTTTGGGGTGACATCCCCAGTTTGTGTGTGGGACGACAGCCCCCAGCTGCAACCAGAACCAAGTCCTCCACCTTTGAAAAGACACTGCCCCAGATGATTCCCGTCCTCAGACATCACCTTAAACTTAGCTTTTGGATTTTCCCAGGTGGTGCCTCAAACATCATGGAACAGAGACAAGGCACCCGTGCTGTGTGCTGTGACCTCACTAAATTCATGGGCCAGGGAATCTCTGAGCATAATAAATAAAACAGGAGTGTCAAAACACAACACTTGGGGTGATTTGTATGCAGCAGTAGTAGCTAGAGCAGGTGCTTCCAGACCTTCCACTCCTGCACTTCAATGTACGTCCCCTAGACCAGTGAAACTGCCAACAGCTCTTCCCAGCTCCTCCCAGTCTCAGTCATTCCTTTGTAACTGGGAGATGTTCACCCTTCTGATTTCTCTCTGAAATCCTGACCACTCAAGATCTTGCTCCCTACTACTTTTCTTGGTCTTTATAACATTTTTACTATATTTTTTCACTCATCCTAGTCAAGCAGGCTCATCTGAAACAATTTAAGTCCCCTTCAGGAGCAGATGTCACTCATCCTCACTGAATTTTTAATTGAAATAATTCCATTAGGTTTAATTTTAATTATGCTGTTTGGTTTTAATATCTTTTTCTTTGATGACTTTAAGAAAAAAAACATTGATTTGAAAGGCAGAGTGACAGAGAGATAGGGAGAAACAGAGGGAGCAGGGATTTTCCACCTACAGCTCTACTCCTCAAATGGCTACAACAGTCGGGGTTGTGCCAGGCTGAAGTCAGGAATCAGGAACCTCATCCTGGTCTCCCACATGGGTAGCTGAGACTGAAACACTTGAGCTATCTTCCATTGCTTTCCCAGGAGCATTAGCTGGGAGCTGGATTGGAAGTGGAACCAGTGCTGATTAGGGATGCTGGCATCAGAAGTGGCAGCTTAACACTCTGAACCAAAATGCCAGCACACTTGTATGCCTTTAAAAATTCTCTTGGGCCGGCACCGTGGCTCAACAGGCTAATCCTCCGCCTTGCGGTGCTGGCACACCGGGTTCTAGTCCCAGTCGGGGCGCCGGATTCTGTCCCGGTTGCCCCTCTTCCAGGCCAGCCCTCTGCTGTGGCCCGGGAGTGCAGTGGAGGATGGCCCAAGTGCTTGGGCCCTGCACCCCATGGGAGACCAGGAAAAAGCACCTAGCACCTGGCTCCTGCCATCGGATGAGCGCGGTGCGCCGGCCACAGCGCGCCGACCACGGCAGCCATTGGAGGGTGAACCAACGGCAAAGGAAGACCTTTCTCTCTGTCTCTCTCACTGTCCACTCTGCCTGTCAAAAAAAAAAATTCTCTTAATTCTCTAAACAAAATATACAGAATTTTTTTATATTCATGTCTCATAATTGCAATATGTGTACCTTCTATGGGCATGATTCTCCTGTGTTTTGTGTTTGTTCTATTTACTCTCAAGATATCTATTGATTCTTTTTATTGCCTTAAGCATAGTTTCCTGAAATAAATCTCTGGAAATTGTTTAAGGCCTTACATGAGGCTTCATACTTCCAGAAAATTTTTTGTTTATCTCACTACCATCCTGGGACCACCTGAAATTAAATTCTCCTTTCTGGGATTTACACAGGTAGCAGGAATTCTGGCTACAAAACTATTAAAAACCAACTCAAGTTTTCAATGGAGCTTTTTTCTTCTACTCAGGTCAAAGTCAACCCAGACAAGGCACTCGTCCTTTCTGTGGACTGAGTTGATTTATAGCCACTGTTGTCAGTACCCCTACGCCATGACAGGAGTTTACCATTCACCTTTCCATCCTCAGCACATCTAAGACCTTGTGTCCTGTCCACTCTGGGTTGTGCATCCTAAAAATCTGAGCCAGGGTTTGCCCAAAACCCTCAGGATGAAATCCATCTGGGCATTTGTCATTCAAACTGAGCATGTTCACTTCATTTTCAGCATTTTGGGATAGCTTATATTTTTTCTAGGTCACAATACATTCAAAGGATGCTTTTATATATTTCATCTTGCTTGTTAAGTTATTTTTTCCCATCAAAAGAACTGCCCAGCCCTGCATGCATCCTTTTTGAAGATGGAAACCAATAATCTAGATTTATGTGATTTTCTTGTGATACACCCAGTGAAGGAAAACAAAGTGGATCCAGCCTGGAGGGATGCCAATGTTTATCCTCTGGTCAGTGCAAATAAAAATGAATCAATTAAGCAAAATGACCTTGGGGTACTAAAACAACCAAGTCCAAATTATATGGTTTCTTGCACTGCTCAATACCATCACAGTATCTAACATACTTTGTTCTCAATTCTAATTCTCTTCTGTACATTTATAATCACTAGAGGCTTCTGTGTCCCTAAGAACTTAAAAATTAAGGATACTTTCTTGAGATATTTTGAGAGTAAAACTGATATTTAGTACAGAAAACCACCACTGGGACCTGCAGTGAGCCAAGGACAGCACACTCCTTACACTGCATTCACCCAACACTCTTGATTCCATGTTCACCGAGCAAGCTCCTGAGACCCACCTAAGCCTGTCCATGAGCAGAGAACACACTGATCCCGCTGCTATGATTGCTTCCAGTCTGGGTTCCAATAATTTATCTCAAAAATCCATAAACTGATGTTTCAATCTGATCTGGATTAAAGAACAATGTAAGCTGATTATGCATATGGGAACATTTCTGCTGGGTGTAACCATTCTGCTTCTCAGCTGAAATTAATTGAGTGGCATTTGAGGAATATCCCCAGGTTAATCATAACCTCTCACTTATGCAGTTCCCTCTTGGGAACAAAACTGATCAAACACCAGAGTTAAAGGAAAGGCTTAGTGTCGGGTAAGGGAAACTCAACAGACTGGAGAAGGTGAGGGTGAAAATTGAAAAGGGGTGGAGAGAGAGAGGTCAAAAGAGCACGTGTGTGGGAAGCAAGTCCTATTCTAGCCTTACAGGGAGTAGTGAAGGGGGGAGGCATGAATCCTGTTGGGGGGAATGGAACTGATGCTTGTGGTTGGACCATTTGGTCACCTGACTTCTACCAAGCCAGGTGGGGCTTACCGACCACAGCTTACTATGCAAGATGGCGATGGGGGCCAGGTGCCTAAGATGGCACCTGGGGCTTAAGATGGCACCACAGATAAGATGGCACCATTTTACTTTTACCTCTCACTTGAGGCATTGACCAAATCAGTATTTTTCTCAGCTCTTGTGCTGACTGTTGTTGTACAATGTAATACTTTATCCATTGTAGTATTTTTTTTTTATCCTAGTACTAGTGGTTGAACTCTGTAATTAACACACAATTATTCTTAGGTGTTTAAATTTTAACTGAAAAGTGATCCCTGTTAAATATAAGAGTGGGAATAAGAGAGGGAGGAGATGTACAATTTGGGACATGCTCAATCACAACTGCCCCAAATGGTGGAGTTAGAATTGTGCCAGGGGATTCCAATACAATCCCATCAAGGTGGCATGTACCAAGGCCATCTCATTAGTCCAAGTGATCAATTTCAGCTCACAATTGATCACACTGATAGGTCTAAGAGTCAAAGGGATCACACAAACAAGACTAGTGTCTGCTAATACTAACTGATAGAATGAAAAAGGGAGAGAATGATCCAACATGGGAAGCAGGATACACAGCAGACTCATAGAAGGGCAGATGTCCTAAACAGCACTCTGGCCTCAGAATCAGCCCTTAAGGCATTCGGATCTGGCTCAAGAGCCCATGAGAATATTTTAGGCATGGAAAGCTAAGACACTCTGAAAAACAAAAAAAAAGAAGACCTAAATGAAAGATCTCTGCTAGTGAGATCCCAGTGGAAAGAACGGGGCCATCAAAGAAGGAGGTACCTTTCTCTGAAGGGAGGAGAGAACTTCCACTTTGACTATGACCCTGTCGGAATAAGATCGAAGTCGGTGAACCCTAAAGGCTTCCATAGCCTCGGCAACTCATGACTAGAGCCTAGGGAGATTACTGACGCCATAAACAAGAGTGTCAAATTGTTAAATCAACTTCAGGAGTCACTGTGTACTTACGTCTCATGAGGGATCTGTCCTTAATGTGTTATCCAATGTGAAATAATGCTATTACTAGTACTGAAACAGTATTTTTACACTTTGTGTTTCTGTGTGGGTGTAAACTGATGAAATCTTTACATAGTATATATTGAATCGATCTTCTGTATATAAAGATAATTGCAAATGATTAAAAAATCTTGGTGTTAAATTGGAAATTGCAGAGATAATTAATCAATTCTTTAAAAAAAATCATGTAGGATCTCTGTCCTTAATGTGATGTACATTGTGAATTAATACTATAACTAGTACTCCAACAGTATTTTCATTTTGTGTCTCTATGTGAGGGTAAACTGTTGAAATCTTTACGTAATATGTACTAAACTGATCTTCTGTGTATAAAGAGAATTGAAAATGAATCTTGATGTGAACAGAAGGGGAGAGGGAGCAGGAGAGGGGAGGGTAGCGGGAGGGAGGGAAGTTGTGTGTGGGGGAGCCATTGTAATCCATAAGCTGTACTTTGGAAATTTATATTTTTTAAATAAAAGCTTTATATATATAAAAAAAACAAATCAGTATTTTTCAAATTGGAACACATTGGACAGCACCATGTTGTGTAAAAAGCCTCAGGAATAACACAGGCATCATCATTTATTCAGTGCTTGGGTGTTCCCATGATGTACCCTTCCATTCATATTTTCCATGGCTGCTTTGTTTAATGGTGACTATGCTTCCTTTTAGGTTTCTTCTCCCTTTCATTCTGTTGATTTGGCTGCTCAAGATATTCAGAGACTCTATTCCTAATTGTAGAATTTTTGCTTGTTTGTCAAAGCATAAACATTACTTAGTTCAATCAATCAGTATGAACTAGTATACAAACACAATTATCATTAACTAACATTTTACAGCTGAAGAGTCCATAGGAAATCACTCCAAAATGCATTGTAAACATTTACATCAGCTTTGGTCTGAACAGTTGACACAGAAACCTTTAACTCCAAGAATTCTTGTGGCGGACAGAGCTCAAGCTGGGTTAGGAGTGATCAATAGAGTTCATCTTTCTTCTTACCCAAACTCTTGGGTAGATTCTTGTTGTAGTGAAGAATGAATGCCCATCTCAGCATTGAGCACAGCATGTCCAGCTTACTTCTGAAAGCCCCAACTTCCCTGCAATGCACCCACTTGCAAAACCAAACTCTTTCAGTTTCTTCATTACCCCACACTCATTTGCATGTTAGGGCCTTTGAATTCCACGCTTTTTTGCCCTCCAACAATCTGCTGGTGGCCAGCTTCATTTTTCAGACCTCCCTCTAGATAGGAAAGCTCCCATGCTCCTTCCACTCTGCTCCTCACAGGTAGAGTGCATCAGCAACCAGTCCTTTGCACATGCTCTCTCACTGTATTTCAAACACGGCATTACACAGTTGCCAGTTTGCTTCCAGTATCCTCTTCTGACTGCAAGTTGACTAGAAATCTCTTGCTACTCCTTATTCCCTTCCCCTAATTCCCTTTTATTCTTTCAGATGCTTTGGCAGAGACTGCTAACTGATATCTTTTCTTCTTGATGGCACCCATGGTTTGGTTATGTGCCTGCCTGATACATCAGTTTATTTCTTAGCCTTCCTTGTAACTACATGCAGCCATGGGGCATGAGCATAAAGCTTACGTGCAACTTCCAGGTCATCTTCATGAGAACACTTGCTTTGTACTCTGTGTTACCCTTCTTGCTGACCAAGGAAGGGTGATGATTGGAGCTAAACGTGGAAGCCACATGTTGAGGCTGGTTCTGATTGACCCACTAGGCCTGTATTATTCACTTAAGACTGCATAAGCGGAGCAAATAAAATTCTCTTATAAGAGTCAATTAAGCTAGTCATCTCTCTGTGACATAGCACTCTAACTTAACCAATTCAGAGGTCAATTTAGATACCATGGTTCTATGTATCTATTGCCAGACTATAAATTCCCCAAGGACAGACACTTGGTTCATATTTGTTTAATGATAGAGCAGATAAATGAGTTCAAGGATCTAAAATGATGTCCTCATCTCTTTTGCAAATTTCATTTCAAATTTTTAAATGAAATGCTTTTATGATAAGTTAAGTGGTGTTTCTAAAGAGAAAATTCGCAGAAACGTATTTATTTATAGAAGAATACTTAATAACAGTATATCTATTATTCTTATTATTCCACATGTCAAAGTCTAAGACAGATGTAACCATTCTAAGGTTGATGACTTGGAGCAAAAGGAGGAAAGCAGTCCTTTCATATGAGGCAATGTACTCTCCCCTCTGTCAGCACTAACTTCAGCACATGAAGAACTACGAACGAGGGATGATCTAACGGATCCCGGAAGAAGGGCTAGAAAACAGGTCAGCTCAAAAGGGAGAAAGGAAGCAAAAATCTATGAGAGAAACTTTGAAAAATCCTTAATTTTATTCTCTAATATGGTGAAAGAAACTGTATATCTTCATTTCATGGAAAACAAACCAGATGTACTCACTAATAGACCACAGACCAAATTCCCTCATGTAGTTCATGCAAAAGAATTGTTTTCCTCATCACAATTTTCTGTTGTTATTTTGCTTTGTCTTTCAAAAAATTCAAGTATGAATTGGAAAGTTTCATGCAAATAACTCTCTTTATTTACATATAAAATAATTGGTAATAAATTGCTTTATGCTGTGTGTCAGAGTATTTCTAAGCAGTTTATAAACATCATCTCTAACATTTAAAATTCAGTAAATATCATCAATTTTAATCTACATTATGTTCATTTAACTATTATATAAGTATGTTAAAAATAAACTGTGGTTTTTCCAACTATGAGTGATGACCCATTAGTGGATTTTATCATCAACTTAATGATTTCAGATCAGACTATTCTAAAACACATAAAATAAATTATGCTAAAACAGAGCAAAGCAAGAGAATCAGAAAGCACAGGGTATAATACATATAATTGATATCTGATAAGCTTCTATTTTAGTTACGTATATCTGTGTAAAGTCAAACCATGAGCTGCAGGGGCTGGAGTTGCGCTGCAGCGGGTTGAGCCACCGCTTGCAACACAGGCACTTCACAGCAGAGCACTCCAATGCAGCTCCCTGCTAGTGCACCTGGAAAGGCACCAGAAGATGACTCAAGTTCTTGGGCCCCTGCCACCCACGTGGGAGACCCAGACGGAGTTCCTGGCTCCTGGTTTTGGCCTGGCCCAGCTCATCCATTGTGGCCATTTAGGGAGTGAACCAGAAGGAAAATCTCTCTCCCTCTCACTCCCTCCCTTTCTCTTAATGTCATTCTGCCTTTCAAATGAATAATTTTTAAAAGAATATGTTACATCACTAGAAGAGTCCATAGTCTGAGTACAGTCATAGGCCCAGAGACCCCTTTTACTTGCTCATTGTCCTGCCTCCCTTCTCCACTCCATACTGTCCATCTCTGAGCTCCACCTGAACTGCTGTAGCCTGAATTGATACGGGCCCTCTTCTGGAATGGTCTAGAATAGCAAAGATTAGCTTTAGGGTGCAGTGCTCTGAGGGAGATACTCCTTCAGTGACAGCAAGTCATTTCTCTGTGTCCACCTTGTATCTTCCCTGTAGAACTAGGACTTTCAAGTTGTGTGCCAGGGAATGCGAAAAGTCAAAGTAGTTTATATAGTCTGAGCCTGGGTCTTCCAACCCCCTGCCCAATATGTGGTTACATTTGTCTGTATGTGTCTATGTGGTTAGTGTAGTTCTCCCAGCATTCCTGTGGGCAATGGGGAGAGACTTCAGCTCCAAATGTCAGCCATAGATTGGGAAAGACAGAGATGATGGAGAGGAACTGAGGTCAAATGGAAAGCCTCTGGTGTGAGTGGAGACAATGATCAATTTAGAAGCTTCCTTGTGGATAACAGGTGGCAATGATGTAAACATTAAAAATGAAGAAAACTCATCATGTACCATTCTCTGAATGAAGGCTAGAGAACAGTCACACTCAATACAAATATTACCACTAAGCAAAAGCTTCAAGTGTATGCTTGGGTGCCTTTGTGAATCTGGTATCTCAAATTATTTTATCTTTCACTCCCCAAAACTAATCGCTTTAGAGAAATTGAGGCCAGGCAAAGTGTATTGTTATTTTGATATATGTTTAACTCATAAAACTGTAATTAAAAACAAACACATACCAGGAAATGTAGAAGCACCAGTAATTTCAAGAGGAATTGAAGGAGATGAGTGAATCTAATATCTGAATCAGTTTCTCAAAGAGGAGCCCACAGATCACTAGCACCAGATTACATGGACTGCAGGTGATAGGCAGGCAGAGGTGTGCCTTGGAGGTGTGGCTACCAGAGAAGATGCTTAGTTTCAGGGATGCAGATTTTTGTTCAAATACAGCTAAGTAATAATACAATCATTAAATTGTAAAGAACCAAAAGTTATTCCCCAAATTACCCATCTGCACACAGGGATTTCAGTCTACCATTTACATATCAATGATTGTCCTCTATACTATTTCCTTATAAATTTTTAAAGATTTATTTATTTATTTGCAAGTCAGAGTTACACAGAGAGAGGAGAGGCAGAAAGAGAAATAGAGAGAGAGAGAGAGAGAGAGAGAGAGAGAGTTCTTCTATCTGATACTTCACTCCCCAGTTGGCCACAACAGCTGGAGCTGCGTCAATCCGAAGCCAGGAGCAGGAGCTTCTTCCAGGTCTCCCACATGGGTGCAGGGGTCCAAGGACTTGGACCATCCTCTACTGCTTTCCCAGGCCATAGCAGAGAGCTGGATCAGAAGTGGAGCAGCCAGGTCTCGAACTGGTGCCCATATGGGATGCCGGCACTTCAGGTTAGGCCATTAACCCACTGCACCACAGCGTCGGCCCCTCCCTATAATTTCTTTAACTTTTGATGTATATCAAACCATCTTGCTGAATCCTTTATTATTTTTTTTTTTTTCAGAAAGACACAGAGAGAGCCCTCCCACAGGCTAGATCAGACACCTGCAACCGCCAGGGCTGACCCGGCCACAGCTAGGAGCTAGGGACTCAATCAGGGACCCAACAGAGGCGGCAGGAACCCACCCTCTAGTTGAGCTTCCCGCTTCCACAGAGGCTTCACATTAGCAGGAAGCTGGCATCAAGCGCTGGAGCAGGCAATGGAACCCAGGCAACCACAATATGCGATATGGGTATCGTAACAGCCAGGCCAAACACTTGCCTTAATTTCTCTATGCTTTCTATAACAACTTCTTCTGAAAACAATAGACTATTTATGAACAAATAATATAATGACATTGCTTGCAAGATAGACAGTAATATTCTTTACTAGTGAATCCAAAGCTTGTTTTTTTCTTAATAAAAGGCTTAGGCACATATCCTTAGGCAGTTATGAGAATTTATGGAAATGTAAATGAAAAATCAAAAATCACAAAAACATATATATATATATATCAATTTTTCCCACACCAAACCAAAAAAATCATATTTATAAGAGCTATTTTAAATTATTTAACCTATCTTTGATAGAAGTTTCAGAGGGTTCAAATGTGAAACTGCTTATGAATTTCCTGTGTTATACTTCACAACTCACTTATAATTCTATATTGTTGGGACATTTTTAAATGTTTTATTTATGTGTGGAGGTTTATGAAATTTTTGAAATTCTGAAAGCTCCAGTGCTTTTTCTTCAGGTTTTACATCTTGATTCTTGCTACAAGAGTGGAACCAGATTACTCAGTTCAACGCAATTTAGGTTCATGTTTTTATGCAAATTATTAGCTATAAATATTTAGTCAAAAATTTTAAAAATTATTTTCCATGACAAACAGAAAGTAGGAATTAGTCCAAAGGAATCCAGTCCTCATATAAGTTTGTTAACTTGAATTTATTAATGTGAATTGCATGAAAATACCATTTCCTTGGAAGATTATTTGAATTTTAAAAGATTTATTTTTTGATTATTTTTTGCCCTTGTCTATAATCCTATGGAACAGTGGTCTTTCTACTTTTTAATTGTTGAATATTATAGTGGTGTATCAAGCCTGTGATAATAAAATAAATTGAAATTATGTTTTTGCAAAAATTAAAGAACAAAAAAGAAGGAAAGAGAGGGTTTGAGGGAGGGAGAGAAGGAGGAAGGGAAGTACAGTTATGTTCTTAGAAGTGTATCTACGAAATACATGAGATCAGTTGTCTTTATTATTAATAAAAACTGAAAAAAAGAATGAGTCATGAAACTCCTGAAAAAAAAACTTTTTTATTTCAAACACAGAGTTATAAAGAGAAGGAACAACAGAAATAAAGACATCTTCTTTTTTTAACTTTTATTTAATAAATATAAATTTCCAAAGTACAGCTTTTGGATTACAGTGGCTTTTCCCCCCATAACCTCCCTCTCACCTGCAACCCTCCCATCTCCCACTCCCTCTCCCTCTCCCATCCCATTCACATCAAGATTCATTTTCAATTATCTTTATATACAGAAGATCGATTCAGTATATACTAAGTAAAGATTTCAACAGTTTGCACCCACACAGAAACACACAGTGTAAAATACTGTTTCAGTACTAGTTATACCGTTAATTCACATAGTACAACACATTAGGGGCAGAGATCCTACATGGGGAGTAAGTGCACAGTGACTCCTGTTGTTGATTTAACAACTGACACTCTTGTTTATGGCATCAGTAATCACCCTAGGCTCTTGTCATGAGTTGCCAAGGCTATGGAAGCCCTTTGAGTTCACCAACTCTGATCTTATTTAAACAAGGTCATAGTCAAAGTGGAAGTTCTCTCCTCCCTTCAGAGAAAGTTACTTCCTTCTTTGATGGCCCCTTCAGAAAGATATCTTCTATACTGTTTCACTCTCCAAAAGGTTACAAAGGCTGGGGTTGGGCCAGGCTGAAGCCTGGAGCCCAGGACTCCATCCGGGTAACCCATGTGGTTGGCTACAGCTCAAATACTTGGGCCATCTTCCTCTGCTTTTCCAGGTCCATTAGCAGGGAGCTGGATCAGCAAGCAGAGCAGCCGTAGCTAGCCCCAGCATTCTGATATGGGATGCCAGGGTCACAGGTGGCAGCTTAACCCACTGTGACACAATGGTCGTCTCTGAAAAATCCAATTTAAAATGTGATTTCTTGCTGACAAAATTGTCCTTATATATCCCAAAGACAGTTTTTAAACCATGGAGAGGAATATGAAGAATTTTTTTCCTCAGTCCTGCCATAATCAGTACCATATGGGATCTCCAGAACAGGCAGCCCAAATACAGAGGCAGCCAAATGACCAGTGAGCAGAATTTGGAGTCACGCTGGAGAAGATAAAAGCATTAATTTTTCCATAGCACAAAAGGACATCTGTCCATGTTGAGTTTGCCCAGGTACATGTGAACTATATTTATTATATTAATGATACTGACTAGAAGAGAAAGCTACAGAACAATGTAGTTATGTCCTAAGAAAAGCTTTCATATGGAATGACAATAAACATGAGACAAAATACTGCTTGTGTGAGCCTAACTTTGGCTGATTACTGTGTTCATTATATTCTAATAGTACCCTAATAAAACCAGACCTTTATCAAAAGTCTCCGTGCTTTGTACACATCTCATTTAACTCTTGTGAAGTCCAGTGGTGTCTGTATTACTACCATCACCCCCATGTAAAAGGAGAGGAGAAAGAGGAAGATTAAATAAGTGATGCAAAAAATCAGGACTTGGCTGTGGCAGTGCTAGGGTTGAAGACATGCCAATGTTATGCCAAGAACACCACGTACCAAGTCAGGAGATGGGAGAAAAAATGGAAAGTGACATATCCTCTCTTGTCCTTCCCTCCCCTCCCCTCCCCTCTGCTCTGCTCTCCTCTCCTCTCCTCTTTTTGTCTTCCTCTAATGCCTCTATCTCCTACATCTATTCTGAGGTCTCAAGTCTGCACTGCCATTCAGAATACGGGATGAATATGACACACATACAAAGCTTCATGATGATCAAATAGCCAGTTTACCTTTTTTCAGAACTACAATGATCACCTGTCAATAGTAGTTGCAGCAGCAGCAAGAATATTTTACATTATGTTGATTTTCACATTAGTTTTTATTTGTTGTTTGTTTGTTTTTGACAGGCAGAGTGGATAGTGAGAGAGAGAGACAGAGAAAAAGGTCTTCCTTTTGCCGCTGGTTCACCCTCCAATGGCCAACACCACCAGCGTGCCTCGGCTGGTGCATCGCACTGATCCGAAGCCAGGAGCCAGGTGCTTCTCCTGGTCTTCCATGGGGTGCAGGGCCCAAGCACTTGGGCCATCCTCCACTGCACTCCTGGGCCATAGCAGAGAGCTGGCCTGGAAGAGGGACAACTGGGACAGAATCCGGTGCCCCGACCAGGACTAGAACCCGGTGTGCCGGCGCAGCTAGGCGGAGGATTAGCCTATTGAGCTGCGGCACCGGCCCCACCTTAGTTTTAAAAGAAATTCTTATATAAGAATATTTTGAGAGGCCAGCCACTGCCTGCAAAGCCAGCATCCCATATAGTGCTGGTTGGTGTCCTGGCTGCTCCACTTCCACGAGCTGCTTGCTCATGGCCTGGAAAAAGCCCCTGCCACCCATGTGGGAGACCTGGATAAAACTCCTGGATCCAGGCTTCAGCTTGGCACAGCCCTGGCTGTTGAAGCCATCTTGTCAGTGAACCAGAGGATGGAGAGTCTCTCTCTTTCTCTTTCTCTCTCTCTCTCTCTCTCTCTCTCTCTCTCCCTCTCTCTCTCTCCTGCTCCGCTCACTCTCTCTCAATCTCACCCTCTCTTTCTGTAACTGTGCCTTTCAAATAAATAGTTTTTTTTTTAAAGAATGTCTTGAGACAAAGTTTCCCTGGAATACTTTTGAATCAATAATACTAAGCGAATCAATCCTGTACCTGTGGCCTCTGCGCTGTTCCTTTGGCTACAACACTGAAAAGGCTCCAGAGAGGTCTTGCCTCCCGGCGTCTTAGAATCGCAGTGAAGTTAATTCAAGCCAAAGTCTTCATTTTATGTATAGTTTGTTTTTCCCCTTGTTCCCTTTTATAAAATTGAGGGTATTTTTTTACTCCTTTGACCTATTATCCTTGCAGCAAATTAGGTAGGAATGTCAAGTCATTAGTAGGCCTGTCCCACCCCTCCTGGGAGGGAGGTCACTGACAGATCAGGGATATCTGCAGAGGTAAGTTGATTGACCTCAGACTAAAAATAACATTCAAAAACCCTGCCTCTGTAGTAAACAGGAATTAGCTGGATCTATAGTGTAAATATTCATGAAGGAGAGAGAAGATCCTATGGGAAGCCAAGTCTCTAAATCCAAGAGATCTTCTGTTTCCTTCACTTATTACCAGGCACAGACCCTGGAGCAGGTCATCCTTCATGACTGACAAAGTGAACGTGAGCCACTGGGATCTGCCGAGGGAAGGAAAGGATGGCCGGTGCTGCGGCTCACTTGACTAATCCTCCACTTGCAGCGCTAGCACCCCGGGTTCTAGTCCGGGTTGGGGCACTGGATTCTGTCCCGGTTGCTCCTCTTCCAGTCCAGCTCTCTGCTGTGGCCCGGCAGGGCAGTGGAGGATGGCCCAGGTCCTTGGGCCCTGCACCTGCATGGGAGACCAGGAGGAAGCACCTGACTCCTGGCTTCGGATCAGCACAGCACACCAGCCGTAGTGGCCACTTGGGGGGTGAACCAACGGAAAGGAAGACCTTTCTCTCTGTCTCTCTCTCTCTCTCACTGTCCACTCTGCCTGTCAAAAACAAACAAACAAACAAAAACAACAACAAGGGAAGGAAAGGCCTTGGGAATATGGTGGGCCAAGAGTGGTGGAGTGACAGGCAAGGAGGGACATCAACGTGTCCAGCCGTCGGGGCTTCCCTATTTACATGCACCTTTAGTTCTATCTCCCACCTGGTTATAGCCTCGGGAATACATGCCCATCTGAAAAACAATTGTTATGTTCATTCAGTATGTTATATTCTAGGTGTCAAACCAATCATTTAAAAAAAGTTGAACCATATATTAAATTCACTAGGGAAACACTACTCAAAACAAACTACACTGAATGCTTTTAGAAGCCAAAACAATTGTTTTTTATAATGCTAGTAAGCATTCTTAAATATTTTATGGACCAGCATTGTGGTGTAGTGGGTTAAGCTGCCTCCTGCACTGCTGGCCTCCCACATGGGTGCCGGTTTGAGTCCCAGCTGCTCTACTTCAGATCCAGCTCCCTGCCAATGCTCCTGGAAAGGCAGCGGAGGATGGTCCAAGTCCTTGGATCCAGCCACCCATATGGGTGACCCAGAGGAATCTCCTGGCTCCTGGATGCAGCCTGGCCCAGCCTCAACCATTGTGGCCATTAGGGGGAGTGAACCAGTGTCTAGACGATCTCTCTCTCTCTCTCTCTCTCTCTCTCTCTCTCTCTCTCTGCTTCAAATAAATAAAATCTTTTTAAAAATCTATCTTATATGTATGCTTTTCCATGTCTTAATTTTCTGCAAAGTAGTCCACACAGGTACAGCACGCTGTCAGTATATAAGTACAACCGAGTTAAAAAAAAAAAAAAAAAGAAATGGTGATGAGAAAGGTAATGGTGGTTGCAGCATCCCTGTAGAAGCACAAAGTGTTGGGGAATATTCTGTGGATTTTTAAAAGCCGTAAGTTATGACTTTCACATTGTCTTTAAGAGCACAGCTTTTACTTTTACCATGGAAAATAGGAGAATGAGTATTTTAAAAAAGATCCAAAAGAATAAACAAAAACAAAATTTTCTTTGAGTTTTCAGAATGCTATTCACTAGGAAACCAACATCTTTGAGGCCACAATTCTGCCTTGAAAGCTGCAAAGGACCCCGGCTGCAGAGGCTGATGACTCCTTAAGTTTGGCCCAGTCAGAAAGGGAGGAATTTGGCCGGTGCCGTGGCTCAACAGGCTAATCCTCCGCCTTGCGGCGCCGGCACGCCGGGTTCTAGTCCCGGTCGGGGTGCCGGATTCTGTCCCAGTTGCCCCTCTTCCTGGCCAGCTCTCTGCTGTGGCCCGGGAAGGCAGTGGAGGATGGCCCAAGTGCTTGGGCCCTGCACCCCATGGGAGACCAGGAGAAGCACCTGGCTCCTGCCTTTGGATCAGCGCCGTGCGCTGGCCGCAGCGTGCCAGCCACGGTGGCCATTGGAGGGTGAACCAACGGCAAAGGAAGACCTTTCTCTCTGTCTCTCTCACTGTCCACTCTGCCTGTCAAGAAAGAAAGAAAGGAAGAAAGAAAGAAAGAAAGAGAGAGAGAGAGAGAGAGAGAGAGAGAGAGAGAGAGAGAGGGAGGGAGGGGGGGAGGGAGGGAGGAATTTGCAGCCGGCACAAGCTGGAAATGGAAAACTTGATTGTTCTGAGACTCAGACAGGAACACATCATATCGCTGGAGCCATAGGAGGGAAAACTATAAGGACAGAGACTTTCTACCTTAAAATCTGATGATGCTTGAAATTGGAACTTTAATACTGGGAGTTGTTCACTGTTGCCTTATACCCACACAATCCTGTGAGAGCCCTGGGCATGATGTAATAGATTCTAGGAAACATTGGCTAGCTTCTGTATGTAACTTGCTTTCTGTAAATGGTTTCCTTCCCAGACCATCAAGAACCACCAATCCTACCCCCACCAGAGCGCAAATAAGAACAAACGTTACTGCAAACTTATGTTGAACCAAATACTGGGCTAAGTTTTTGTTCTATTTTGTTTTTGATTTTTCATTTTCATCCATTCCTTAATTAGCTGAAAAACAACTCAAGTGTCCTTCCAGAAGCCGTGACGCCTGCTTCCAAGTGTCCGGTTACTTGGTAGCATTCTGCTGTTCCCACAACATTTACTCACTTCTGAATCCTTCTCCACCAAACACATTTCACATTTTTATTTCAGAAATTAGTTTTATATTTAGTTCCTCCAATTATATAATTTCTTAAAGTGTTCTTGAAACGGCTACTCAATCACATAATAAAGGCATTTGGAAAAATTTATGTAGAGTGGAAGGTTGGGCAAACTGATCTCCAAAGTTTCTTCATATTTGAGCCTTGTAATTCGCTCAGGGAGCTAAGATAAATTTTAAGAGACCTGGTACTTTTAAGATTAGGACAAAAAGGCTTAGAGGAGTTCAGAGATGCCTGTACAGGCTACAAGGTTTCTTAGTGATATGGTGGGATCATCTTTAAAACATTAACCTCTGGGATTGGCACTGAGCCTAGCAGTTAAGATGGCCACATCTTACATCAGAACACCTGGTTCTAGTCCTGGCTGTGTCACCAATTCCACCTTCCTGATAATGCAGGCCTTGAAAGGCAGCAGTGATGGCTAAAATACGGGGATGTCTACCACCCACATGGGAGACCTAGATTGGGATTGTGGTTCTTGACTTTGACCTTTACCCAGTGCTGGCCCAGTGCTGATTGTTACAGGCATTTAGGGAGTCAATCAGCAGATGGGAGCACTCCTTGTCCCTCCTCCTCTCTCCCGCTTTCTCTCTCCCTATCCCACTCCACCTCCCTTTCTGTCTGTGTGTCTCTGTGCAGCTTGTTTCCACTCATCCTTCTACCTACAGGCTCTTCCCCATTTGGAACACTATGACATTCTGGATTTGTTGCTCAAGATTAGAAAAAATATCAACAGGAAAATTAAAGTAAGGAGAGTCCTAGGAAATGATTTACTGAACACACAACAGAACGGGCACTGCCTGAGGAAGAAAAACTATGCAACCCATCCCCAGTGTAACCATCTTCCACACAGGATTCTGCAGCTTGGAAAAGGCAGGGAGTCTTACAGTCATAGAGATCAGAGAGAAGGACCTTGAACCTGTCCCATCTCTCAGATAACAAGTAAATAAATAGAAGACATAAAATTTTAAAAATCTTCCATGTATATGCATTGGAAGAATTAGTATCATTAAACTATCTTATTATCCCACAAAATTTACAGATTTAATGCAATCCCAATCAAAATACCAAAGACTTTCTTCTCAGACATGGAGAAAAACAACCATAAAACTCATATGGAATCACAAGAGACTGCAAATAGTTAAAGTAATACTAAACAGTAAAAATAAAGCTGGAAGCATCATGATAGGAGATTTCAAGACATACTATAGGGCAGCTATCATCAAAAACAGCCTGGTTCTGGCACAAGAGTATACATGTGGACCAATGGAACTGATTAGAAACCCCAGAAAATAACCCATCCATTTACAACCAACTAATCTTTGACAAATGAGCTAAAATTTTTCCTTGAAGAAAGAATAGTCTCTTCAACAAATGGTGCTGGAAAAGCTGGATCTCTGTATGCAGAAGTATGAAACAAGACCTCTTCCTTATAACCTACACAAAAGTCAACTCACAGTGGATGACGGATATAAACCTAAAACCTGAACACATCAAATTACTAGGGGAAAATGCTGCAAGACATCGGCATAGTCTTGGATAAGACCCCAGAGACACACGCCATAAAGACAAATGGGATTCCACCAAGCTAGGAAGCTTCTGCATAGCAAAGGAAACACTGAACAAAATAGACAACCAATAGAATGGGAGAAAATATTTGCAAACCATACAGCTGATAAAGGATTTATGTCCAGGATATATAAGGAACTCAAGAAATGCAATAACAACAAAGCAAGTAACCCACAGAAGAAATGGGCTAAGGATATGAGCAGGTATTTTCCAAAGGATGAAATACAAATGGCCAATAGACACATGAAAAGATGCTCAGGACCCCTAGCCAGCAAGGAAATTCAAATAAAAACTACAAAGAGATTTCATCTCACCTCAGTAAGAATGGCTATCACCCACGAATAAAAAACATTACAAATGCTGGTGAGGATGTGGGAAAAAGGTTCCCAAATACACTGTAAGTGAGAAATGTAA
Organism: Sylvilagus floridanus; assembly: GCA_949820135.1. NCBI lineage: Eukaryota > Metazoa > Chordata > Mammalia > Lagomorpha > Leporidae > Sylvilagus > Sylvilagus floridanus. The sequence continues at coordinate 61,812,684 of OX463245.1, read as the reverse complement.
ACTGGTAGAACTAGCACAAATAGATCTACCATAATAGCCATTCCATTTCTTGGAATTTTCCAAAAGGAAATGATATCAACAAATGAAAGCGTCATCTGTACCCCCATGTTTATAGCAGCTCAAGTCACAATACCTAAGATATGGAGTCAACACAGAAGTCCATCAACTGATGACTGGGTAAAGAGATTGTGATATATATATTGTGTGTGTATATATATACATATATACATATATATATATATATATATATATATATATATATATATATATCGTGTGTATATATGTATAGATATATATATCTATCGTGTGTATATATGTATATACACACACACACTATTAGATAGAACACTATTCAGTCATGATAAAGAATTAATCCTGTCTTTTGCAACAAAATGAATGCAGTTGAAGACCACTGTGCCTATTGAAATAAGCCAGTCCGAAAAAAGATAAATATATGCTTTACCTGGCTGGGTCATATGGTAGAGGTCTATATTCAGATTTCTGAGGTATCTCCATATTGTCTTTCACAGTGGATGCACTAGTTTACATGCCCAGCAACAGTGGATTTGGGTACCTTTTTCTCCACAGGCTTTCCAGCATTTGTTGTGTGATGATTTCTATATGGCAGTCATTATAACCGGGGTAAGGGGAAACCTCACTGTGGTTTTGATTTGCTAGTGATCCTGAGCAGTTTTTCAAGTGTCTGTTGTCCATTTGAATCTCCTCTCTTGAAAAATGTCTATTCAAGTCCTTTGCCTTTTTCTCAACTAGATTGTTTTGTTGTTGTTGAATTTCTTGAGCTCCTCATAGATTTATTAACCCTTTATCAACTGGGTAGTTTGCAAATGCTTCCTCCCATTCTGATGGCTGCCTCTTTGCTGAGTGTTTCTTTTGCAGTGAGAAGCTTCTCAGCTTGACGTAATCCCTTTTGTCTATTTTAGCTTTGATCACCCATGATTCTGGGGTCTTTTTCAAGAAGTCTATGCCTATCCCAGTGTCTTGCAGAGTTTCCCTAATGTTCTCAGGTAATTTGATGGTATCATGTTATAGATTTAGTCTTTGATCAATTTTGAGTGGATTTTTTTATAAGATGAAAGGTAGGGGTGTATTTTCATACTTTTGCATGTGGTGAGCCAATTTTCACAGTATTATTTGTTGAAGAGTCTGTCCTTGTTCCAGGGAGTGATTTTAGCTCCTTTGTCAAAAATAAGTTGGTTGTAAATGCATGGATTGATTTCTGGAATTTCTATTCTGTTCCATTGGTCTAATATGTCTATTTTTGTGTCAGTACAAGAATGTTTTGATTATATCTGCCCTGTGATATGTCTTAAAATTTGGTATTGTGATGATTCTGGCTTTGTTTTACTATATAAGATTTCCTTAGCTATTTGGGAGTCTCTTGTGTTTCCAAATGAATTTTAGCATCATTTTTTTCTAGATCCAAGAAGAATGTCATTGGTATTTTGTTTTGTATCACATTGAATCTGTAAATTGCTTTCCTTTGTATGGACATTTTAATGGTATTGATTCTTTCAATCCATGAACATGGAAGATTTTTCCATTTTTAATGTCTTCTATTTCTTCAATGTTTTACAATTTTCATTGTAGACACCTTTGACATCCTTGGTTAATTTTATTCCAAGGAATTTTATTCCAAGGAAATTTAATTCTTTTTGTAGCTACTGTGAGTGGGATTGATCTTAAAAGTTCTTCCTCCGCCATAGTATTTTCTGTGTATACAAAGGCTACTGATTTTTGTGCGATAATTTTATATTTTGCCACTTTAACAAACTCTTTTATGAATTCCAACAGTCTCTCAATGGAGTCTTCTGGATCCTCTATATATAGACTCATGTCATCTGCAAATAGGCATAGTTTGACTTTCCCTTTCCCAATTTGTATCACTTAGATTTCTTTTTCTTGCCTAGTGGCTCTGGCAAACACTCATAGGAGTACACTGAATAGTAATAGTGAGAGTGGGCATCCTTGTGTGGTTCCAGATCTTACGGGGAATGCTTCCAGCTTTTTCTCATTCAATAGGATGCTGGTCATGGGTTTGTCAAAAACTGCCTTGATTGTGTTGAGGAAAGTTCCTTCTATACCCAATGTGCTTAATGTTTTCATCATGAAAGGATGTTGTGTTTTTTAAGTGCTTTCTGTGCATCTATTTAGATATCATATAGTTCTTGTTCTTCAGTTTGTTAATGTGATGTATCAAATGATTGATTTGCAAATGTTGAACAATCCCTGCATCCTAGGGGTAAATCCCACTTGGTCCAGGTGAGTGATCTTTCTGTTGTGCTGTTGGATTTTATTAGCTCATATTTTGTTGAGGATTTCTGCATCTATGTTCATCAAGGATATCGGTCTATAGTTCTCTTTCTCTGTTGTATCATTTTCTGCTTTAGGAATTAAGGTGATACAGTTTTCATAGGAGTTTGGGAGGACTCCCTCCCTCTCAATTCTTTTGAATAGCTTGAGAAAAATTAGAATTAGGTCTTTAAATTTCTAGTAGATCTGAGCAGTGAAGCCAAGTCTCAGCAAATTCAAAAAAATATCAAAATCATTATCATGCATCTTCTTCTCTCACCACAATGAAATGAAGCTGGAAATCAAAAACCCAAAGATCTCTAGGTCATATGCAAACACACGGACACTGAACAACATGTTCCTGAATTAACAGTGGGTCATAGAAGAAATCAAAAGAGAAATAAAAATATTTCTGAAAAAACATGAAGATGACAATATATCATATCAAAACTTATGAGATACAGCAGGAGGAGTGTTACGAGGGAAGTTTATAGCAATTAGTGCATACATGAAGAAATTGGAAAGGTGTCAAATAAATGAGCTAGCAATGCATTTCAACGATCTAGAAAAACAACAAACCAAACCCAAAATTAGCAGGAGGAAAGAAATAATCAAAATTAGAGAAGAAATAAGCAAAATTGAAACCAGAAGAAACTACAGAAGAACAGTGAAATGAAGAGCTTGTTTTTTGAAAAAATAAACAAAACTGATATACCATTAGTCTAATTAACAAAAAAGAGGGAGAAGACACTAATCAATAAAATCAGAAATGAAAAAGGAAATGTTTCACCACAGATACCACAGAAATAAAAAGAATCATCAGGAATTTTTACAAAGATCTGTAAGCCAGCAAACTGGGAAAACATAGAAGAAATGGATAGGTTCTTAGACACATACAATCTACCAAAACCCAGTCATGAAGACACAGAAAACCTAAAGAGATCAATAACCAAGATGGAGATTGAATCAGTAATAAAGACCCTCCCAACAAAGGAAAGTCCAGGACGAGATGGCTACACTGCTGAATTCTAACAGAAATATTCATCTTTTAAACATTATGGAAATTTTTATTAAGTACACTACATGCCAAACATCATTTTGATAAAATAGACATTCAAATACCCTGATTTCCATCCAGTTCCTTTACTAATGCTTCCCAAGATGTATCCTGCCATTTGTAATAGAAATGAGTGTTTTTAATTAAGAAGAAGAAATAATGAACATATAAAAATTATTTAAAAATAAAAATAAAATTTCATCTCACTAAAATTGCAGTCCATGTATGTGTCTCAACAATCAGACAGGTAAATATACTAATTTCTTATACATTACAGAGCAATGGTATAATTGCTAAGCACAGTTTCTCCTCAGCATATATCCTTCTTTAAGACTAAATGCTCTATTTCAACTTTACTCCTGTGCTTTTTACACTCTTGACCAGAAGCCCAAGACCATTAATATTTTAGGAAGAAATATGATCCACAGTCATAAAGTTAGGTTGGTTGGTTACTTAGTTGAAATCAATGCCGAGTATACCCTCACACACCAGTCCTTTCTATTATCCCAATGGCTTCTGTTCAAGTATGAGGCAACTACTTTTCCTGATTTTCTTCAGCTAAAATTAAATCAATTCAGCTATGATACTTAAATTTATGACAGGCTCTGTTTCCCCACAGTGTACATCATTTAATAGGTGCTCATTATTTCAGCAATCCAAAAGATATATACAACTAACAACAATTCACCAGTAACTTTCTAGCCTCTCGTTTTTCAAACATACAACTACAGTCCCATACAGCACACTTAAAAATAAGAAATCCAACATCAAAGATTAGAGTTATCCAAAATAGCATTAGCATATGGCATCTGATAACTATGCCCTGTGTCAATTCTAGATGAAACTTAAACTCAAGTGACAATAAAATGCAGGCACTGTGGCTAACAACTCTTAGAACTGAAGATTGTTTCTAGAATATTAGTTTCAGTTGGCAATAACAAAAATGTATTAACTGAAAACAGGTCACTGTACTTCACAGGTATGTTGGTGGATAACAACATTCAAGTCTTCTCTCATTACCCATTTTCTTCTTACATTTTTTATCTGACCTCTTAAAAGTAAATCATGAGGTGAGTACTTGGTGCAGAGTTTAAGATGCTTCTTGGCAGGCCTGCATCCAAATGCCTGGATTTGAGTCCTGTCTATACTTCCCATTTCAGGTTCCTGCTAATGCCCACTCTGGGAGCAGCATGTTACGGCTCAAGTACTTGGGTCCCTGCCACCCATGTAGGAGACTCAGATTGGGTTCTGAGCCCTGGCTCTGGCCAGGCCCAGCCTCAGCCATTGTGGGCATTTGGAGAGTGAAGGAACTCACTCTGTTTCTCTTTATTTCTGTCTTGCTGACTTTAAAATAAATAAAAACAGGTAAATTTTAAGAATAGGTATGTATTTAAGCAAATAAGAGGTCAATTTTACCAGAGATCATTTTTTAAATTTCCCTATTTATATAATATGTTATTTTCATCTCTATGATGATTTTAATTTGGAGTCATGCCACTTAGAAATTTCTCACTCATTCTTTTCTGTCGTATGTGTTATTTAAAAAGTGAAACATTCATGGCCTGGACCACAGCAGACAAAGGCAGCAAGCATGACACACTCAAATGAAGTAGCAGAGGTGGATCCCAACAGCAAAGATGGAGGATGACGGGCGAGGAAGAAGTCTGGGATTCTCCTTATCTCAGACAAACCAGTTTCTGCCCTCCAGGCCAAACTCAGCACCTACTACTTCAAGAAGCTTTCTTCAAAATCAGTCACTGAGATTCTGACAACTACATGGAAGTAAAGGTGTCCTGTTTATTTGGACACATCACTTGTCAGAGTGTGATTCAGGAACCACATGCATCACAACACGCAGGGCAATTTTTTAAAACACAAATTGCCAGGTATCATCCATGTCTACTGACACACTTAATCAGTGAAATCTGAAACTAAAGAAATGATACCATGGAACCTACATTTAAGTGAGGTTCCAGAGTAATTCTCTTCTAATTGATATTTTTCCTGTTTGAAGCTGAATAAATAGTGGATATATTAGTGTTTGAGGCCACAAGAAATAATCACATATTCATATGGGGAACACATAACCATAAAGATCAACTGTGGCTTATTCAAAGGCACATGGCAGAGATGGAGGCACTCTAAGGAAAAGAGATTCATCCAAACGGAAGTGGCTATAATCACACAAAAAGAGGACCATAGAAGCAATCAGATACTTGAAGTGCTGAGTGTATGTGTGCACTCACAAAAAAACACACATCCACAGAATGAAAAACTATTCAGACAAAAGATGAGTGTTTTCTATTATAGAACATAAGTGGTCATTTATTTACAAATTTACAAAAGCTGTATTACTCTGTCTAAAAATACTGAAATAAGTAATTGAAGAAAATGATTACTTACATTATATTCAAACAAACAAAACCATTTTTAAGAAAAGATTTATTGTACTTGAAAGAGTAACAGAGAGAGGGAGAAACAGTGAGGGAAAGGGAGAGAGAGAGAGAAAGAAAGGGAACCTTCTATCCACAACTTCATTCCCAGATGGCCAGGCCAAAGCAAGGAGCCAGGAGCTTCATCCCAGTCTCCCATGTACGCGGCAGGGGCCCGAACATTTGGACCATCTTCTGCTGCTTTTCCCAGGCTGTTAGCATGGAGCTGGATCAGAAGTGAAGCAGCCAGGACATGAACCAGCACCCATATGGTTTGCTGGCATCATAGGCAGTGGCTTTACCCATAATGCTACAATACTGGCCCGGGCCAAGGTCAGTTTTCAAGAGAGAAAATTATATTTTTCCCAATACATCTTACACTTTTAATATAGTACTTGTAAGTTGATTTAATTAGAGTCAGAATTCATTTTTGTACTTTCAACCACACAAATATGTGGAAATACTAGTTTGTATTTTTCAATATTTAAACTAAAGGTAACTATTTTAAAATTCATTAAAACAAAACAGTATTTTCACCTTCAAAAGGAAACTATCAACTATAAGGAATCCAATGAAAGAATCAAAAGATACATCCTCATGCAGTAAACTCAAACAACATAACACAAAACAATAAGATGTTAAATGAATAATAATTTGTATTATATAATGAACAAAAACTAGGGATACTTGCTTTTGAGAAATAAAAAACTAATTAAATCTTCAAAGACTAACTTAATATAATAATATTAAAGTAGGAAAAGTTACATATGAGAATATTTGGTGGCATGAGTAAGTGAATTACTTGCTTTACTACATACCTCAATCATATTAAAAATGTTACATAGGAAAATATTAGGATTAATCAGCATTTAATTTAGTTATCTTATTTGCTACTGTTAGTAATTTTTTGGATTCAGTTTTCTAAAATATCCATGTAATTATATGATAGAAAAACAATTATTAAACATCAAAGTATGATTATATTCTGCTATATTTTTAAAAAGTTCATTTTCTCTTGTGACATCTTTTTCAGGATATTTCTATATAAGCTTAGAACTGATAAATATTTACTTGGAACTGAATAAAACAAAGAAAATAATTGGAATTTCTACTCATGTTCTATTCTATTTAACTTCATTAAATTTGCTTTAATGTTGGTGATTATTGTTAATGATCATGAGTGAGTGATTTTTAAAATTCTGGTGTAATCTTTTCCTAGAGAAATGTTTTTCCTGCTAATTTTTCATGATACCAAGGCTAAAGGATGTGTTAAGTGCTAACTGAATGTGTCCTTATAGAACCCAAGAAAGGTGTAGCCAGGAACTTTGTTAACTTTCAAGGAAAGTAATCTTGGACAAGAAGATTTTAATGGCCATCAACTTATAACACATATTTTGAAAGGAACTGTATGGATAGAAAATAAACATTTCTTTAGGTCATCAAACATGTGTATTGAGAATGCTGAATCTTCTCTTTTGAGTTTTAAATGAACTTGATAGCCTTGAATTCCTTTCCATCTCCCTCTACTGAAGTAACACCTTGACAGTAAGGAACTCCAATTTAGAGCACCCCCTACAGTGAAATACTGGTTTCACCTAGGCCTTAGGTCAGCTTGACCCTAATATCCATGTAGTCCCCCTCTCCTCCTTATGGTTTTTGCCTTTCTAAGCCCTGTTACTTTGAGCTCTGGGGTCTAGAGTTTTTTTGGGCATGAGCCCCCTCCTCACCACCAGCAATAAAGGACATGTATACATGTGTGGAGCTCCTCTGTTTGCACTCACTCAGGTATAACCACACATACATGTACTATTTAGTTTGTCTACAAAACAGAAAGCATTTTAGCTTTAGATGATGGAATACAGTACGCATGGTCCATCCAAAATGTCAAGTTCCATCTCTCAATGTCTGAAAGAACAGTAATCCAAGAATCAGACCTATGAAAATCTGGTGACTTTCTTATTGCCTCAGTCTTATTTATTTACCCTAAGTTCATACTAGAATTTCCATGACATTTCTTACAAGAGCAGCAAAAATGTATTAAGCATTTCATATAAGAGGTCACCAGGTACTATATCATTTGTTTCTCACTGATCCTCCTGCCACTTAAAAAGCTGAAAATACATTCCCATTTTAAAAAGATAAATGTAAACACTCAATTTTGATTTTTTTCAAACTTTTGCCTTCCCTTTTTCCTCCATGGAAATATCTGGCTCACAACTACGTGCTTCACTGGCCAGGGCTTCGTCTCTTCAGATCTTGTCCAAGAAAGATAAAGGCACGCAGTAGGGGCAATAAGCAAGGTCCACAGGCAGGACACACAGAGAGAAAAGCACTGAGGAGCTTGAACAGGAAAGCAGAACACTTCCATTCTCTCATGCATCTGAGCTATGCAGGGTTGAAGCTAATCTGAATGCTCATCTTGTGACCCAGCCATGGTCTACAGTGGACTTCACTCTGCTCTACCTCCAGATTTTTGGTTTTTTGTTGTGGGTGTGGGATGGGGAGGCATTTCAATACAGTTCATGGAGAGTGAGTAGAGGCCATTGGCCAGGCAACAACATCCTTTCACCAAGGATGAACCACCCAGGGCCACACTCTTCAGCCACCATCTCATGCACACACTCACAATACCCCCAGTGCGCTTACTGCCCCACTGTGCTGCAAGCAGTTACAATAAAGTTCTTGCTTTTCAGGATTCTGAGCAGAGGAGCCGATTGCACGTCCACATGTTCTAATTGCTAGCCATTTATCTGTTGATATAGCTTTTTAAATGTTGGCCAAAAAGAGAAAGAGAAGAGGAAGAGAGAGAAAATTTGTTTACAGTCTTGATTTTGAAAGTAGAAGATGATACATGAATTACAAGGTAATTAAACTCCAAAATGTAACTCCCTCCCTCCCTAAAACAAAAAACTACTAAGGAACTCCTAAGTGGGAGATACAGCTACCAAATTTGCTAAGTCACAATTATTGTAATTGAGTTCCACTGATTTATTTATTACCTGTTAAGAGATCAAAGTACCTGAAAAGATATGTTTTATTTTCTTTTCACTATTTTAGAGTGAAAGGTGACAAGAGGAGAAACTTAACACATTTGCATTTGGTAGTTTCAACCACCAGATATTTGACTATTCCTGTGTTACCAAACACTTCTCTTGTTATTCTTCATTTAACGAGATTAAGGGGGTGGGTGTCTGGTGCACAGTTACAACACTGCATGGGATAACGGCACCTCGGTGAAGGGCCTAGGATTCAAGTCCCAGCTCTCCTCTGAGTCCAGCATCCTGCTAATGTGTTCCCTGGGAGGCTGCAGGTGATGGCTCAAGCGGTTGAGTCCTTGACATCCATATGGGAGATTCAGATTGAATTCTCTGGCTCCTGGCACTGGACTGGCCCAGCTCTCTCAGAGAGAGAGACAGAGAGAGACAGAGAGAGAGAGAGAGAGAGAGAGAGAGAGAGAGAAAGAGAGAGACAGAGAGTTTAAAGTCAGATCTGCAGAGAGAGGGAGGGATGTTCCATCTGCTGGTTCACTTCCCAGATGGAGCAACAGCCAGGGCTGGGTCAGGCCAAAGTCAAGATCCTGGAACTTCCATGGTGCAGGGGCCATACTCCACAGCTTTCCCAAGTGCATGAGCAGGGAGCTGGATCAGAAGCGGAGCAGCTAGGACTTGAATTGGCACCTATATGGGATGCCAGCATTGCAGGCGATGGTTTTACCCTCTACATCACCATGATGGCCTCTCTCTTTAAAAACATAAATAAATAAACAAGTAAAAAATTTAAAAACAAACATTGTGAGTGGACATTTAGTATAGCAGTTAAATTGCCACACGGGACACCCACATCCCATATTTAAGTACCTGATTTCAAGTCCTGGCTCCTCTGTTTCTGAACCAATCTCCTGCTAATGTACTCAGTGGGAGGGAGCAGGTGATAGCTCAAGCAACTGGGCCCCTGCCACTCACATGGGAAACCCAGATTGAGTTCAGATCCCTTAATTGCAACCTGGATCAGCCCTGCAGTCATCTGGGGATTGAATGAGTGGATGTAATAACTCTCCATCTGTCTATCTCTCTTTCAAATAAAATTAAGATTAAAATTTAAAAATAAATGAATGAGACTAAGATTTACTGTCATGTCAGTCTCACTGTCATTGTCCCAAGTGGAGTTGTATCCAAGGAAAGATGAAATTATTAAATACTTCAGAACTTAGTAATACTTGCAAATACCTCAGTATCTGTCAGCAGACCTTAATGTCCTTCTCCAAGACCTGCAGGTCAGCTACCCCTGCACACCTCACCAGCATGCTGGGAAGAGCACACGCACTTTCAAGGTGGGAGCTGCCAACAGCTATGGAGCAGCTACCCTTTTCTCTGTCTGTATGTAATGATCTAGTCCTCGTGCTTATACTTTCCACAGCCCTCCCTCCATGTCACTGAAGACTAAATAACCATATAATACGATTCCCAAACCTAAAACAGCACAGCAGTTACTATGTCTTATGTTCCAAAAATAACCCCACCATCTTCAAACTGTGACTGCATCTGTATTCTGAAACAGCTGGTATTTTCCAGTTATTTAACTTGGTATTGTGTTGTCTGCAACTGCAAACTTTTAAAAAATGTTTAATAGAAAGTGAAATTGTGGGAAGGATTTTTATAAGTACTGGTTCACTAGTGTTTAAGATGTGCATGTCATTCAGAAGAAAAACACAGGGAGCTTTGCTTTGAGAAAGGAAGGAACATTCAAGGAGATGGCTCTCGTGCCCTAGGACCTGGATTCAAAGCCATGCTGAACATGAATAAGAAATTTACTGCTATCATTCACTGATGTAGGCGGGTAAATAGAAAGGGTACTATGTACTCAAAAACTAACAGTTAAAACCATGTGAGGGAAATGAATTAGCCAATGCACGCATTACAAGTGTCTTAAATCACTAAGCTCTCAAATATCTACCTGGGCAGAAACGAATGAGGGGAGGGAATTATCTGCTTTTCCAAAATGACAAAAAAAAGAAAGCTGTTTAAGTTCCTACTATTACGAATTTCAGTTGGTAAAGGATTTCAGAAAAATGTAAGGTTAATTAACATAGTACAAATCCTGCATTAAAGTTTCATCCCCTTTTCTACAGTTTTCATAGATGTGCTTAATTTGCTGTGCAAATCTGAATATATTAACAAATGTCTTCTGGAAATAACTCACTATCCAGTAACCACTCAGTATGCTAGGATTGATTATGTTTCTACATGCATACCTAGTAATAAAATAACTTGCTATTACCATGCAAAAGTGTAACTCATTTCCATTTATAGAATAATAAAACATGAACGGTGAACTGTAATTCCTTTTTAAGAATGTACCTTTTATACATCTTCCTATCCCAAAAATTTTGAACTTAACCCATTCCTGCCAGACTGCATGAGGCACAACTGTAAACCGCCATTTACTTAGAAACAAACAATTCAATAAACTCACAAAAAGTTTAATTTGGAGGACTATACATTCAAAAGATTTCCAATTAAATGTTAAATGCACAAAAGAACCCTCCAGGAAAATCAAGCCATTAGAAATTCATTGAAATAGCATAAGTCTAGCTAATTCCCTGAGCAGGAATACAAAGACATACCAGGAGGAAAAAACAAAACAAAATGTCAAATGTTCCTGTGTTAACGATCTCCCACAAGCACACAAAAGCCAAAACGTTTATACAAACCTGAGAGGGACTACACCGAAACACAAAAGCTGCCCCTGGAGTTAATAACTTTTTAAGCTACTCTACAGAGTAATCTTCAGATTTACCAGAGATGGTTGTTTTATCTTTAAAAGAAATGTAGATATTAATCTAGACAGTCCTACTCGGTGTCTTAACCAATGTATTTACATTTAGCGATTCCGGCTTTAGAGCTTGTATGGCAAAGAAGCGAAGACTGACCTTTTTGCTTCTTCCCTCCGACTCCTATTTGAGGTTGTTTCCTGATTGAAAAAGAGACTTAGGAACTGAGGCCCCCACCCTCCCCTCCATCTCTGGAGGTTTTCTGTAGGACAACATCATGCTTTTGAGGCAGGCATTCAGAGTCCAAAAGGATTAGGCCGGGCAAATGGGAGATGTGATTCTGAGCCTGGACCCTGATTAGCTACGCTCACACAGGCACTTTTATTTGCATAGCTTGACCGTTTCAGCCACAGATCTTCACTGGCAGGACAAGAACTGCTTCTGACGCTTCAGTGCGGGAGGCTTTGCTTAGCCATTGATCGTGAAAACATCACACAAACAAGAAAAGGACTTACAGGGTTTACAAGAACAAACTATACTGAGAAACACCTCTAGAGATGACTACAAAGAGAGAGAAAGAGTGAGAAAGAGAGCTAGTGAGAGAGGTGATACCAGAGAATTTCCTCCAGCAAATTGGCTTAATGGAAAGCCTTCTCAATGGACAGTCTTCTCAATGGAAGAAGTTTCTAATATCAGAAATATTGTATTCTCAATCTGTAGCACATTAAAAATGAAATATCTATTACCATAAAAGGCTTCTCTTGCTAAGACAGGCACTACATAAGGGCATACATCTGATATCCCTTCCTGGTAACCCTGCTTCAAACAAAGTAGGCAGGGAAAATAGTGACTTTCTAGGACTTAGTAGCATTTTTCTTTTTTTTTTTTTTTTAATTATTTCATTCATTTGAAAGACAGAGTTACAGAGACAGGTAGAGCCAGAGAGAGAGAGAGAGAGGTTTTCCATCTGTTAGTTCACTCCCCAAATGCCCACAACGGCCAGAGATAAGCTAATCCGAACCCAGGAGCCAGGAGCTTTTTCCAGGTCTCCCACATGGGTGCAGGGGTCCAAGGACTTGGGCCATCTTCTACTGCTTTCCCAGGCCATAGCAGAGAGCTGGATTGGAAGAGGAGCAGCCAGGACTCAAACAGGTACCCATATGGGATGTTGGCGCTGTAGGCTGGGGCTTCAACCCACTGTACCACAGTGCCAGCCACTACTTTTTTCCTTTTAAATGCCCAGTTTTTAATTTAGGCCATCATCAATTTGATACAAGGGAGACCCTGGATGGAGTTTCCAGAGGGCCCAGGCACCCAGCCCAGTGCAGTTTGACACCTGCACATCATCCTGAAGCTTCGATCTGCTCACCTGGCCATTATTGATTGGTTCCTGCTTTTCACCAAGTCCAGCCCATCATGACCCTGTCTGAAGGCATCCTAACTTCCCTGTGTAACATGAGCTCCACTTATGCAACTGCTGGTTGGTTCTTGGCCAAACCAACCTGGCTCTGCAGTGTCCCTGACATGTCACATAGAAATTCCTCTTTAGTATATATCTTGACCAATCAGATGAACTTTATCCTTTAGAAACACATAAAAATCTAGAGCCAGGCTGGGAGCTTTCTCTGCTTCTTTCAATAAATTGTCTTCACTTTGCTCATTCTCCCTCATCCATGTGTCTCATCCTTCATGTTCAGGGGAACAAAGAACCCAGCAGAGAACAGGAACAACCATGAACACTGCAACACGTAAGGAAACTGGCAGAGAGGAGGAGCCGCAGTCCACCGTGGAGCAGCTGTAACCCAGGGAGCTGTAAGACGTAGAGCCGCAACGCAAAGAGCTGCGACACACATGCCACGCCGTTTCTAAAGGATCCAGCAACAAGAATAAAGTGCCCCATCTCTGCAGGACCAGACACACAGCCGAGCAAACTGAGCCTCAGACTCCTCCTGCCTGCCCCTATTCCTGCAACAAGTTTTCAAGCATCAAAGGAGGAAAAACATGCATTACTCTCACCTACAGGTTTACCTTCTACATGTTCATTCCCCAGACAGGAGACGTTTCCAAAACTTTACCTCTTTTATTAACTCTTATGAACTTTAATTTTCCTCTTATTTTATCCATATGCTCTGATCTTATAAAGGCTTAAATGCTGCCATTCTGTTTGTTTTCTTCTCTCATTAATTTTTATTCCTTCTTCTCAGAGGTCTATTATTTGAAATTGTTATCTAATTTCTTTTTCGATTTCTTCATCATCAAAAATAATTATTTTGAGGAACATTTTATGAAAGTCTGAGGGTGACAACATAAAGTCTTGTGTCCTTTTTATGATGTGAACCGCCCAACCTGAAAATTATGTATAAGATTAAGAGAAAATGCCACTGTTGGTGGGGGCTTCTGTTGATACCAGCAAATGAACCTCCTTTATCTGATTGCTGAATTCCATGTTATTCTGAGTTGATTCTTACTCCCTAGAAGTTTACAGAATTACTATATTGTTTAAACTTTTAATTATGTGTCAGAATCACAGGAATGAAAATCCAAAAGTCTCCAGTGAAACTCAGGCTGGCCAACAGCACAACCTGTTTATCTCTGTTCTTTATCAGCACTCAGGAAAAGGGAGGTATCAGATATTTGTAACTTTCACTGGTAATAGATAATAGGAATCAGTATGAGTGACTTCCCTCATCCAGAACCCAGAGACAGAAAATAACTCTCAAAGTGAGATATTAAGCAACAGAACCCAACAGCACAAGCTGAATTATGGGACTGGCCACTGCACACATCCTGGAAAATGCCTCCAACAGAGCTGGCTCAGTTTCTGAAGCTGCTCATATTTTTGATGTCTTAGACTTGAAACATTTTAAAGGAAGCATTTTCATCTCAGATAAGAAACACCTGTAGAATCAATACAATTTTTTCATTTTCATAAAAAACACCATAATTTCCCAGAGGTGACATGTTTATCAGCAGAGCATCAAAACTAAGAAAAAAGTGTTCTACAGACATTCTCTACAGCACTCTGCATCTCTCGAACTCTGCATCCAGCATGAGGATGTCTCTATTTCATGAACCATGCATTATACCCGGTTCATCGTCCTTCTTCACAACTATGCTTCTTTTTTTAAAAAAAAGTGTTTATCATCAGCAGACTAACAGAATTCTGGCATTTCCTATGGATGTTCACTGAACATCAACTGTTGCAGGAGAGGAGAGCACTGCTTATCAAGACCTGGGTGCAAGTTAAGTATCCATTCATACAGATACAGTCCGAAAATGACCTGAGTTCTAAGAAATATCTGTGCTGAGGAAAAGTAGACTGAATGGACAAGAGCAAACCTGACCAGACATGAACACAAAGTAGGATTACTGTCATACAAACTGTAAACGAGGTACTTAAAAAATGATATTATAATTCCAACTCAGCACTACTTACTTCAAGGATAAAATATTCAAAATACCAATCTTACACAGTGAAGGCATTCCTGTGCAAAGATATCAAGCCTACAGAAGCGTCAGAGAACCTTAGAGAAAAAATCTGCCTAAAACCTGTTCCTATCCTAAATCTAGGCTCAGAGCCAGTGTCCACCTGCCCTGTCTGTGTTTCCTCAGCACTGCTTCCTACCAGCCTTACTTGACAAAGCCTTCAGAAATATGTACAGAATAAAAGATCGAGGTGAACCTTCCTTTTCTCATTCAAATCTAAGAACCAAAATCTAAGACGGCTAAAGGACAAGAAACAACTTCAGTCCTGACAGAATGCATCCCCCGCTCCTTTTTATTCTGTGAGGGTTATGAATGGCATGAAATTAACAAATATCCTTCACAAAGAAAGCAAACCTGACCTTAGATTGATTATTTAAAAAATAATTCTCATCCTCAGATCATCTCAGAACTTCAGATAGCTTCAGGAAACAGGTGACTCGATGGAGGACAACCTTAAAATTAACACATTTTTACAGACCGTAAGCAGGTTTCCGATCTGGGGCAAATCATTGTCTAAACATATGCTTTCAGAAAGCATTCTAAACTTTTTAGTGACATTTAATTTTAGTGCAAAACTACAACTGAGTCACTGATTATACAATTTGGGGAGCAGGATCTAAACAGACCAGTCATGAAGTAAAAGCAAGCAAAGAATTGCTGATAACTGCTAGAAACATTCCTTATGCTTGATAGCCACAGTAGAAAAGCTTTATTCCCATTGGTCTGCAAGCAGCAGGTCCTCAGATAAGCAGCAAAGGAGAACTTCAAGACTGTGTGCAACAGCAATGGCTAGTAGACCCATGATATCTGCCATGTCCTTACTCCATACCATTGAGCGTATGCCTTTATTGCAGCTATGAGTTACTAAGTGACTAGGCACTCACCAATGACATGCGAGTAGAAAGGAGAAATGAGAGCCAGCTCTTAAGGAAATGGGACGTGCTCTGTTGTTTCTTGCTTTTCCTCCTTTGAGAATCTGAGTCATAGATATGGTGGTGATAAGTGATCCAGAATCACAAAGGTAAGCACAGACTGGGAAATGATGGATGATAGATGTCTAAGCAACAAGGTGCTTCCTTGAAACCCTCTGCTATCTTGAGGGTAAGAATAACCTACCTCTAGGGTAGTCTGCTTTGGATTTTTATTTAAGTGAGAGCTTTATGCTTTGAGTACTGAAGAAGTTAGTCTATTCTTTTTATATGTTTTTAGTACAGAAGAAGCTTCGCTTCTCTAACAGTGACTAAAAATTCCAGTCATTTAACACAATAGAATTGTGGACATACAAGTCCATAATTCATACCCTTTCTGGCCCATATCCAGATCCACTATTTGGAGTGGGTACCCACAGCTGTCAATCAAGGTTCCAAATTCCTTCCATCTTTTGTTTCTGCCAGCATCAACATGTGGTTTTCTTAAGCACTATATTCATCTTGAGACCTTGGAAAGGAGCCAGGCCATGGAGACATATGGGTGGCTTTATCTGGCCAGACTAGGCAGTGGTATGCATCTCTCCTGCTCCATCACCTATCAACAAATGAAGCTGGGGAAAGTGGCCAAGCTGGAGCACATAGAAGAAGGAGATGTGTCTGGGGCCAGTGCTGTGACATAGTGGGTAAAGATGCCACCTGCAGTGCCGGCATCCCATATGGATGCTGCTCCACTTCTAATCCAGCTCTCTGCTATGGCCTGGGAAAGCAATAGAAGATGGCCCAAATCCTTGGGCCCCTGCAGCCACGTGGGAGACCTGGAAGAAGCTCCTGGCTCCTGGCCCCTGGCTTCAGATCGGTGCAGCTCCAGCCATTGCAGTCAATTGGGGAGTGAACCAATGGATGGAAGACTCTCTCTCAATCTCTCTCTCTCTCCCTCCTTCCTTCTCTCTCTGTGTAACTCTGACTTTCTAATAAATAAATAAATAAATCTTTTTTTTTTTTTTAAAGGAGGAGGTGTGTCAACAGCTCCTGGGTCTGTCATACAATCTGAACTGCACAACTACTTGGCAGATGTATTTTGCAAAATAAATGTCTTCTTGTTCTCTCCAGTATTTTTTCCTACTGAAATGACCTCCTCTTGAGACAGATCTTAGCATATACATTAGTCACTTGTAATCCAGCTCAGTCTCAGGGTAAAGAAATTTGAAGTAACACCAGCAAATCTATATAAGCAGCTATCAAGCATCCTCTACATTTGTGTGGCTAAAAATCCATGAATTGCTGAAGAGTGAAACAATTCGAGGAAGCACACATGAAGAACAATAACCAGATCCTCACGGTTTATGAGTACTGATGAAAGTGGTTTTAAAAAAAAAACTGTTAGAACTGCGGCAGGCAGGTTCAGACATCACGTGCAACACTGGCATCCCACATCAAAATGCCAGTCCAAGTCCCATTGCTCCTCTGCTGATTCAGCTCTACATCTGGGAAAGCAGTGGAAGATGGCTCATGTGCCTGGGACTCTGCCACCCACTTGGCAGATCTGGATGGAGTTCCAAATACTTGGCTTCAGCTTGGACCAGCCCTGGCCATTGCAGTCATGTGGGAATCGAAACAGTGACTGGAAGATCTCTTTCTCTTCTGCTCCCTGTCTATCACTGTAGCTTTCACGTAAACAAATCTTTAAAAGAAAAATTGATGGAGTGCAAAGAATGCAAATACGAATAGAAAAGAGTATGAAGACATCAACACAAATTTCAAATGCTGTTATCAACAAATTATCTACTCATAAAGAGTAGACTGCAAAATAAAATAAGCTGAACATAGCATACTCTAACAATTTAGTCTGACACAGCCACATTAAATATTTTTCAAAGCTAGAATTTAATTTTTTTTAAGTTTATTTAAAATATTTGCAAACTATTAAATTATACCTCCTATCCTTTCTGGGAAGGATGTTCATATGAAAGAAAAAGTTTGGGAGCCATTTAGAAATGTGAAATTCACCAAAATACTTCACATTTTTAAACAGTTGCGGAAAATCATTTTTACCATGCTTGAATAAGTCAGCCAAAGGGATTTTTCTCTCATCTCTCTATAAATTTCCCCTTGAGGATGAAAACAAGCTTGAGAAGTTTCAGTCAACAGTGTAAATTGGGAGATCGTGTTAAATAAACCATTGAAAACTACAGTTTAGGTTGAAATTACCATCTCTGCCATCACCACAAGCCTCTATAGTACATTTACAATAATAACTACATTTTGCAGTAACATCATATCCATGTATTTTTTTCATTTTAAAATTTAACTAACACACTGTGGGAGATCTTTAAAAAGTAAAGTATATTTTCTAGTCTCCTTTTTATTTTTCTAAACCAAAGCAATAACATGGCAACATGTATCACTGCTCTTGGGATCATAAAGCACAAAACTACTTGTAAAATGATTGACCAATAAAAATGACAATCTCCTAAGCTTATTAATTTTTTTAAAACAGACTTCTAAAATTTAGTCTACGCTAATGAATAATTACACTTGGATCACTCCACAAAGCTCTACTTAGCTTTAGCAAAGAGAGGGAAGGGAGGAAATGCCCATTTCTCAGAGGAGGGCATTTACCACATTAGCAGAGATCATCATTCTTCTACTCATCCAGCAGAAAGCTACTAGATCTCTACTACATGTCATGCTAAGACAAGAAAATACAGAGGATGAAATTTATGTTCTTAAGGAGAAGAAACACAACACATTAGAAACATGCATAACACATACCATACTTTTAATACATTAATTCATCATAATAAACTTATTAATTTATTATTTGATTATTATTTATTTATTAATTAACACAGTGTAAGACAATACAAGACAGATGCAGGATGCTGTGGGAATATGCTGGAGATCAAGCTAAGCTGTTTTGGTGCCAAAAACCTGAAGAAAACCATTTGATAACATTGAACACCCATTCATGATAAAACTTTGAACAGATTATTTAGACAAGCAACCCACCTCAGCTTTTTATAATAAAGGTTATAGTAGACAAACCCACAGCCAAAATCATACTGAAAAAGCTGAGTGCATTTCTAGCAAGATCTGGAACCAGATAAGGATGTCCATTCTCACTGCTTTTATCTGATAAAGCACTGGAAGTTTTAGCTATAGCCATTAGGTAATAGAAGGAAATAAAAAGCATACAAACAGGAAAGGAAGAAGCCAACTGATCCTTGTTTTCAGACTACATAATTCTATATACAGATAAACAAAAACACTTTACCAAGAGATTAATAAATAAATCAGAACTAATAAAAGAATTCAGTAAAGTCATGGGATAAAAATAACATAAAAAAAAGCAGCACTTTATTTTACCAGAAATCAACTGAGAAAGAAATGAATGATTCTATTCAATAGAGCTATAAAACCAAATATCTTAGAATGTATTTAATGATGAATGATAAAAGCTTTACAAAGACAATCGTAAAACACTAATGAAAGAAATTGAACAGGACAGAAAAATGGAAAGCTCTCCCATGTTCATAGACTGGAGGAATGTTGTCAAAATGTCCATATTGCTCAAAGAGATTTACAGACTCAGTGTAATCCCCATCAAAACTGACATTCTTCAAAGAACTGGAAAAAAACCTAAAATTCATATGTAAATCCAACAGACCCCAAATAATCAAAACAATCTTAAACAGTAAGAACAAAGCTGGAGGCACAACAAAATCAGATTTCGAGGCATATTTTAGAGCTGCTGTAACCAAAACAGCATGTTACTCTCATAAAACAGACACATCAACCAGCAGAATAGCACAGAAGCTTCCAGAAAGGAACCAGCTCATCTACAGCCAACTTATCTTCAACAAAGGAACTAAAACATACCCTGAAGGAGAGACAGTCTCATAAATACATGGTACATTAAAAGCTGGACATTCGTAGTAAAAAGATTTTGAAAGAAGCCTTGTACCTCTTACACTATGAAAATTATCTCAATCTGGATCAAAGACCTAAACCTAAGACCTAAAACTGCAAAGCCAGTAGGAGAAAACAGAGCAAACACTTCAAGTTATTAGAGCAGGCAATAATTTTTTGGATGTGATATCAAAAAGTACAGACACTAAAAGCAAAAATAGATAAATAGGATTATGTAAAACATAAATTTGTACACAGCAAAGAAACAATAAAAAATAAAGGGACAAACAGCAGAATAGGAGAAAATATTTGGAAAGTATGGATCTGAGAAAGATTAATATCCAGAATATATAAGGAACTCAAAAAAGTAAACAAAATAACAATCAATCCAGTTAAGAAACGGGCAAATGATATGAATTCAGTTTCTCAAAAGAAGAAATACAAATGACCAACAGTATATGAAAAAGTGTTCAATATCACTGATCAACAGGGAAATACAAATAAAAAGCACAATAAATGGGGCTGGTGATGTGGCATAGCAAGTTAAACTGCCGCCTGCAGTGCAGCCTCTAATTCATTTCAGCAGTATTCACAATAGCTAAGATATGAAATCAGTCTAGGTGCTGATGAATGCATGAATGCATAAAGAAAACATGGCCGGCGCCGTGGCTCAACAGGCTAATCCTCCGCCTTGCGGCGCCGGCACACCGGGTTCTAGTCCCGGTCGGGGCACCGGATTCTGTCCCGGTTGCCCCTCTTCCAGGCCAGCCCTCTGCTGTGGCCCAGGAGTGCAGTGGAGGATGGCCCAGGTTCTTGGGCCCTGCACCCCATGGGGAGACCAGGAAAAGCACCTGGCTCCTGGCTCCTGCCATCGGACGAGCGCGGTGCGCCGGCCGCAGCGCGCCAACCGCGGCAGCCATTGGAGGGTGAACCAATGGCAAAGGAAGACCTTTCTCTCTGTCTCTCTCTCTCACTGTCCACTCTGCCTGTAAAAAAAAGAAAAAAAAAAAAGAAAGAAAACATAAACATACATAGTAGAGTACTGCTTGCCATAAAAATAATGAATCCTGACATCTGCCATGGAATTGATGGAAAGAATATCAATATATTAGGTGAAATAAGCCAATCATAGAAAGACAAATACCACATGTCTTCCTCCTATGTGAAAGTTATCAGTACGACTTAAAATATTTCATCTAAATTTAAAATACCAGTTAACAGAAGTTGGGAAAGGAATGAAGAGTATGGGGGAGTTTGGATACTGGGTACTAAGACACAGGGAGGTGAATACGCCAAGTACAGGTGTTTTGTAGTGCAGTGGGGGTGAGAATGGCTCACAAGGATGTGTAGCACTCTGTATAAAGTACCTGGAACAGAAGAGCCAATAGGCTCCAGACGCAAGGAAAAGGTAAATAAAGGAGCTAGTTGACTGGTATGACCAGTTTGAGCTATTTATATGTATTAAAAAGTTGTACTATACAACTTAAAATTTAAAATTTTTTAAATAAACAATAAAAAAAGCTCAAAAAGGCAGCAACTAAGACAAGAACTGAAAGGTGCATGGGTGCTAGCCACTGCAAGGGAAGTAAAGGAGGGATGGATGCTCCAAGCACATGTGGGGAACCTCAGACTTCTAGAGGCTGAAAGATATTCTTTCCGCATTGAGAGTGGAAACAAGCAGGAAGACAAAGAAAAGGAGCCAAAAGAAAGACACACGAGGAAAAGTCTGTGGAAGAACCTAAACTTAAAGTGGTCAAAAATTTTTCTAAGGGAATTGAAAATGAATCTTGATGTGAATGGAAGGGGAAAGGGAACGGGAGATGGGAGGGTTCTGGGAGGAAGGGAAGTTATGGGGGGAAAAAGCCATTGTAGTCCATAAGCTGTACTTTGGAAATTTATGTTTATTAAATAAAAGTTAAAAAAATTTCTCTAAGAAAACCAAGACTGACAATTATGCTTATTATTTACTCATATTGCTAATGTAATCACTTGTGATACTAAATTCAGCATTACTGAGCATTTAAAACTCAGCAAGGCTATGAATTTTAGTTTTAGAGTTGGTATAATAACAATAAATTCTTTTAGTATGTTTCAAATATTTAAATGAGATATAATTATGTTATGCAATAATTTGCTTATCTGACATTCAAATGTACCTGGGAATCTTAGAATTTTGTTAAATTCAACAACCATGGGCAGGACACAGTCAAGGAAGGATTTGTCTGAATAATCAATGAAGTAGTACAAAAACAATAATGGCTATATAGGGTACCTGTTTTCTGATAAAGTTTTGAGTAACAAAAAGTTCATGTTCTGGGAAACTTCAGTAAATATTCTTTTTCCAAACATTTTAAGTATGTTGAATGCCTTAAACAGTAACAAGGGAACAGAAATTTCACTAAATAAAAGCTCAGGAAAAATTATTTTTCTAGAGCCACTGTCATAGTTTAGTGGATAGTTGTTACCTGAAAATTCAACATCCCTTATCAGAGTACCAGTTTGAGCCCCAGTTGCTCTGCTTCTGATCTAGCTTCCTGCTAATGCAACTGTGAAGGCATCAATGAAGTGCCTAGGCCACTGATACTCACGTGCGAGACCCACAAGGAGTTCTTGGCTCCTGATTTTAGCCTGGTCTAGCCCTACGTGTTGTAGGCATTTGGGGAGTGATCTAGGGAGATGATCCCTCTCCCTCTCTCTCCATCTCCACCCTACCCCATTCCATCACTCTCATATAGATAAATCTTTTTAAAAAAGAAAAAATATTTTTCTAAACACAAAGATTGTGGACCATGTAAAAAGACTTATTCATTTTTCTACATCTACATATATAAAACACATAAGCAATATGTATATACATATATGTATATATTATACCTTTTGCTATGAAGTTACAATATTATATTTCACATAGGAAATTCAGCATCCCGCTTAGTTTGGTCACTATTAATATATACTCTTGGGGTCAGCGCTGTGTTATAGTGGGCTAACCATCTCCCTGTGGTGCTGGCATCCCATATGGGCACTGATGCATGCCCCAGCTGCTCCTCTTCCAATCTAGCCCTCTGCCTATGGCCCTGGAAAGCAGTGGAAAATGGCCCAAGTACTTGGATCACTGCATCCACATGGGAGATCTGGAGGAAGCTCCTGACTCCTGCCTTCAGACTGGCTCAACTCGGGCTGTTCGTTGTGGCCATCTGAGGAGGGAACCAGTGGATAGAGGACCTTTCTCTCTGCCTCTCCCTCTCTGTAACTCTACCTCTCAAATAAATAGATAAATCTTAAAAAAAAAAATAATAAAAAAAAAACCTGGGGCCGACGCTGTGGCGTAGCAGGTAAAGACACTGCCTGCAGTGCCAGCATCCCATATGGGCACCAGTCCTAGTCCCAGCTGTTCCACTTCCAATCCAGCTCCCTGCTGTGGCCTGGGAAAGCCGTAGAAAATGGACCAAGTCTTTGGGTCCCTGCACCCACGTGGGAGGCCTGGAGGAAGCTCCTGGCTCCTGGTTTCAGATCAGCGCAGCTCTGGCCGTTGCAGTCAATTGGGGAGTGAACTAGTGGATGGAAGACCTCTCTCTCTGCCTCTCCTTCTCTCATTGTGTAATACTAACTTTCAAGTAAAATAAATAAATCTTTAAAAAAAACACTCTTAAAAAGCTAGCAAATATTTTCATCCTTAAAATTTTGCAACAAACAACTGTTAAAATTATTATCAACAAAACAAATATGCAACACATTACTTTTTATTTTTAAAAATTTGTAAATGCTAATTTATTTATTTATTTGAAAAGAAGAGTCAGAAAGAGAGACAGAACTTCCATTCACTAGCTCACTCCTCAAACGGCTGCAATGGCTGGAACTGGACCAGGCCAAAGTCAGGAGCCAAGAACTCCACCCGGGTCTCCCACGTAGGTGGCAGGGGCCCAAGCACATGAACCACCTTCTACTGCCTTTCCAAGCACATTAGCAGGGTGTTGCATCAGACACAGAGCAGCTGGGACTCAAACTGGCATTCATACAAAGATGCCTTTATTGCAGATGGCAGCTTAGCTCACTGCACCTCAATATCAGCCCTACTTGATTTTAATATCAAGTAATTTTAGAAGAATGTGCAGCCAAGAAGAAAATATAAAAGTTTTATTTTCTTTAAGACATATTTAGTTAATAGTTAATCATTTAACAAGTATTGTCATGTTCTATTTCAAGGTAATAGAAGTAAATGTTAGACTGATATAATCCTTATTCTCATGGAGCTTTTCATGTAACAGAAAAGTCAGAGAAAAAACACAAAACACCGAAATAAAATGATGATAAGTCCTCTGAAAGAATCAGATAAAGCATACAGAAGGAACTTTAAAAGGGAAGACATGTACTTTAAAAGGGAAGAATGTCTCTGTGACATTAGGGGAATGAAAATATAAAGAATCCAGGCCAGCACCGTGACTCACTTTGCTAATCCTCCACCTACAGCACCGGCACCCTGGGTTCTAGTCCCAGTTGCTCCTCTTCCAGGCCAGCTCTCTGCTGTGGCCCAGGAAGGCAGTGGAGGATGGCCCAAGTATTTGGGCCCTGCACCCACCTAGGAGACCAAGAGGAAGCACCTGGCTCCTGGCTTCAGATCGGCATAGTGTGCCAGCCATAGTGGCCATTTGTGGGGTGAACCAACAGAAAAAGGAAGTCCTTTCTCTCTGTCTTTCTCTCTCTCACTGTCTAACTCTGCCTGTCCAAAAATAAATAAATTAATTAATTAAATAAATAAACTGTTTTAAAAAAAGAATCCATTGCAGGAAGGAGAAAGGTGGTATCATCCCAGTCCAGACATAGAAGTGTGCCAAGAGGGTAGCATGTGTAAAGGCCTTGAGGCAAAAAGAAAATATGTTCAAGAAACTAAAAGCAGGATCTTGTGACTTGAGCAGGGTGAATGAGGGTCCACTAAGACTAGATGACTGTGGTTTATCAAGACATAGTTAGGAGTCTTATTTTACCCTGAAAGGCAATGAAAAATGATTTCAGATATTTATTTCAGACAATGATATGATCAAATTATACACTGCTTTCAAGGGTCATTCTGGTTGTGTAGAGAATGTATAGGCATTGAACAAGAGTGGGACTATTAGATTTAGCTGAGGGTTAACTATACTGGTCAAAGTGGTTGGGGCGCCACAGCTCAACAAGCTAATCCTCCGCCTTGCGGCGCCGGCACACCGGGTTCTAGTCCCGGTCGGGGTGCCGGATTCTGTCCCGGTTGCCCCTCTTCCAGGCCAGCTCTCTGCTGTGGCCAGGGAGTGTAGTGGAGGATGGCCCAAGTGCTTTGGCCCTGCACCCCATGGGAGACCAGGAGAAGAACCTGGCTCCTGCCATCGGATCAGTGTGGTGCGCCGGCTGCAGCAGCCATTGGAGGGTGAACCAACGGCAATGGAAGACCTTTCTCTCCCTGTCTCTCTCTCTCACTGTCCACTCTGCCTGTCAAAAATAAAATAAAAACAAAGTGGTAGGGGAGTTAGGTTTGGAACACAGACTTTAGCAATGAGGTGAAGAGAAAAGGGCAGATCAGAGAAAATAGGAGCCGAAGAGAATCCTTACATGTGAGAACAGGGCTCAGTGAAAAGGTGTAACCCTAAGTTGTAAGTCAGTATTGTCAGCATAGTGATCCATGAAGGCCCTAGGAATGAACAGAGTCATCCAGGAGAACCTGGAAGAAAAAGAAAAGAGGAGTATAAAGTCTACACCCTAAAGAATGCTAGCATTTAAAGCCTATAAAATCAAGGCAAAGCAAATACCCAGGAGGCACAGTCAATGTAATAGGAAATAAATCCAATCAGAATGGTGTCACCCAAGCCAAGATATCCATGTTACAAGAATGAGAGTTTTGTTTTCTGAATGAAAGAAGAATAATTGGTTGGATTTTCCATTGCTTTTATTGGCCTTCCCTTCTTCCTAATTATGTGAAAACAAAGCTTACCTTTTGTACTTTCAATCAGACTAAAAGAAACTGAAAAAAAGGTGTGTTGACATGCTCCAATCCTTTATCTCAGATCTCTGACAAGCCTTAATTAGTTTTCTAGTAAAGGGCTTCCCGAGAAAAGCAGTTCTGCCAGTTCATAGGCATTCTCATGTTTGGTGTAATGGATTTATTGGTCTCCCATTCAGATAGTATTTCTATATTGTCCAAAACAGTTTAGAGCAATTCTGTTTGCTAACTTCTCACAATTTGTCCCTTGAATCTTTTTAACTAGAAAGAGTAAGATTTCATTAACTATCCTGTTTCAATCACATAAATAATCATCATTTTTCCCTGACATAACTTTCATTGTTAAATTTATATTTAAATTCCATCTTTCTCATTTAAAATAGTTGTCAATTAGTCACTGAACTGAAAAATACAAGAAGTGAAACATTTTTAATGTTTGATTTTACTGGTAAACAGAATACAAGAAAAAGTTATTGCACAGTGGGTGTTGTGGCCTAATAGTTTAAGCTACTTCCTGGGATGTACACATCCCATATCAGAGAACCCACTGGAGTCTGCGGTACTCTGTTATACATAGAAACACAGAAACATGGTCATCACTATGAAAGAATGTGAAGGCAGAAAAGTCCTTAGTAAAAGCACAAAAGAAATCCAAAGTAAACACTAGGAATATTTATGGAAAAATGGCAAGGTCAAGTCATTACTTATCAATAGTCCCCTTGAATGACTATTGATTAAATGACTATTGAATGCATGTAAATGACCTCAACTCTCCAATGAAAAGATACAGACTAGCTGAATGGATTAAAAGACAAAAACCATCTATTTACTGCCTATAAGAAACACATATCAACAAAGATACCCACAGGCTGAAACTAAAAGGATGGAAAAAGTTATTCCATGCTAACAGAAAGTAAAAAACAGCAGGTGTTGCCATCCTAATATTAGATATAATAGACTTTAATATAAAAACTTAAAATAGTTGAAGAAGGGCACTATGTAATGATTAAGGGATCAATTCTATAGGAAGATGGGACTATAATAAACATACAACACCCAATTACAGCTCACCTGACTATTTAGAAGAATGTTAATGGATCTAAAGGGAGACATAGACTCCAATACAATAGTAATGCGGCACTTCAACACTCCACTTCTTTTTTTACTTTCTTTCTTTTTTAAAGGGTGGTGTGGGGTGTGAGAAGCCACTGCTCTTTTTTTTTTTTAAATTTATTTGTTTGGAGGCAGAGTTACAGAGAGGAGAAGGAGGGCGGGAGGGAGAGAGAGAGGAGGAGAGAAAGAGAGAGAGAGAGAGAGAGTAAGAGAGAGAGAGAGAGAAGTCTTCCATCTGCTGGTTCACTCTGCAGGTGGTCACAATGGCCAGAGCTGCACCAATCTGAAACCAGGAGCCAGGAGCTTCTTCCAGGTCTCTCATATGGGTGCAGGGGCCCAAACACTTGGGCCATCTTCTACTGCTTTCCCAGGCCATAGCAGAAAGCTGGATTGGAAGTGGAGCAGCTGGGTCTCAAACTAGTGCCCATGTGGGATGCTGTCACTGCAAGTGGTGGCTTTACCTGCTACACCACAGCACCAGCCCCTTAATACCCCAACTTCATCAATGGACAGATCAACTAGACAGAAAATCAACAAAGAAGCAACAGAGCTAACCAATACTATGAACCAAATGTTCCTAACTGATAAACTGATAAACTGATATCTACAGAACTTTTTTTTTTTTTTTGACAGGCGAGTGGACAGTGAGAGAGAGAGAGACAGGGAGAGAAAGGTCTTCCTTTTTCGTTGGTTCACCCCCCAATGGCCGCTGCGGCCAGCGCACCATGCTGATCCAAAGCCAGGAGTCAGGTGCTTCTCCTGGTCTCCCATGCGGGTGCAGGGCCCAAGGACCTGGGCCATCCTCCACTGCACTCCTGGGCCACAGCAGAGTGCTGGACTGGAAGAAGAACAACCAGGACAGAATCCAGCACCCATACCGGGACTAGAACCTGGTGTGCCAGTGCCGCAAGGCAGAGGATTAGCCTATTGAGTCACGGAGCCGGCCTACAGAACTTTTCAATGTGAAATGATTATCATAGTGCACTGAGTAGCTGGGATATCTGCAGTACCCCTGAAGATGATGACATAAGTGACTCATCACATGGCACAGGGCAGTGTGTGTTTGAAAAACACAAAAGCGTTGAGCTTGAGCAATCACCACAGCATTATGTCATCTGTAATAATTTCATTACAGCAAAACAACATCATGCATTAAGTTGACATTGACTTTGGGAGGGGAGTTTGGCCTAGCAGCTAAGAGGCTGAGTCAAGAAGCCAGTACTCGCTATTACAGTGCCTGGATTCAAGTCCCAGCTCCATTCTCAAGTCTAGATTTCTTCTTACATACATCCTGGGATGCTGCAGGTGATGGGTCCTTCTCAGTGGGTCACTGATACCCACATAGGAGACCTGGATTTAGTTCAAGCTCTGGGCTTTGGCCTGGCCAAACCCTGGCCATTGTGGATATTTATGGAGTGAACCAGCTGACTGAAACTCAGTTTGTCTTTTTATCTGCATCTGTCTGTCTCTCAGTCTCTCATATAAATAAAAAAGAAAAAAAGAGACAAACATTTATATTGATTTTAATCATTTTTGTTTATAAATGTTTTCAAGTTATTTTGTAAAGTTATTTATAAATAAACATATGTACATTACATAATTCTATGTTTGTACTAGTTGAAGTCCATTTTGGGACCTGGGACTTAGTTAATTTAAAGGGTTCTGTGTGTTACTCAAGCTTCAAAATATGGCCAACACAGCTGGCCATATTACAGACAGAATATCACTCCCATCTGGTGGCAGACAATACAATATTGAGCAAAATCCCCAAACAGAAATTAATCTAACTCTAGACTACATGGGTGACAATTAAACTCCTATTTCAGAAGTGGCAAGCACACTAACTGCCAAACAATCTACCATATGACATCAATTTGAAGACATGGGTACCATATAATAACTACTCAGGCCTCTAATTCTACTGTAAAAACTTACAAACGTTCACATTAAACGATGAGATCCTATTTGTAGAATAATAGTAAAAATACTTTGTAATCTTTTAAATATTAAAATATGATAGTTACCTACATTCAAATCAGTTATTTAGTTGCTTATATTCAAATTCTGTTATTAATATATATGTTCTCATATTTCCACTTTAACAAGAAAAGACAGCAGTTTTAAAAAATATTTTAGATGGTTCTTTCATTCAAAACTTTCTTTAAGACACAGAAACCAGAGCAGGAGTTTAGCCTAGTAGTTACCCAGGCCTGCGAATGACATCGACTAGCATGAGTTCAGTTACTGGCCAGCCCCAGTTCATCCTTGACTCCTCTCTGGCTACTGAAGGCATTTGAGGAGTGAATCAGCAAATGGGAGCCCTTGCTCTCTGTCTCTGTCTCTTGCACTCTCTCGCTCCCTTTCTCTCTGACTGCCTTTCACATACTACTACTAATAAAAGGACATATAGACTGAAACTTTATTCCAGGCAAGAAAAATATCATCCAAGACTGAAAACCAAAACTCGCATGATAATAGTTAAGTAAATAAGTAATGGGAAAAATATTTGCAAACAGTTTAACCATACTAAACATAAAGTTGATCAAAGAAATAAACCTGCTTAAGCGAATTCACATCATTTACTTTTAGCACAGCCCTTGCTTTTCATGCAATTTAATTCCTTTAACAAAAATGTATGCACAATTTATTGTAACATTGCAGTGTCACCATGGAAACTGCCCAAATGTATTAATCTTATAATCTTATAAATAAAACATGAATTAAGGTGGTTCTCAATAATCACACTCTCTCAATAGACAGGACAATGGCATATTAATATGTCTTGTTATATTTTGATTCTTTTGGTAAATTCATAATAAAATACTATGTTTTGTACAATGGATAGGGAATGTACGGTATAGCAAAAAAAAAAGTACTCACTTAGTTCTTGGTAGTTAATTTCAGGGTGTTAGTTTAATTCTGGAATTATTTCCAGCACTAAATTCTCTGATTTCAAGCAGAAAAATCTTGTTTCATTGATTTTAAATGCATCAAAAGAATCAACTATTACCAGTCACACAAAGGTATTTCCTTTAATAACACATTTAATGTAAAAAGAGGTAGGAAACTGATCATATTTTAAAATATAAAAATGAATTTAAATTTGTAAAGCTATTTTCAAGTACATAAATTCTAATTGTTTAGCTTTTGATATAATTAGTAACTTTTTGAGTACAATTTGTAAAAATTCAACTACAGGATTCACCAAACCCTAGCTTCATAGGGCCCCATGGACAATGCTCGTAACACTACAAATGAGCAAGGAACGTTCCTCTTCTTAGGGGGTTCTTCCCCTCTCAGGCCAAGCCAAGTTAGAACAGCTTATTAAACATCAAAGTTTTTTTTTTTTAATCAGATGCTTAGCATTATTTCCTAAGTTGTAGATTCATACAGGGAAGTAAGGAACAAAATTGCAGTGAATTTTGTTGTATCCTACTGTGGCAGCCTGCGCTTCATTAGCTTACTAACGGTGAAGGTAAAATTCCCAATAACTTCCGAGGTTTATGTTTAATTATATTTTATTAAATATACTAAGCATATAATTCTTTTTATGAATTTACACTTTAAAGTTTTTTCTAGAGGTATTATCCAAATAAATCCCTAGATGAGACACGCCACCTATGTTCTAATAAGTGAAAAGCCATCACCACCACCTAGTGAAGAACATGGTACTAAAAGCCAGCTGTATTACTGAAAGTGTAACGACAGACATTTCTGTTGTCCCTTGAAAGCACAATCTCTTTATCCCTTCCATAATCTCACAAGGTACAAAGTTCTTATTATTATCTACATTCTACATTTGAGGATAGATTAAGTAAGCCACTCAAGGTAGAAACATAAATATTGGTCTCAGAATTAAGCTTGCCTGACTCTAAACTATGTTCCAATGCTATGAAAGTCACAAAACTGCATTTAAAATAAAACTATAAAATTAATATGTAGTTAATATAGGAGAAATAAGCAGCCTTATAATTTATTATTATCAGGAAGAGAATAATTCTTTTGACTTCTAGCAGCTTTGAACAGATGAAAAATGATTTTGAATATTTATCATGTATCTAGCCACCTAACCCCATTCTGATACTGTTAATGAAATAACATCACAATGAGAATTTTATCTGTTGTATTCTAAAACCTACACGATAGTTTGTTTTATCTTAAAACACTGATCCTAATCTTATTTAGTTTTTTTAAAATTAGAAATGATTACAAAATCCTATCCAATGACATTTTCAATATTTAACGATATAAGGGCCACTGCTGTAGCACAGCAGGTAAAGTCACTGCCTGCAGTGCCGGCATCCCATATGGGCAAAGGTTTGAGTCCTGGCTGCTCCTCTCCTGATCCAGCTCTCCACTATGGCCTGGGAAAGCACTAGAAGATGTCCCCAGTCCGTGGGCCCCTGCATCTGTGTAGGAGACCTGGAAGAAGCTCCTGGTTCCTGGCTTCGGATCAGCACAGCTCTGGTCCTTGTGGCCAATTGGGGAGTAAACCAGCAGATGGAAGACCTCTCTCTCTCTCTCTCTCTCTCTCTCTCCCCTTCTGTCTCTGTGTAACTCTTTCAAATAAATAAATAAATTTTAAAAATTAATGATATAATCTTGTGATATATTGAACTATTCGTAGTATTTAATAATACAATCTGCTTCCTGATAATTGGCCACATTTTATTTCTATAACTTCAATTTTGTTATATATATCCTAATATTTTATATACTGTTGAGTGGTAGTTACTAATATTTTCCATAGGCTTTTTTTGCATTAAAAATTACAAGAGATAAAAAAAATCATTGTATTTTTTTGAAAACTTTTTAAATGTTGATTCTTTAATTTTATAGTTGCTGTTCTTTCAAAATGGTTGAAGAGATTGTCATATTTCTCTATGGTTAAAATAGCTTAAATAGGTCGGCACCGTGGCTCAACAGGCTAATCCTCCGCCTTGCGGTGCTGGCACACCGGGTTCTAGTCCCGGTTGGGGCGCCAGATTCTGTCCCGGTTGCCCCTCTTCCAGGCCAGCTCTCTGCTGTGGCCAGGGAGTGCAGTGGAGGATGGCCCAAGTGCTTGGGTCCTGCACCCCATGGGAGGCCAAGAGAAACACCTGGCTCCTGCCATTGGATCAGCGCGGTGCACCGGCTGCAGCCCGCCGGCCGCGGCGGCCATTGGAGGGTGAACCAACGGGAAAGGAAGACCTTTCTCTCCCTGTCTCTCTCTCTCTCTCATTGTCCACTCTGCCTGTCAAAAAAATAAAAATAAAAAAAAATAAAAATTTCTAAAAAAAAATAGCTTAAATAATATTTGTTATCAATTCTTTCCATGTCTGATAATATTAAGCTATGCAGGCATCTCTTCTGGTGCTTTTTGGATAACAGATCATTTGACAGCTTCCTAATATTTACAGAGCTTATTCTATTATGCCTCTTCCTCTTGGGTACATTTAGGTCATGTAAAATACTTAAGGAACTTGGGCCAGCGCCGTGGCTCACTTGGTTAATCCTCCACCTGCAGCGCCGGCATCCCATATGGGTGCAGGTTTTAGTTCCAGTTGCTCCTCTTCCACTCTAGCTCTCTGCTGTGGCCTGGGAAGGCAGTGGAGGATGGCCCAGGTGCTTGGGCTCCTGCACCCACATGGAAGACCTGGAGGAAGCACCTGGCTCCTGACTTTGGATTAGTGCAGCACTGGCCGTAGCAGCCATTTGGGGGTTGAATCAACAGAAGGAATACCTCTCTCTCTCTCTCTCTCTCTCTCTCCCTCTCTCCCTCTCTCCCTCTCTCCCTCTCCCTCTCACTATCTATATCTCTACCTGTCAAATAATCAACAGAAGGAATACCTCTCTCTCTCTCTCTCACTATCTATATCTCTACCTGTCAAATAAAATAAAATAAAATAAAAATATAATAAATAAAATATTTAAGGAACTCAACTCCTTCCATTAGATTTTCCAATTCCATCTGTGCAGAATCATTCATATTTCTGAATTTATTTCATCTTATTCATTCATAATCCTAAACATTATTTCTTTATGTGTTTTTATATGTTTTGGGCCTTTAGGTGTTATACTGCACATTGCAAAATATCAAATTTTTAATTTATGTATTATTTATTTAAAAAGTATTCTATTCTAATAGTTACAGTTCTCATAGTTATAAAATATCCTTTTAATAATTTCTATTGATTCTCTTTTTAGAATTTCTTAAGACAGGTATTTTTATACACAAACATTTTTAAATAATCAAGGTATTTAAAAGTAAAATTCTATACTTCATACTGGATATGAATATTTTATTAGGAAGTGATCTTTTTCATTAACTCATGTATAGTTTGTAATTTTCCTTGGTTCTAGGAGTTATCTAAGTATATTTCTTAATTTCCTAATAAACTCTCTTTTTTGGTTTTCTCATAAAGTTTTCTAATAAAATCTTTTAGTTTTCTAATGCAGCTTATAATTACAGAATGC
Source organism: Sylvilagus floridanus (assembly GCA_949820135.1). Taxonomy (NCBI): domain Eukaryota; kingdom Metazoa; phylum Chordata; class Mammalia; order Lagomorpha; family Leporidae; genus Sylvilagus; species Sylvilagus floridanus. The sequence goes on along the minus strand of OX463245.1, from coordinate 61,779,254 downwards.
AATCTATTGAAATGCTTTTTGAATTTATAAGCAGTTGAGGCATTATTTTCAAGGCTCTTGGCTTTGACCTGGCCTAGTTCTGGTTGATGGGGCATTTGGGAGTGAACCAGTGAAAAAAAAAATCTCTCTCTCTCTCTCTCCTGCCCTTAAAGCATATGAAAATAAACTTTTTTTTTTAAATAAAAAAGATGACAAAATTTGCATGAGATTTTAGACTTGAGTTAATGCTGTAATTGATTGAGATCTTTGGGGTCCTGAGAATGTGATGAATGTGTTTTGCATGGGGAAAGTGTATAAATCTTTGGGGGCCACAGGGCAGACTGAAGTGAGCTGAAAAATGTTATATAGAGATATTCCCATTCAGCTATAAGTATGTTACCTTAAATGGCAGAAGAGGTGGCTCTGGTGTGATCAGAGATGCTACACGGAAGCATTGTATATTGAGAAAGAGGCCAAAAGAAAAATACAGCTTCTAGATAGAAGATGTGAAATACAAGGAAAAGCCTCTTCCACCAGGAAGAATGCAGCCCCACAAATACGCTGACTCTATGACTTCTTACCTCCAGAATAATAAATTTATGTTGCTTTAAGTCACCAATTTGATGATAATTTGTCTCAACAGCTGCAGGAAACCAATCCAAATAGCCTGTAACTTAATTTCATATACTATTCTTCATACATACACCATAAAAAGCTTAAACTTTTCACACTCAGGGAATTTCAGAGTTAATATCACAAAGAAAATACTTCACAAGACACTAAACATTAACTTACAAAACTTAGAAACCTCATTTTTTTTTTCTGTTGACAGTCTTCTTGTGAAAATGTAACAATACAAAAATAGAATATCGCATAATTTGACAGGATGAACTCTGATTCATGAACTGAAAGAAAAGTAATTCAATAAATACACATGAATCTTAAATAGTAAACACACTTTTTCCTACCTGCGCATTACCATCTGAAAGTGAGCAAGGAATGATTTATTTAGACATTGAATCCATTACTGCAAATGAAGACCTCATCCACCAAGGCCCCCTCTTTAATTATCTCATCAGGTTAATTACAAAAATCATGTGAATAATTCTCAAAAGTCATTTCAGATTTTATAGGGCAATGAGGTTGTCCGTAGATCAGGCAGGAATATAGAATCAGTAATCATCATGGCATGATTCATTCTCTTTTAAGGATTTTTACATTCCTTGGAAAGTCTTGACATAATCTCAACAGAAACATTGACTTTAACCAGGAGTTTCACAGCATCCCTTACCTGCGTAACAAGTGGCTCCAACAGCCTTTCTACGGTTAGTGTCCGGATTTCCAAACTTTTGGGATCCCATTTTAAAATGATAGGTGATGTTGCTGAAGTCATACTCCCTGTGGAAATAAATATTATCCATTAAAAACAATGACAACCGAAATAAGCTATTACTTTGAGAGTTCAAAATGAATAATCACTGAAACACAGAACATACTTGAAGATTATCTGTTAACTTAGAGATAGGAAAACCTAAACCAATACTGTTCGAGGTGGTAATGTTCAAATAAGGTTAAAACCGAGGGACCATAGGGGCATGGTATAGAGCATAGTGGTTAGGATGCCCACATCTCACACTGGAGTGTCTGGGTTGGGTTCAATTCCAAGCTCTGGCTCGACTCCAGCTTCCTGCTACTGCAGATGCTGGGAGTCAACAGGTGATGGCTGCTGGCAGGTTACTGCTATGGATACGGATGGCATGGACTGCATTCCTAGCTCCAGACTTCAGTCCTGGCCCAGCTTCAGCTGTTGTAGGCATTTAAGGAGTGAGATAATGGGTGGCAGCTCTCTGCCCATCTGTCTGTTTCTGTCTTTGTCCTTTTCTTTCTCTGCCTCTCAAATAAGTAATACGTCATTTTAAAAATCACAGTGACTGAGACCTCTTAAGCATTCCTGGACACATTAGGCCAACTTTGGAATGAAAATGCCAGTGGAATATTTCATTCCTCCAACATTTAGTACTTATGCTTATCTGTTCAAAAAGGACTTGTATTTCGCTCTTGAGTAGCTTATGTTTAAGGTCGAGACCGCCCAGACAGGGAACGATTATTCCTCAAGGTAGCATGTTGTGGTCATGAACTAAGGAGGGCTATGGGAGAACTGAGGAAGGGACATTAAAGTCAGACTGGGAGAACTTGGACTGTCAAGAAACAGAGTCAGTCAGTCAGGATCACCTGATGCAGGACTCATGTCATCACAAAGGGTCATTTTGTTTCCTTCACATGATTGCTTGCCACTGAGGATCTCACACTCCTTGGGGCAACAGTTTCATTCTCTTAAACAGGAAAGATACCTTGTACACTGTCTGCCAATGGTTCTGAAAATTAGCTTGCTGCTATTTACATTTCTTTGATTACTCACTGCATTTACATTCTTGTCCTATAAAATTAGTATGTGATAAGGTTATTTAATCTCACTCTAAAGCAATCATCTCTTACCTAAGAACCACAGACCTGCAGGTTGCAGCTTCCCACAGATCAAACACAAAATATGTCCTAGCCTCAAAAAAAATTATACATTCTGTCAGAAATGGATTTCTCATTGAGAAACTGCTGAATATATTTGGTATCTAACCACAGGACAAGCAACCTTTGATTGTACAAACTGAATCTAAATCATTTGCCTTTATACCACCATAAATCAAACTGCTCATGACTGTTCCTTTCTTTTGAATCAATGCCCCCACTCAATTCCACCCTTATAAATCAATAGAGATGATTATTTCTATTAGAATTAACAACACTAAGAAGGCTACTGCAATAGACACTAGAAGAAAAGTGTTTCTTCACTGGCCCTCCTTCAGCTAATCATTTTGCAAAAGACCCAACTAATTTGCTTCAGAAAAGAAAAGGCAACACAGAGCGCTGCTGGTATTTTAACTCTCTCCAAATGCCATGTTTTAAATAAACTAAGCAAAGCAATCCAGCTATACAGATCGATTTAGATTTGAGTTCCTTCACATCAACAATAGTTGGCACTGAGAGGCTGCCTGTCCTCCAGAAACCTAAAAACACTTCACACATTTCCCATTCACTCTAACAACTGCTACAAAGTAGCTGTGGCTTGCACACAATTTCACTGCTGGGCAGCCCACCTTCTCTTGCAGTGGAAGGATAAAGCAGCCAGATGCTTCCTGTGTACCTGGGGTACCTCCACTACTGCTGCAGCCAGTCCTATCTGAGTGATCGTGGTCCAGACCATATGATGCAGCTGTTGCACGTTCCTGGAGAAGTTCCCTGAGAATGTTTAAAACTCTGAGGGAATAATGAGCGGCACAGTAGTGATGATAAACTAGCAAGTCTGGTAGGAAAGTTAGATAACTAGCAGTGAAGTCATTGCAACATGGGAGTGAACTGTACTGGGTAAGACTGTGTAAAGGATTTTCACTTTATCATGAGTATGGTTGTTTACATAAGCTAGTTAATCAAAGAAGGTATGCAAACCCTTTGATGGCTGTCCTAACGCATAGCTTTAAAAAAATGACAGAAACTATTGGAGTAAGACTCAAAACTGCTGGCACAATCACAACACACTGATCTAGCATTAATCAAGCTGCAATGGAGACACTGCTTGCGCAAATACCCCGAGCCAGCTCGGAGCCAAGAAGCAAAATTAGTCACAGCTTTGTCTCCTGAAGGTCACAGAGGCCCTATAAATCTAAAACCGGAAGAACATACCCAGACAAATCACTCAGCTGAATGGATTCCTTACGGGGTCAATCTTTTCAGTCATTTCTTGTGACACAGGTAAAACTCAACAGCAAAAGGCAAGGAAAGGTTACATGGTATTAATTTGTTGAAGAGGAGGACCTGGTCATAGAATTTTAAGTGCTGCTTTCCAGCCACACTCTTTTTGATACAGTTGGGATTAAAACTGGGAATTACATCTCAATCCCAGAAGCTCTTCATCATTTGGTTTCCTAGCCACATTAGCAAAAAGTAGAGGCAGAGGGCTGCAAAATCTCACCTCTGAACCCAGGCAACTGATGTCTACAATTTCTACTGCATTTCCTCTGAGCAGCATTTTGGCTTCATGTCAGCTATTCAGCAGGAGGGAGAGTGGCTACAGCACACGCACTATGTCATCACTGCAATCTGAGGTTTCTAGAAGGAATGTTTCTCTTCTCTTATTTTGGGCATACTTTTTTTTTTTTAACTGTATTTATTAAAACTTGTATAGGAAACATTTACTTATCAAAGCCCTCAGCCAACTGAAATTGCATAAAACCAGGAAACACGAAGGCCATTTCAGGTTAGTGGTCATGATGGTCTTGTACATTCACCTTTCGATGATCTCTGCTTCAATAAGAACAGATGAAGGTAGAGGAGAAGAGTCAGATATTCTCTTGTAGGGGTAGAGAAATTTTTTTCTGCCAAGGGCCATTTGCATACGTATTCATAATACCATTTTAAAGTCATACAAAATTATCAACAAAAATTAGCCTGCTATAGATTTATTGAATTGTGAGTCCTCCCTGCACTTGCCTTGGTAGGGTCAGACCAAATAATTTCATTGGCCTTATAGGGCCCATGAGCCACCTGTTGCCCACCTCAGAGAGAGAAAACAGCAGAGATTCTATGGTCAATACACAGGGATTAACAATTTCGGCATGTGGCATAATTACAAGCACAAAAAAAAAAATGGCTAACTCCTGATACTGTCATGCCACTCCTACATTCAATGTGTATACGTTATGAAAGGCAGGGTGGCTGTTTGGCACAGCTGTTGAGATGCCACTTGGGACACCCAAGTTTGAGTCCTGGTTCTGCTCTCAAGTTCAACTTCTAAAGTGCACCCGGGAGGCAGTCACTGATGACTCAAGAAATCAAGTCCCTGGGGCCAGCACTGTGGCGCAGCAGGTAAAGCTACCGCCTGCAGTGCCAGCATCCCATATGGGCGCCGGTTCAAGTCCCGGCTGCTTTGCTTTCGATCCAGCTCTGGGAAAGCAGTCAAAGATGGCCCAAGTCTTTGGGCCCCTGCATATGTGTGGGAGACTCAGAAGAGGCTCTTGGCTCCTGGCTTCGAATCGGCACAGCTCCAGCCGTTGCGGCCAACTGCTAAGTGAACCAGAAGATGGATGACTTCTCTCTCTCTCTCTCTTCTCTAACTCTTTCAAGTAAATAAATAAATTTTTTTAAAAAAAGAAATCAAGTCCCTTCCACTCATGTAGAAGTTCTAAATGGAGTTTCTAACTTTTGGCTTTGGCCTGGCCCAGCCCTACTGTTGTGGACAGGAAATGAACCATCAGATGTAAGATCCTTCTCTTTCTCTTTCTGTCTCTCCCTCCCTCCCTCCCTTTCTAAATAAATAAATATACAAAAATATAACAATGTATGTATTTTTAAATTATGAAAGTGAAATAAAACGGATAAACTTTTTTTGAAAGAGCTGCACCAATCTGAAGCCTGGAGCCAGGAGCTTCTTCTGGGTCTCCCACATGGGTGCAGGGACCCAAGGACTTGGGTCATCTCTGCTGCTTTCCCAGGCCATAGCGGAGAGCTAGACTGGAAGTGGAGCAGCCGGGACTAGAACCAGCATCGCAGGTAGAGGATTAACCTACTGTGCCACTGCATCGGCCCCAGAAAACTGATAAACTTTTAAGATAAGACTGGATGACTATACAGTTGAATAGGCAGTCCCTCACTGGCTTACCAAAATGCAAATAGAATATTTCTCTAAATCACCTACATTGGCCTTTGGCCAATAGAATGCTAAGAGATACAACGTGAATTAGATAATTAGAGGGCATTTTCTTAACTGGATTTGTTCTCTCATGGTCCTGCCTTCTGTCAGTCATGTATAACTCACTCCCAAAGGGAGAAAATACATGGAGATAAACCTGAATGCAAAGTGCAGGTACACTCAAATCCAGGTAAATTAACACGGGCAGTCAACTCTCAAACCATGGTATTGAGAAACAAATGTTATATATTGTATACTGCTGAGATTTTACCACTATTTGTTATTTAGCAATAATTAACTAAAACAATGATATTAAGCAAACTTTTGTTTGAATTAAAGCCCTATAAATTATTAACTATGCAATGTCCAAAGTACTACTTCCAAGTCCTAGGTTCCTGAAATGCAAAATCAGGACAATAAGTACTTTAGAGAAGTATAAGTAATAAGTATAAGTAATAAGTATAAAGTAATAAGTACTTTATTGTGAAGATTAAATAACTTAGTGGAGAGAAAACATGCTAACAATCCTGGAAAGATTACTTCTAATTGTTATTGCTGTTGTGCCCCTAACTTTAGATAGAGTTTCTTACATTCCTTTACCTCTAGGAGGAATAAGAAAACAATATTTTAAAAATGAGGTGAGCTGGCGCCGTGGCTCACTTGGTTAATCCTCCGCCTGTGGCACTGGCATTTAATCCCAGGTGTTCCTCTTCCTGTCCAGCTCTCTGCTGTGGCTGGGAGCGCAGTGGAGAATGGCTGTAGCGGCCATTTGGGGGGTGAACCAACGGAAGGAAGACCTTTCTCTCTGTCTCTATCTCTCTCACTGTCTAACTCTATCTGTCAAATAAATTTTTAAAAAATGAAGTGAAAATCAACACTCCTCTGTATGCAACAACAAAATTGCCTCAAAAAGAACAAATCAAGTATCTAGTCACACCAGCCCTTCATCTTGCCAAGGATGGAATGAAAACATGGTCTCAATGCCATACTACACATTTGTGCAATTAATGGGATCTCTTTTGCCTGCAGAAAAGAGTTTGTGTAAAGCAAATAGTAATTTTTCCATGGAATTGAATTTAAAGAAAAACAGTAATGTTTTACCTGCATTCGGTAGAGAGAATAATACATACTGTAGACAGCAAGAGTGAAAAACAAGGAATGCAAGTAATAAAAGCCAACAGGATTGCCTTTTCCAATACATCACGATTTTATAAGTCCAACAGCAAGCTTTTAGCAATTTATTTGATCTCTGAGGTTATTTTCTTTTCTTTAGTTACATTTTATTTATTTATGTGAAAGGCAGAATATCAAGAGAAAGAGAGAGAGGGGTCGGGGGTAATTTCATCTACTGATTAACTCCCCCATGTCCACAACAGACAATGCTGAGCAGGCTGAAGTCAGAGGCCAGGAACTCTTTTCAGGTTCACACACGGGTGGCAAGAGCCCAAGTATTTTGCCACGATGTGCTGCTTTCCTGGGTGCATTAGCAGGCATTGGGACTGGAATTGGAGCTGTACTCAAACTGGCAGCATGATGTGGGACAGCAGCAGAAGCCCAATCTGCTGCTCCACTATACCAGCTCCATATTTTTTTTCTTGAAAAGTGATAAATTGTGTGAAGCTTACTTATAACCTAGCCCACCTGGTACCATTCTTAGACTATTTCACTCTTTCTGTGATGCCATGGCTAAGGACGTAGGCCAGGATGCTTAACAATTATTTATCACTTACAATAGAAAATGTAAAACTAAACAAAGAGGGGACTGGTACTGTGGTGTAGCAGGTAAAGCCGATGCCTATAGTACCAGCATCCCATATGGACACTGGTTCGAGTTCCGGCTGTTCCACTTCTGATTTAGCTCCCTGCTATTTCCTAGGAAGGCAGTAAAAATGGCCCAAGTCCTTGAGCCCCTGCATCCATATGGGAGACCTGGAAGAAGCTCCTGGCTCCTGGCTCCTGGCTTCAGATTGGCCCAGCTCTGGCCCTTGCAGCCATTTTGAGGAGTGAACTAGTGGACAGAAGACTTTTCTTCTCGTTCTCTCGCTCTCTGCCTCTGCCCCTTTCTATCTCTACCTTTCAAATAAATAAATCTTAAAAAAAAAAAATACTGGAGTGAAGTGAAGGGCATTCCCCTAGAACCAGCCAAAAGGGTCAAGTGCCACGTCACCTTAGACATGTCCTAATAAGTTGAAAAGGTCTCCAGGTTGCCTACCCCAAGGAATGCTTTCAAATGCTACATATGTTAATGCGGCATATCTTTTATTGAAGAAATTTTCCTTTCCAAATCTTCTGAGAAAATGTCTTTGCAACACTCTGCCTCACTGTTCTGAGTTCCATTTTTTTCTACTTTTCTTTTTCAAGATTTTATATATTTATTTGAGAGGTAGACTCACAAACAGTGAGAGGGAGAGACAGCGAGAAAGGTCTTCCTTCCTTCCATTGGTTCACCCCACAAATGGCCACAATGGGCCAGAGCTGTGCTGATCCGAAGCCAGGAGCCAGGAGCTTCCTCCAGGTCTCCCATGAGAGTGCAGGGGCCCAAGGACTTGGGCCAACTTCTACTATTTTCCCAGGCCACAACAGATAGCTGGATTGGAAGAGAAGCAGCCAGGATTAGAACCGGTGCCCATATGGGATGCTGGCAGGCAGTGCACTAACCTGCTGCGCTAAGGTGCCCGCCCCTCTTCTACTTCTTTTTTACCAAGCAATGGTCTGAAATGCTATCTAGTTGCAGAGAGGGGCACCCAGAATGCTTTCTCTCTGCAGGCTTCAGCTTCATATCCTTTCAGGAATCTTTCTGTTTGCCAAAATGGAGCACTACTGCCATCAAACTCCATAAAGCTTCATTCAGAGAAGTTTCAGGTGATAGATAAATTCACAAGTTAGTGACTGATAATACCAATTGTGAACAGATAACTGCAGTGATAAATCACCTATCTACACATGTACAATTTTGACTCAGTTACTTAAGCTTCAGTTTTATCATTTGTAAAACAAGGATGGGTCTGTTCCAAAAAGACAAAGGAACAACTGGATATGCAAAAATGGTGTTTTTTCTTCTTTGCAGTATTGTCAACCTGTGTATCACTCTGCTGAAAAGATATTCCCTGGAGTGAGGACACCACTGGGGATCTTGCAAGTCAAAAAGTAGAAAAACAGAGATTGGGAAAGAGAGAAAGAGTGAGAACTTCCTAAATGTCTTTGGTATTTCAGGGATCTTGTCAATGATCCTTGAATAATACTGCTTCCCTTAACTAAGAAAATTTCATATTATATATCTTAGTATTTCTCATACTTAGTTGGGGGTACTGAGACAAATGATAGTGAAGAACACTGCTCATGGCCATAAAATTTAAACCTCAATTGCTTTGATTTCAGAGTCTCTACTTATAACACTATGGTTTATGACATTTAGGTTTATTTGAGTTACATCATGAAGCTTCTGATTCATAAAAAGAATACAGAGATATGGATAGGAATGAAACAAAAAAGTAGGAGCCAGCCCCCTCTGGAGGACGATCGAGACAGAATCAAGGTGGGGATATATTAGAAGAGGGAGACATCAACAGCCCTGTCCTTATACACCTGTGGAGTTCATGGGGAATGTGACTGCATTTCCTGGTCAGGAAGAACAGGTGTTGAGTTCAGTTTTCCTGTATTGTTAAGTGGTGAGACTGGAATGCTGATTGTGAGGATGTGCTTTCTAGTGAGCAATATAGGTCCTAGAAAAAGTCAAAAGAAAGACACAATAGTGAGTTATGCCAAGCAGACATAATTTTGTCTCCCATGACATTGGCCCCCTTCTATTAAGCTCATGAATATGTTAAATTACCTGGTAAAAGGAGCTTTTAACATGTAATTAACATTACAAATCAATGGACCTTAAAAGAAGGAAATTATCCTGGATTATTTAGGTGAATACAATGTGTTCACATGAGGCTACAGGTGGAAGAGTTAAGTTACAGAGACACATCAGACACAGGGGCAGAAAGGGAAGATTCAAATCATGAGAAGGACTTGACCCAGGTGCTGGGGGGAGGGAGTATAACAAGGAAAGCATGAAAAGAATGTGGGAGCCTCTGGGAGATAAGAGTTGCTACAGCTGAAAGCAATCAGAAACAGAGACATCAGCCCTACAGTCAACCGCAACTGAATTTGATTAGCAACCTAAATGAAATAGGAAGTGGATTCTTCCCAAGAGCCTCCAGTAAGAAGCACATCCTTAGTCCATCACACACACACACACACACACACACACACACACACACACACACACACACATTTAAAGTTTATATGAAAGGCAGAGAGAGGAAAGGAGTGAGGAAGGGTCAGTGGGAATGAGAGAGGTATCTTCCTTCCACTAATTCATTCCACAAATGCTTGCAACAGCCAGGGTTGGGCCAGGCGGAAGCCAGGCTCCTGGAATTCCATCCGGGTCTCCTTCATGAGTGGCAAAGAATAAAGTACTTGAGCCATCATCTGCTGGGCCCCTACCCCCACCACCACCCACCCCAGGGTATGCATTAGCAGGAAGCTGGGTCAGAAGTAGAGTAGCAGGCACTGCATCATAATATATGGGCATCCCAAGCAGTGGCTTAACATACCACTCAAGACTGAGTCATTACTATGGTCATTACCATAAGAATGGAGATTACTTTGGCTTACTGTTCTTGATGTATACCAACAGCACATGCCCAGATTCTGTTGAGGACCTCATGCTGCTTCAACTTATAGCAGACAGCAAAGGAGCAAGTAAGTACATGCAGAAGAAGCAAAACATGAGGGGCAGCTTTGCCTTTTAAAAAATTACTTTTATACAGTCCTATCAATACCTTGATTGCATCTTTGTGAGATCCCAAAAAGAAAACTCAGTCAAGTCTATCTTGACTTCTGATCCTCAGAATCTAAGAGATAATATATTTGTTTCTCTTAGATTATTACTATAGTGAATAGAAACTAATACAAGCAGCTCTCAAGTTTGTATGCAAATTATAACTACCTTCTCTATGGAAGGCATTTTCATACACAGACTGCCGGGACCCACCCAAAGAGTTCTGATTCATTAGGTCTGTGAGGGCCTGAGGATTTGCATCTGTAGTAAATTCCCAGATGATAATATTGCTTCTTGTCCAGGAAGAACATTTTGAGAATCTCTGTTTTAATTAGGAACCATGGCCACACATGCCAGTATGGAGAAGTTATCAGTGAGGTGTGGGATAGCTCTGGGAAGAACAGAGGACCAGGAATAACAGAACTCCATCGTTTGAAAAGTTAAAAAAAAGTTAAAATAAGTCTTCCCAATGTGGTGTCTGAAATGCAATAGTGGTTCTAACTTTCTGTTTTTAATAAAATAAAGTAGCTTTAATATCCAGTACCATAGCCCCCCCCCCCCCCACAACCTTGCTTCTCCTGGATACCCCTCCACAGCACCTACCCCATCACACAGTCAGTCAATAAAGTTTTTCTCTGAGAAAAAAAAAAAAGAGAGAGAGAGAAGAGAGAGACAGAGTATGTATCAGTGGCAGTAGTCAAAGCTGAGGAATGAAAAAAAAAAAATAGAGAAGGAGACCTTCTTGATGATCTGCCTCGGAGGTATTCTGTAGAGGGAAATATTCTATCAGTGGGAAACTCCCACTGATTATTTTTGTCCATTAACTCTGATCAATTCAAGCTCATTTTCTCTTGCTTTGACTTTAAAGAGGCAACATTCGACCCATCACTGTTCTTTATATAATCACCATTCAAAGTCCTGGCTCAGTGAACTGAGAAGTGACCCAAGACACAAGCTGCTACTGCAATTATAGGTTCTGTCACCATTTTATTCAAAATTGATATGATATGCAATTTCCAACTAGTCTTTGAATTTGCAGTGAGGGGAAGGTATCTCTTCCATAGTTAAAGCGAGATTTAACATTGCTCTCATATTAGAGTATGTACAAGACCTCTATTTAAGGTAAACCCATACATTTTTAAAAAAACACTCTAAGAAAAGCTGCTGAGAAAAAAAATCACCCTATAATTTGAAAATGATGTAGTAACATTTCATGTCAAAGGATGAATTTTTATGACAAAATACCTTACTAATACTACAAACATATATTAAATTAGTATCAGACCTTTTACATATGTTTTAGAGCTTCCTCTTGGCTTCTACCCAAATAAACAAAACTTTATCCCACAGAAAAAAGTGAGGAAAGCTCCACAGTTTCAAATCTTTCAAGGAGCCAAATTGAGACTAATAATATGTAGCCTGGAGTCTCCTGACTAAGAAGCAATGACCATGTCCACATCTAACTGAAATGGGTTTTTATACTTAGAAAGTAAACTCACAAAATTTAAAACTATGTGCCAACTCAATAGAAATTAACTACTCCTGAAGTATGCTATTAGAAAATCAGTCATGGAAATAGAATGTGAAAGCTAGTATTGGTCAAATTCATTTCCTAAGCCTTTTACTACATTCACAGTCTCATCATTTAAATTCATTTTGAAAGCACAAACAGACTCAACTGACTTTTTTTTTTTTTTTTTTTGGACAGGCAGAGTGGACAGTGAGAGAGACAGAGAGAAAGGTCTTCCTTTGCCATTGTTTCACCCTCACCCAATGGCCGCTGCGGCCGGCGGACTGCGGCCAGCGCACTGCGCTGATCCGAAGGCAGGAGCCAGGTGCTTATCCTAGTCTCCCATGGGGTTTAGGGCCCAAGCACTTGGGCCATCCTCCACTGCACTCCGGGGCCACAGCAGAGAGCTGGCCTGGAAGAGGGGCAACCGGGAAAGAATCTGGTGCCCTGACCGGGACTAGAACCCGCAAGGCGGAGGATTAGCCTGTTGAGCCACGGCGCCGGCCTCAACTGACTCTTAAAATCTGTCTTGTTTTCTATTTAGGCATGAACATGTATGGTATCTGAAGTGGTAGTTATATGCTATGTTAGGTTATATCCCATCAAAGATCCAGATTCCTAAAAAAATACATTTAACCATTAGTTATTATTTTCTAATTGCTCATTATTCTTCTGTAACTTTGCAGTTCAGATATAGGCAGTAGTTTCCAACAATCAAAATTCAGAACAGTTAATATTCTATATAACATATTTTGAGTCTATGGCCATACCACCCTGAACGCGCCCGATCTCGTCTATATAACATATTTTGAGGAATTATCTTAATAGGTCAATAGTAACTTTGAATTATTTAATAGTAATATCGCTTCTTTCACAATTTATTCTCTGTCCCTCTAATGTCACAAATTAGAAGTCCATATGCAATGATAAATGTAACTAATCTTCCACCACAACCTCAAAGTTTCATTTTCACATTACAACAAAATGGACCCCAAACTGTTCTTTTTAGATTTTTAAATATCCTAAATGTTCCTTTACTAGGGAATCAAAATGATCACTTAATTCTCTTCACCAGCAAATACCAAATGCTCTTTATAAGTAGGTCAAATCTCCAATTTCTGACCCTTGGCTATTTCCTATTTCCTTAACGTAGGTCTTCTGATTCAATCAGGTTTGGACCATATCATAATTTATGGTCCCTGCTTCTTTCCAAAGTTCCCACCAGGAGCGTGTCCTTCTCACCCTCCAACATCCAGACACTGACACCTTAACACTGCACTTCCCCACAGTCTCTAAATAATGAGTATGTTTGCAGTCCTTAACAGAAGATGGTAACATTTTTCTTAAGCAACTCCTTAAGAAACTGACATTAGTTTGACATAACCCACTAAAGTATAAAGTTTTTAGTGTTCAAATTCTGGTTTTTACTTCTATCACCTATAGAATGTAGTGGAGTATCAAGTAAATCATAAAAATTTTAATTACACACATATAAAATATGATCTAAAGTACTTATCTCTTTCTAGTATCAATTCTTTACCTTTACAATTGTGGGAAACAGGGTTTTTATTTTTTTTAAGATTTATGTATTTATTTATTTGAAAGTCAGAGTTACAGAGAGAAGGAGAGGTGGAAAGAGAGGTCTTCCATCCACTGGTTCACTCCCCAAATGGCCGCAAGGAGCTGCACCAATCTGAAGCCAGGAGCCATGAACTTCTTCCAGGTCTCCCATGCAGGTGCAGGAGCCCAAGGACTTGGGCCATCTTCTACTGCTTTCCCAGGCCATAGCAGAGAACTGGATTGGAAGTGGAGCTGCCAGGTTTCAGACCGGTGCCCATATGGGATGCCGGCACTGCAGGCAGTGGCTTTATCTGCTACGCCACAGCACGGGCCCCAAGAAACAGTTTTAAAAATGCCGTCCATAGTTGGTGTTGTGGTGCAGCTGCTTAAGCTACCACCTGTGTTACCAACATCCCATATAAGTGCTGGTTCAAGCCCCAGCCACTTGAACCTGGGAAAAGTAGCAGAAAATGACCTGAATACTTGGGTCCTTGCCACCCACATGGGAGACATGAATAGATTCCCTGGCTTCCACCTGACCAAGAACCAGCCATGGCAGCCATTTGAGGAGTGAACCAATGGATGGAAGATCTCTCTCTCTCTCTCTCTGATACCCTCTTTCAAATAAGCAAAATAAACCTTAAAAGAAATGTTCTAGACATGGTTTTGGTTCAGGACTTAGCATAGACTGTAAACACATGTTAAGTCTCTATTGTTCAAAGAAAAAAATATCAGGTTTCTTTTTACCTGTGTATTTTATGAAATTACTTCATTTCATTACTTATTTAAACTAGATCTGTAGTTTTTTATTTATGTTTTAAAACCAGGTGACATTTTTGCTCGAATACAAGTAATTTTGGGGCTTTCTTCAGCATACTTGTGAAGTCTACTTTGATATTTGATTCAATTCTGAGACCAACATGAAAGATTTTAGTGCAAACACTGTCCAAGATCTCAAGTTGGCCACAATGCCTCTTAGCAAGTCTTTATTTTCTTCTTTGCCTTTTGTCTACAAGACTGCCACAGGCCTCACCCTCTTCACTACGTCCCCTTGTTTACACAGGTCTTAGTGACTCTCCCTTCCTCTGAATTCCACCAGCATTTTGAGTGACTACACATAATTTGAGTACAAGTTTTCTCAAGTTTCTCTCTTTATGCTTTATGTAAGTTTTGTCCTCTCTAACATATCCAGCAATGATGACTCTGTCTTCTTTACAATGATTAGCATAATGTTGGGAATTTAGCAAAAATATGGAGAGCCCATAGATTTGAACCTTTGCCAAGTTCAAGTATAATAATCACTGTGTTTGTGGGTGTGTGTGTGCATACACACATATAAACAGTTAAAATATGATACCAATGCTCTTTGTTGGGGAGGAGGTTTTTGAATCAATTCACCACTTTAGGTACCACTTGACTGAAAAACAAAGCAAAACAAAATTTCCTCCCTCAGAATGTAGTCAGCATTCTAGCAGAGGAGTCAAATCTTGCAACACTCCAATATAAAGTTTCCCGTATTTTCCTTCATTCAGCTATGCATCCATCATTCATTCAACACATATTGGCCCACTATCCACGGTATACAAGCAAGGTCAGTAAGGAGCAGTGGAAAAGATGCAGGCGAGTCAGACTTGCTTACTGTTGAATGGTGAGATGAGACCTGATCTGACAGGAGGAGCCATTTACCAAGAAAGGACAGCCCAGAAAATAAACTCAGCTGGGGACGGGCACCATTTTCTGCTTGAACAGGTCATTGAGACCAAATGGTAGAGGGAAACAATGGCACCTCCAAATTTCAAAAGTCTTGATGGAGCTGTATTAAGTAGATGGTCCAACAGAGTCATGGGGAAATAATCCATACCCTTTTGAATGAATGCCCCCAAAATGCTTTCAACAAATATGCAAGCATCTCCAGAATGGAGTATCAAGAAGACAAAGTAACTATAACACAATATAAAGAAAGAAATGCAAATATTTATGCAAGAACTCTTTTAAGCAGCTAATTCTAGGAATTCTTAATTAGTACCAAAGGACTTATGTTTGTAACATAAGCTCCAACAGATCATTATATATTATTTTAAAAGTCAAAGTTAAATCCACACATATGCTGGTGACTTAATAAGGAATTAAGTTCCAGAAACTCACACGGAATGATTTAAGCTGAATACTCCTGCCCCATGCAGTTTACCTTGTTGTAAAGTGGCTTATTAACCAGATCTAATGTAAACAAGTACTGCTGTGCATTCAGCAGCAGCTAGAGCAAATGGGAAATAATTTACCTGCATTGTGTTAGTTTTGCCCCTTTCAATTGAATTACCAGACTTGAAAGGTCATTACGTATTAGAGCAATTATATTTGCTTAGAAGTCTTTTATAGTGAGGGCTGATATTTCAGCCCCAGTGGCACTAAGCATCCATGCCCCTAGGTAAATTACCTTGTTAAGCTTGTTGGTATAGAAATCGGATGTGAAAAAGAGACAATAATCCACGTTTCCTTCTGATCGTCTGTGGCATTTAATTGAGTGTTTCAAAAAGTACCTCAGGTCGTATGCTTTTGTAAATATATAACTAAAATGTACTATGGCATTTAGGAAATGCAAATAAAGTTCTGTTCAATCTGTGCATTTTAGGTAGTATAATCCTTTCCATTTAGTTCATGAAATCTACATTTCACAACAACAAAGATTTCCCTGAACACTCCTAGTCACCAGACAAAGTTTATTATCATTATACAAATATTACTTTATGTGACTTCCCCATTATTATAAGGCCAATATAATCATATCTCAATGGTACAGATAAGGAACTAAAGCTCAAGGATGCCAAGTCAGCTTCCCAAAGTTAGTGGAATTCAATAAAAATTTGTTCCAAACCTGTGTGTGTTTGCTTCTTTTTTAATATCCATCACAATTTCCTGAAATATGTTCAATACTTTACAGACAGTAAGTCTTAGGGATAATAAGCCAAGAAAATAAATCATCAAGAGTCTTGACAGAAATAGGAAGGGTCTTAAAAACATTTATGGAATGGGATATGCATTTGGCACAGTGTTTGGGATGACACTTGAGATGCCTGCATCCCATATCTAAGCGGCTGGTTTGTGTTGCAGCTACTCCATTCCTATCCAGCTTCCAGCTAACGTGCAGCTTGGGGAGGCAGAGATGATAACTCAAGTACTTGAGTCTCTGCCACTTATATGAGAGACACAGTGGAAGCTATTGGATATTGGATCCTGGCTCCTGGCTCCTGACCCAGCCCTGGCTATTGTGGGCACTAGGGGAGTGAACCAACAGATGGAAGATCTCTTTCTCTCTTTGTATCTCTCAGTGTCTTATCTCTGTCTCTCTGCCTTATAAATAAATAAAGCAACCTATATTTCTTACTAAAATTTCATGGACATATGTATTGTGATAAATGATGCATGGATTTCAAATCTTGTTTCTAAATGAAATGTTTATCTTTCAATTCCATTTTATCACAAACATTGAGGTATTTTCAAAGGTGGACCATCATTACTTAAAATATTAAGGAAACTGAAGTTGTTGCTTTCCATATTAAGTCTTTGACTTTGTCTGAAGGACTAGACCTTTATAACATGTGTTTCTTGGAAATGTTCTCAGGATTCAAAAGAACAAATAAAGGACCAGATTCAATACTCATGCAAGTTAAAAACACCTCATCAATAAGTCACGTGGGTATCACATCTTCATTCTGAGATAACCAGAGTCACACCCACCCACTCCTACCTCACATCCATAAACTCATCAGCGTATTTCCACCCTTACTTCCTTCCCAACCACCTTATTGGAAATTAGGGCTTGTTTCTTCTTTCCTATATCCTATCAATTCCTGCTTCCAAAGACCTTTATCCATCAATCATTCTCTGGCCTCAATTCTTTTCTGGCTCTTTCTTGTCAGTAAAAAGCCTTGTTCAACAACAGAAAAGCTGAAGTATCTAAAACTAAAAAAACCCCTCTACATCCTACTCCTAACACTCTGTACTCCCTTTTCCGTCACAGCCTAGTTCCTTAAACGGGTAGTCTGTAATGCCTATTCCATATCTTCACTGCCTACTCACTCCTCATCCCATAAAAATTTTGCTTCTGCCCTCACTATTCCACTGAAATTAGCCTTGAAAAGTTACACTTGATCTCATAGTTGCTGAATTCAATGGACTCTATAGATTTGCCAGTTTATATACTAAAACTGGAAAGATGTAGAGAAGACTACATAGGATATACATATATACATCTTTATGCTATATGTATATAGGATAAAGATGGCAAGAAAATTCGTGCAGCATCCAATATTTTTATAGTATGAACTCATTTTGTTATATATAGACATATCTAGATATGGAGAAGATATTTGCATATAGAAAAAGTTTGGAAAGATTCATATCAAAATTTGAATAGTAGTTATGATGGCTGGCAGGATTGAGGGTGGTTCTTAAATTAAACGTATCATATTTCACTAGATATGTGTGTGTTTTTTCAATGTAGATAATGATCATGTATTCCCTATCTAAGGAAAAATACAGGAGCTCAAAATATATATTCACTCAAAACACCCAGGGGCAACTTTTCATTTCTTATTTGACCTTACCACAGTATTTGACATGAAATATGGTTATTTCCTTGGTCTTAAGGATTTCACATTCTCCTGGCCTTCCTCTTAGCCTCTTAGCATCTTACTGTTAGTCCTCCTTATGGCCCCCTCTTCTATGATCATATCTTTCATGTTGCTTCTCTGAACTCCATCATTGTCTGTCTTCTCTCCCTGCTTTATATACAGTCTCTGACAGGTGTACTTTAATGCTCATAACTCCACAATTTATTTTGATAGCTCAGAGCTCTGCTTAGGTTTCAGTGTTCTATACATAACCCTTTACTGGGATTTCCAGTATTCAAAGTCAACATGCCTAAAAGTGAACTCATCTTTATGGAAAAATTTATCCAAATCCTATGGTCAAGGGTAACTGTCCCTAGTGTAGATCCAATACTCAGCATTTGTCTACTTTCTATAGTATGTCTTTAAACTCTAGATTAGGGAACTACTAGCTGTTCTCCAAACATCTCCTATTGTCTCACGTCATTAAGCTTTCCCTTGTATCACTCCTTCTACAGGGAGGCTCCATTCTTCTTTCCTGTACCTGCCTTAATCTTGGTTATCCTTTGAGACTCGACTCAAGCATCATTTCTTGACCTGCTCAGACCCATTTTTGCTCTCAGAGCCCACAGTGTTTCTCTCTAACGTGCCATAAGTTCCATTCTATAGTCCTTTTCATACTAAAATGCTTAGATCATTGCAGACAGGGCTGTGAATTTAATATTTTTTAATACACACAGGAAAAAAATGATTGGCATAAAAAAGGCAACCACTTACTAAGTGAACTGATGTCAGGAAATGCTAAACAAGTTCTCCACAGCAAATTTATCCACAAAATATTAATGTCACTCTTCAAAAATCACTACAATAAATGGAGGTACATCTGAAGATATTTGTTCAACCCCAATAATGATACCCTAAACAACTAAGAAATCAGTAAAGTCAGGGAGAGATCCCAAAAAAATTTAGTACTTGAGTTCAGAGGCATCCCTTTTGACAAGCACACAGTATTTTGAGCAGTCATTTTGCTGTGGGAGTGTCATGATACAACCCAGGGAACACAGCACACAGAGTGGGAAAACCCATTTCCACTTTTATCTTTAACTCTCAGCTACCCAAATTAACTTGTTAAATTATCTGCTTCATTTAATAGTACAACAGCAATGTTTTGAGCCTATATGAACCAATTGGTTTTTTCTATTTCCTTTTCAACAAATTATTTTAAAGTTGCTTTTAAAGTTATTTGTTTACTCATTTATTTGATAAGCAGAGTGAGAGAGACAGAGATATCTTATACCTACTGGTTCTCTCTCCCTATGTCTGCAAAGCTGGGGCTGGGCCAGGCTGAAAGCTAGGCGCCTGGAACTCCCTGTGGGTCTCTCACTTGGGTAGCATGGACAGGCACATTACTGGACACACTATTGATCCTTATTAGTTATTTGGTGAGAAACTGAAGAATTGTTTTATCATTTTAGCGCTGTTTTCATTAGACTTTTCTGCTTTGGAGGCTCATTGAAGTGTAAACATAACATTTCAAGCTCTGTTCTAAAATACAAGTTGGTTCTGCACATAGTTTTTATTGAGACATATTTTATACTGTATGTATGAATTTTTAAGGGCTTATTTCAATTTTACAGATTTAGTATAGCTTCTTCAGCATTATTTTTATTAAGTAATATTTTACAAAAAATTATTCTAATTTCTGCCTTAATAAAAATATATTAACATTATTTTACTGGAATGAACTAAATTAGTCTTACTATAAAGAACTGAATTTGAAAGAAAAAGACATCTGAAACTCTGAAACCATTGCAACTGTGTCACAATAAATATGTATCCTTAACTCTTCAGTTTGTTGAAACAGATGAAAATTATGGGTTTAAAATATATGAGCAACCACCACAAAAACAACACCAAGAATATAAAATAAATCTATGCTTAAGAGACTACAACAAATATCCAAAATCGTAATTCATCTAGAATCGCTATTTCACTTTTTATGTATTGCTTTTCATGGTATTTGAAAGGCAGTGATAGAGAGAGAGAGAGAGAGAGATCTTCCATCCACAGGTTCATACTTCAAATTCCTGCAATAGCCAGGGCAGGGCCAGACTAAAGCCATGATTGCAGAACTTAGTCCATGTAGGTGGCAGGGATGCAAGTACCTGAGCCATCATCTGCTCTATCCTAGGATAAGCATTAGCAGGAAGCTGGATCAGAAATACAACTTAAACCACTGGGCCAGAATCACTTTTTCAGTTGCTTAAAACTGCTATTTCAATTAAGAGACAGCATTCCTGGGGCAGGCATTGTGGCAGAGCAGGGCAAGCCATCACTTGGAATACCTACATCCCACATCAGAGTGCCTGGGATCAAGTCTAAGCTACTCTGCTTCTCATTCAGTTTCCTGGCTACTGCAGGAATTTGGGAGTGAACCAGCAGATTGAAGACCCCTGTCCTCTCTCTATTTCTTTCTCTCTCTGTTGCTCTGCCTCTCAAATAAATAAAATGCTTTATAAAAGAGAGTGCAGGAGTTAGTTTATAAAATAGATTGTGGAATAGCAACTAAAGCTGCCTCCGAGATGCTGGCATCCCCTTTAGGAAGAAAGAGGGGTTGGCACTGTGGCATAGTGGGTAAAGCTGCCACCTGGCTGCTCTACTTCTGATCCAGCTCCCTGCTAATGATCTGGGGAAGCAGCAGAAGAAGGCCCAAGTCTTTGGGCCCCTGTATGCATGTGGAAGACCTGGAAGAAGCTCCAGGCTGGGGAGTGAACCAGCAGATGGAAGATTCATTCATATTCTCTGTCTTTATCCCTCCCTCCTTTCCTGCCCCCCCCTCCACTTCTCACTGTATCTCTGACTTTCAAATAAATAAGTCTTTTAAAAAGAGAGAGGGAGACGGCAATACCAACAAGGAAAGACAAGCTGAGGCACTGCCTCAGGAAGACTGGGAAGAATTAAAGGGTTGGTCCTTTAGAAAATAACCAGATAGGGAGTGGGCGTTGAGCTTAATGGTTAGATGTCCATGTCCATCATGGGTTTGGTTCCCAGCTCCAACTCCTGACTCCAATTTCCCACAAATGCAGACCCTGCAAGGCAGTGCCAAAGGGCTCAAATAGCTGGGTCCCTGTTACCCAAGTCAGATACCTGGACTGAATTCCTGGTTCCTGGTTCCAAAAGCTATTGGAGGCATTTAGGGAGTAAACTAGTGGATAGGAGCTCTGTCTTTCTTTCTCTGCCTCTCAAATAAATAACAAAGAACAACAAAAAAGAAAAAATCAAATAGCACTTCAGGTTTTCAGATTTGAGCTATTTTTTCCTGCTTTGCAGATACTCAAGGAGATAGTAAAGCATTAGTATCCTCTAAATTTCATTTATCACAAATATTATCCAAGATTACTATTCTTTGAGAGTTAGGATTTCCTGTACATTTATAGACTAAAAACAATCTAAAATTCTCTCAAACATTCAAGAAATAACTACCACCTACTCCTCTTTAAAAATGGTTTCACACTATATAAGGCAATAGGTTGCCATTCGACAACCTCTGAGTTATTTGACAAACTCTACTAATGGGCTGTTGTTTGGCAGGAAAGCTGTGGTTCAATGACACTGAACAATCGCAAACTCACTTTACCTTAGGTCCCACGTGTGAACGACTTCACACATGCAAATGCAGGCGGTGGTATAGGACACTGACCCTAGTGTATTTGTAGTTGGCAGAGACATTTCATGCAGGGCAACCCACCCAAGTAAACAGATATCTTATTTGACTGACAGATAAAAGGAAAATTAGTAGTTAATACATGAGGCAGACAGCATTATGGGCACAGCACACGGGAGAAAGGAAAATCTCCAACAGGTGCTAAAGAGGAGAACATCGAGAAAAGACACCGGAGAAACAGTTCTGATAACATGCAGTGGCGGGATGGGGCCAGGGAAAGCCTCAGATCCTGGTAAACAGGATCTCATGATCTATGGGCAAAGAAGGATATGAACTAGGTTCCAATGAGGACATAAAGATTCTTTCCTTGATTATTCATATCTTCTTATGCACAGAGTAAAATGCATATAATTCAATCTAGAGCACAAATTCAGCCATATGTATTATCATGTGTGAGTGTGTCAGAGAGGTCACGAAAAGAAGTTGAAGACCTCCCCCCTACCCAGCTTTGTTTAATACACAGGTCTGGAATTCATGGCTCCTGTGTCAGCATCATAATCAAGGTTTCCCAAGTGGAAAAGTAGATGTGACCTCATTTTAGAGCAGACCTGGGACAACACAACACAATTCACCATAATTGGGAAAGAATTTCAAATGCTGATAAAGTTATCTCAAATTCCAGTCTTAACACTTTGATGCATTTCATGACAGACTGTGTCTATGTCTCATACTAAGTACACTGAAGCTTTCCTTTTCAGTGGGAACCATTGTGCACATACTGCTTTAAACAACCGTATTTCTTTGTTTTTATTCTTTTACTGGATCAGTTTTCAATGTTAATGTATGTTTTGGTGTAAAACAGCCGAATGGTAGTCCACTTCATTTATTTTTCCTGCTTGGTTCTCCATGGTTATACATATAGACTGCCTTCCCATGGTTTTAAGTATACCCAGATTTAATTAGTATGACTAACAACAAGGAAAGGTCAATGTCATTGAAGGGAGTTCTACCACTCACAGTTTCCAAGAGCTGGAGGCAGGCTATGCCACCCATGGGGAAGACATGGATCCAGGGAGAACTGCAGCCACACAGGGTCAGAGGAGGCGGGAACAAGGCAGACCACTATCAAGACTTTTATTATGACTTGCAGAGGAAGGAATGGGTGAGGAAGATTTGGCAAATCTGAGCAAGTTTGGGGTTCCAGAATTTGAACAATTTTAATGGTCTCTGCGCTGTAGAGATTGTCTCTTGTCAGGTACCTAGACCTGGGAAATAGTGTGTTGGCACGCATGAGTTACATAAAGGCAGTATTTGCTGAGAACAGGATACACAATTGGCATAACTGGTTGATTCACATATGAAAAGTATGCTCCAAGACACATTATTTACTATCTTTAGAAATTAGCTGGCCTTGGGAGGAGCAGTTTCTCTAAGATTGGCACAGTCCCAGGATGGTAAAGCATCATAAAAAGGCAGAAAATAAAAAGCATGATTAATAAGTCTATGCAATCAGGTGCCTACTGAACTCGCCTTCAGCAGCAACCCCTTCCTCCCTCCTCTGTGGGGACAGTGAGTTCTATCTGCCCACAGCACATGGCTCCTACCCTGCCCCCCCCCTTTTTTTGGCCACGCAGAGTTAGACAGTGAGAGAGAGACACAGAGAGAGTTATAGACAGTGAGAGAGAGAAAAACAGAGAGAAAGGTCTTCCTTCCATTAGTTCACCCCACAAATGGCCGCTATGGCCAGCGCTGTGCCGGTCCGAAGCCAGGAGTCAGGTGCTTCCTCCTGGTCTCCCATGCGGGTGCATGGCCCAAGCACTTGGGCCACCCTCCACTGCCTTCCTGGGCCACAGCAGAGAGCTGGACTGGAAGAGGAGCAACCGAGACAGAATCTGGCACTTCAACTGGGACTAGAACCCAGGGTGCAGGTGCCGCAGGTGGAGGATTAGCCTAGTGAGTGGCGCCGGCCTCTGGTATTTTTCCTGGCAATTCCGGTGTCCATGCGTCTGACCTGTCTAATACACAAACCATCACGTCTGACGTGCTCTCTGCATCTCAGCACTCATCATCACAACCACATCCTGAACTTAGTAATCCCCAGAATCAGTTTCATCTCCATGGGGCGGTGCTCAGTGGTGATGCAAAAGGCTTACATGCTCAGAAATTCCAAATAATAATTAGTCTACTCAAAGCTAGGTTCTTCTACTACTTAAAAAAGTGGCCAATAATGATCAAGTTTAAAATGCCTGAAAGAGGGGCCGGCGCTGTGGTATAGAGTGTAAAGCCACCACTTGCAACACCAGCATCCCATATGGGTGCCGGTTCGAGTCCTAGCCTCTCTGCTTCTGATCCAGCTCTCTGTGTGGCCTGAGAAAGCAGGGTCCAAGAGCCTGGGCCCCTATGCCCACGTGGGAGACCCCGAGGAGGCTCTTGGCTCCTGGCTCCTGGTTTCGGATCGGCGCTGCTCCGGTTGTTGAGATGTCCACTCTTCTACTTAAACATTTTAAGCGTAAGTTTATACATGCAGATTTGGAAATCAGTTACATATTACTCATTAACATTTTTAACTTTCATTATCTTTTAACATGGAAACCAACTCCTCTCAATGTGTCTCACTAAAGAAAAACTACAGAAAAATTATTCACATCATATTTGAGAAACTGCAGGAAAGCCGCTAGTGCTGAAGCAGGGTGGGAGAGACGAAGGAAAGAGACACAACTGGAGAACTAGGATGGGGATAGGACCCACAGGCTCTCCCGGGATCAAGACACAAGCGTGGGCTCTGTCCTTAGTGCAACAGGACACAAACGTGGGCTACCAGCTTTTATTACGCCCTTCACCGTGCACACTCCAAAGGCAGTGTTGTTAGCTTTCAGAAAAGCACTGCTGAACGGGCAAAACCGCAAAGAGCAGGGAAGAGGACAGAGCTGCTCTCTGTGAGATGAGAGCAAAGCTCATGGAAAAAACATGAAAGGAAAGGGAAAATATTGTGAGGATGAGAAAATAAAATTCATTCAGAAGTCTGAGAAAATGGAAAAATGCATCCGAGATTGGCTTAAAGTTAAGAGAGAAAAACTCCATCCGGAGAACATACTTTAGAATAAATTAAATGATCTTCAAGGCCAAAATGAGAAATCAGCAGGAATAATCTGAATTGTTTTATGGAACTAGAAATTATTCAGCCTGGGCCAAACTCTTAAAAGACAGGATTTTTTTTTTAAAGATTTACTTATTTATTTGAAAGGCAAGTTACAAAGAGCAGAGGCAGAGAGAAAGAGAGAGAGAGAGAGAGAGAGAGAGAGAGAGAGAGAGAGAAAGGTCTTCCATCCACTGGTTCACTCCTCAGTTGGTCACAATGGCCCGAGCTGTGCCGATCCAAAGACAGGAGCCTCTTTTCGGTTTTCCGGGCCATAGTGGAGAGCTGGTTCAGAGGCAGAGCAGCCAGGACCCAAACTGGCGCCCTTATGGGATGCTGGCACTGCAGGTGGTGGCTTTACTCACTATGCCACAGTGGCCCCATGCTATTAATTTTTAAAAACATACATATTTATGACTTTAATATAGTTTTGTAATGTAAAGATTCATTTGTTGCACAAATGACAACTGAGTATTCAGTCAACTTTACCAAATTTTAGAATGTTATTTTGTTTTAAGTATGTTTTTGAGATAAGAAAATCATGGATGAAAATATCAACTAATTTCCACAGGATCTTCTCAAGAATGACCTAAAATCTAAATAATCCATTTTAATAAATTCATAATATAGAAATATATATTTGGTCTATGATGCAAATTATTTATTATTCTACATTACAACATCCTTAGGATTTGTCACAATAAAATGGCTACCTAAGGACCCATTTGCTTCCCATCATTAAGCAAAATATCTAATGAAAAGTGTATTTTTAAGATATCAAGTTATCAAATACCTTGAGCAAATAATGTTAACTTTTTCACACCATAAAGTCAAATACTAAATAAACTTAATAATACATTCCAAATGTGAATTAAATATGTATTTAGACCAGAATTTACTTCAAAAAAATTCTACAACATCTGAAGCACAAAAGATTAACTATCAAAAATGTACTACAGTGGAGTTCCATTTTAATGCCAAAAACAGAAAGCAAGATTTAATAGAGAAGCACCACGATGTAACAAGGGAGGTAGACCATATGTTTATGAATACAGAAATTAACTTGAGCTGTCATTTGAGTTAGGATATAACTAGACCTGAAATAGTGAACCATACTTTAACTGTTATACCGGATTTGTCACACCTGATGGGAAATCTGTTTCTAGGCTGAGGCAGCAGGCAGCTTTGTGCCCGGTATTCACAGGTTGATACTCATCCCACCAACTTCCCTTAAAGTAGCTATGGGAACCTGGATGCAAAGCCTTACTATTATGTGTGCAAATCCCTGCACGGCGCATTTCAAACAGCTCTGGGACTTCCTTCCCTCTTTGGATTCATACAATAAATTGATTTTATGGTTCACAGCAACACAGAAAGCTATTGCTGAAATAAATAGGCTTTTAGAGTTGGAAGAAACCTGATTTTGTGACACAGCACATGCATTATTTGATGGCAAACCAATGGTATCTTTAGAAACAAATTGGTACCTCCTTCATGTTTGGTTGGTAATCTCACTAGATGATAACCCCTTATTCAGGGACTCTGGGATTGAGGCTTCCCAATGAGCTTCCCTTGTCTAAGCACAGATCACGTTCTATTAGAATTGCAGATGGTGGCAGGGTGGTGGCAGGGGCGGGGAGAACCTCAGAAAGCCCTTTGCTCTTGTTTGAAGTGCTACTTGAAGAACTAATTCCTGAAATTAACCCTCTAGCTAGCAGACTTAAAACAGGATGTATCTCTTACGGGAAATTTGTTTTCCTGCCCTATAATCAAAGCAGTTGAAGCAAAGTAAAATGTCCCTGCTAACTCATGCATACAAACACTGCGAGGCCAGACAGAAATCACAGGTACTCCAAGAAGCCCAGAAATCTCTAATGCTGCCGGAAGGTCAAAGAGAATGCAATCCCCAAGGACCCACAGCTGGAGAATCCAGCTCATCAATTAACCCACTTACAAAGGGCAAATACCTACACTGGGCTTTTTCTCAATTCATCAAAATCATGATGCCAAGCAAGTGCCTGGAGGATTTATGATTGTTGCTCTGTCTTTAGAGTGAAGGTAAAGTGTTACTGCTGCCACTACGGTGGTCAACAGTTTGGCCCTAATACAGATGATTCTGGCATCTTTGCCTCCAACCCACAGTAAGACATTGTCCTATTTCTGTCTCTATCCCACATGCATGTGTACACACACACATATCTATATGAGAAAACCAAAAATCATACAACATATACTTTTCCAGATGATCTTTCATCTTGTATTCTACCTTTTAAATTGTTTATTAGGAATATATATTGAAATCATAGTATATTTTGATATCATAACCCATTTGGATTCAGACCCTCATCTAAACAAACATGTATACAACTTTCAGAAAGATGATTTTTTTAAAAAAAAGATTTTATTCATTTGAAAGACAGATTTACAGAGAGGAGAGGCAGAGAGAGAGAGACAGAGAGGTCTTCTATCCACTGGTTCCCATTTCAAATGGCTAGAACAGCCAGAGTTGTGCCGATCCAAAGCCAGCAGCCAGGAGCTTCCCCCAGGTCCGCCTATGTGGACGCAGGGGCCCAAGCACTTGGGCATTTTCTACTGCTTTCCCAGGCCATAGCAGAGAGCTGGACTGGAAATGAAGCATCTGGGACTTGAACAGGAGCCCATATGGGATGCTAGTGCTGTAGACAGCAGTTTTACCTGCTATATTGTTGTGCTAGCCCCTCAGAAAAGTGAATCTTATTTAAAAGTCTTGAGAGCTGCAACTGTCCAGTTCTCAATATAGCACTTATCCTGTCACCATTATGTATTCAAACAAATATTAATTGAGCATCAGTATATGATAAATAGGGTCCTTTTTGATCAGCCTCTTTCCTTGTGTGTCTCATTTTACAATATCCCTCCTCTAACAGTAGTATCTAGCAATACTTAATGTGTAAAGTTCTTTCCTACATTTGATATTTAAATTGTCTTCCCAAATACAAGAAGCCTTCTAAATGTTCATGGGAATGGGAATTTGACCTAGTTGTTAAGACACCTGTGTTTAATTCCTAGTTCTGTCTCTGACTCCACATTCCTGCTAACACAGAACCGGGGAGCTATCAGGGATGGCTCAAGTCGATTAAGTTCTGCCACCAGAGCCCTAAACTGAGTTTCTGGCTCCCAGCTTCGACCTTACCTAAAGTCTTTGTTGGGGAATAGCTTTCTCTCCTCTCTCTCTCTCTCTCTCTCTCTCTCTCTCTCTCTTCCTCTAAAATAATGTTTTAAAATCATGGACTTGGGGTCGGTGCTGTGGAATAGTGGGTAAAGCCACCGCCTGCAGTGCCAGCATCCCATACGGGCATCAGCTAAAGTCTCAGCTGCTCCACTTGTGATCCAGATTTCTTTTATGGCCTGGGAAAGCAGTAGAAGATGGCCCAAGTGCTTGAGCCTCTATACCCATCTGAGAGACCCAGAAGACGCTCCAGGCTCTTGGCTTTGGATGGCACAGCTCCGCTGTTGTGGTCATCTGGGGAGTGAACTAGAGGATGGGAGACCTCTCTCTTGCTCTGCCTCTCTGTAACTCTACCTTCCAAATAAATAAATAAATACATCTTTTTTTTTTAAAAAGTTCATGGACAATGGAGTTAAAAGATAAGTTCATTTTGGTTCATTTTTGAAATTCATGCAGTTTGTTCTTAATACATGTTTTATTTTTAAAGATTTATTTTGAAAGGCAGAGTTACGGGGGCTGGGAAAGAAAGAGAGAGAGGTCTTCCATTCTCTAGCTCACTTGCCAAATGGTCACAACGGTCATGGTTGGGCTGATCTGAAGCCCTCCAGGTCTCCCTTGTGGATGCAGGGGCCCAAACACTTTGGCCATCCTACACTGCTTTCCCAGGTGCATTAGCAGGAAGCTGGACAGGAAGCGGAGCAGCCAGGACTCAAACTGGTGCCCATTTGAACACCAGCACTGTAGGCAGTGGCTTTACCCACTATGCCACAGGGCCAGCCATAATAATACGTATTTTCAATGAACTTCTTGAAGATCCCTCATGGGTCAATTTTCACACTCTTTCAAATTCTCCTGCACTTGTCTCCACCTCTTTGTGCTTTCTGTGACACATCTACAATAAACAGGGGACTCCACTTATGCTTTCAGTGCACTGAAAGTACATATTTTCACAAGAGCAAACTCATGCTCTAGCACACATGGTTCCTGAGGCATGACCAAGACCTGTGTTTGATGCTATGCCCAGACTCTGGCCAAAATTCCTTGCCCCATTTCACACACACCACATAGTTTTGCTCAGTTCTCCATACTTCTCACCAGAATTTATGCTAGTTATGTTTTATGTCTATCTCTTCTTTGAGAGCTTAAGCTGTTTGAATACAAAATAATATTCTCAGCTATTTTTTCTCTCTCTCATTTTCACGTAGAAACTCAAAACACATAGGCTTTCAAGCCTTGTGGATTGAATTAATTAACTGATTCGTGCCCACCACCAAAAAACATGCTGGTGGCATAGCTTCCACATGCTGGTCTTGAACCAGAAGCATCTACTCGATTGAGATTCTCCCCCACGTTACTTTTCCTGGAATATCTTCCAAATCGTAGGGCAGCTACACTTCTCTTTGCATTTTCCAAACCCTTCTCTGGGCTCCTTTCATCAACCTCCCTTACCTGGTAAATATTTTCCAATTTTAATTACATGCTTATTGTGGATGAATCACAATTGAAGTAATTTTAGAAGGTGAGATATTTGCTAACTGTAGAGGGAAAAAGCCTAATGAAATTCAAATATCTTTCCTTGCTTATTATCCAAATTTACAGCTGTTTGCATAGCTCTGCTTAATGAATACAGCTATTCTCATATCCAGCTGAATCCCCAATCTCTTTCCTGCTTTCTGTTTAAAATTGTCTATTCTCTCCTGGAAATCAGGGAATTTTCTTTTTTTAAACTAGACTTGCCCAGAGCTTCTCTCACATGAGAAAAAAAAAACATATTTTGGAGTTCCCCTGAAAAATAGTAGACAGTAGTATAAGGAAATTGCAGAAAACAGGATAGAAACAACTGGGAAAGGACATTGGTGGGGAGGGAGGTGGCTGAGAGAGAATGAAAGATTCTTGTCTATATGGCTCATGAATTCCTTCCTTATGGATTTAAGTCCAATTATGGACACATAACTTAGAATGAGCCTTAGACTGGTTCAGCGTCTTTCAAAGTCCTAATAAATTCTACTGTAAAGTTTGAGACATTGTAAAAGTATCATGAAACTAACCTTCCAGCCATTTCATACATTTTCCAACTTAAACTGATTTTCTTTTTCTTTCATTTACTGTCAATCATGAAACATTCAACATCTTGAATAAAAATGACACAGAACATACATATATGCATCTGAAATTTTCTTGCAAGCTTGTCTCAACAGTAGAAATGATTTACTTAAGATTAAAGGTTCAGATTTAGATTCCAATAACTTAAATAAATTCCCCAATCCTCATACTGAATGTGTAAAGCACAAATAAAAGACAGAATCATTAAGTCTGTAATGACTAAGATTTTTCATGTCAAATTCATGAAAATTCTTGGCTTGTGCTATTTCAGAATGCTATTTTCATCAGCATTTACTTGGAAGGGAAAGAATGGATGAAGTGGAGTGGGAGAGAATTTTACAGGAATCTGGAAGCAAAAGAAGCTGATTAGTGTGGCTCAATGTTGTCTTTCCTGTCACTGGTTAAAGCTCTTTGTGGGCTACTAATCTTTGTAGGTGTCTATGCTTAAGTCAGTTTGCATAACTTTGGTATGCCTCCCAGGAAATGCAATAGACAAAACTGAACACATCAGTGGATGAGCACAAAGTTCTAATCACCAACAGTAAATGTCAAGTACACACACCAAGTTCAAAACATCCTCTTTTTGGATAATACTGAACATGTCATTATTACTTCTAATGCAACCAACAGCTTTTAGTTGTAGCAACAAAAAAGCTAGTAAACTATGATTCACGAACATCTATCTCCTACAGTCACTTCCCAAAAGGCTTATTTCAAAACAATAAAATCTATTAACATATTTTTGCAACAATATTTATTGAATTCTAGTGTTGATGCTAGCTCTTAGGTAATCATCAGTAAGCGACAGGATTAGTGGGCAGTTATAAAGATATGCTATTCTAAGAAAGGACAATGATTTCCAAAAATAAGTTTCTATTTGTTAAGGCACTGTATTTATATATGAGTGGGATGGGGATGTAGTATCCTCCATAGATACGGAGGATGAAAAACTCCATCATGGTCTCTGTCAAATCCCCACCCCATCCTCTCTGCATCTGAGAGGCTGGAAGGGAAAGTCTCCCTTGAGACTCAGCTGAGCCTTGAGAAAGTATTCAGATCTCTGAGCCACCCTGATGGATGGTCACCTAAATACAAATGCCTGTGATAAATTCTGCCTAAAATGAAATAAACTGGAATGGGATATTATTAAGAATTTAGCTTTCTCTAATACACCAATTACAAATGGTGGTTTCCTATCGCTGTTATCTGGATGGATGAGTGCTTGTTTGCTGCAGAGATGTTAAAAATGTCACTTAGCAGTCGGCACTGAGGCTCACTAGGCTAATCCTCCGCCTTGCGGCGCTGGCACCCTGGGTTCTAGTCCCGGTCAGGGTGCCGGATTCTGTCCCGGTTGCCCCTCTTCCAGGCCAGCTCTCTGCTGTGGTCCGGGAGTGCAGTGGAGGATGGCCCAAGTGCTTGGGCCCTGCACCCCATGGGAGACCAGGAGAAGCACCTGGCTCCTGGCTTTAGATCAGCGCAGTGTGCGGGCCTCGGCAGCCATTGGAGGGTGAACCAACAGCAAAGGAAGACCTTTCTCTCTGTCTCTCTCTCTCACTGTCCACTCTGCCTGTCAAAAAATAAAAATAAAAATAAAATAAAAAATTTAAAAATGTCAGCAAACATTCATGTTTTCATACAATTTAAAGGCTCTTTAGATAAATTCTTTTTCCTTCTTCTTAGAACTAACACTTTATTCTGATAGGTCAATTTTTTTTTTTATGTGTTTGGTGTTCTTAGAATCTAATGTATCCAGCTAGGACTGAAAACTTTTAACAACAGAAAAACTGGAAGAATATATAGGAGCATTTTATACACCAAAAAAGAATTCTGAAAAAAAAAAAAAGAAAGAAATCCTAGCCATTGGATCACTAATCACTTTTTTTTTAAAGAATGAACTAGAGTCATCTTCGTTTTTACATTGAAGATTGTAAAGGAATAAGAAGCGCCTTTCTCGAGCTTTTTTGTTTCTGTGCGTTTAAATTACTGACTTCACCCAGGTTTCCTCAGTTTTTGCCTGATGTCTCCTTCAGTTCCCAGGGCCATCCCAGATGCCACTTTACCCTGAGTCCGCACATCCCCTAGACTCTTCTGACAGCTTCTCAGACTTTCCTGGTCTTGGAAAACAGTGGCAGTTTTGAGAGTTACCCATCAGATACTCGGCAGAATGCTCCCGATGAAGATTTGTCTGATGCTTTCTCACGATTAAAATGAGATTATGGTTGTTTGAGAACAGGATCAAAAATAGAAAGTGTCATTCTCATTGCAAAAACTATCAAGATAACTTAGCATTGTAGATATCAAATTTGATCACACAGCTGAGGCAGTGTCTATCAGGTTTCTCCACCGTGAAGTTATTCCCTGTTTCTTACCATACTCCTTAGAGAAACTCACTACACACTTAAGGAATAGGGACTGATGCTGCATGTTTATGCTATGCTCCACGGTATAATCCAATACTACTTGCTGAAATTGTCTCAGTGTGGGCAACAAAGAGCTCTTTCAAAGGGTATATTTCACTTACGTCCCTTTGACACATCTCTCATTGTGTTTTCACTTACTGATCTCCTTACTCAGGCACTACAAGTTACTCTAGGATCATGTTGCCTATTTGCAGCTCAAATCAAGACTCAGCCATTTCTCCAAAGAGCCCTGGTGCCTTTCCCTGGAGAATGGTATTAGGCACCAAATTCTGGGGGCTACATCTGTTTGTTTGTTGCTTCAGGCCATCTCACCTAATGGTAATAGAGAAATAAAAATGTATACTAACCTAGGAATATACACACATATTTATTTTTGTAACCATTTATATTTATATGAAGCAAAACATGATTTTATACTAATCCTAAACCATCTATGGTCTTCCTCACCAAAAACAAACAAACAAACAAACAAAAAAACTAACGATGAGAAAAGCATTTAACAAATCAAATATTCTATGCTCCTCTCCATGGAAAAGCAATATATTGTCACGCAAAAGCAATATATTTTTGGTTGGTACTCTCAACAGAATTGTACCACGTGGCCTCTTGTGACCTCTGTGGTCAACAACCTCCCAGGTAGCCCTGGGTCAGGGAAAAACACACAACCATTACTTCAGTCCAAGTGAGACTATTCTGCACGTCATTCTGCAGCTTCTGACTCACTCTCTTTCTCTCTTTCCTGAATTTCGGCTCTTTTCACTTCCTTTCCCTTTTCGTTTAAAAACTTCTGACATCATGCTCTCCAAACAGGGTGAGAGAATGGTCATAATGGTTTTTATGAAAATGGCCCAAGGCCATTCTTTCCTTAAACTCTTCTACCATCCCACAGGGAGACATCACAGCAGTCAGTTTTACTCACAGATGTAAAACATTTAAGGCAGTCAGTGAGTATCATCACAGTCACAGGTATGATGCTCATTAACTAAACAAAAAGGGAGATTTGGTTGGGGTTCTCTTCAGATGGACTCCTGCCAGAGCAGCAGGCTAGTTACCTGTCACTGATGATTGACTTTCCAGCTGCTCTACCAACACATGCACACAAAGGCTAGTTTTTGACATTCTATTCAACATTTATAACCCTAATTTTTATACTATCCAAGTATGGATCCAAACTTGATGCCATTCAACTTATGCTCATGTTGAATTCCTTCTGCACTGCATGTTATGGCTGTCTATAGTCACCAAAATTGTAGACTCTTAACCTGAAGATTATTTTAAAGAATTTTTCTTTATTTAGCTTTTTTGCTACAAGAAGGAGTCTTGAATCAGGAGTTCTTAGAAATGAGCCTATTTTTGTCCTCTGTTATATTCAGTGGGCATGTATGCCTATTCAACTATTCTCATGGGCTCTCAATGCACATAGATGTGAATAAAGCCCAGGTCTCCACCTCTAACCAAGCTACTTTCTGGTGGGGGTTAAGGACATGAGTGCGTGAGTTCAGAGGGTAGAATCTGAGGTATCCCCATAAGGGAATATCTCCATTACCTTTAAAGGAGTGGAACAGCTTCCCAGAGGAGAAGTGAGCAGGGCAAGGATGTTATAGGAAACAACGAGGGAGCAAAAGGTATAGAAGCAGCATGTACACCATGGGTTTGAGCCCTGGAAGGAGTTCAGGAATGGTAATCACAAGTAACATAGACTATAGGAGGCTGGAGATCTAGCAGGGGCTAGCAGGAATCAATTTCACAGACTGAGAATAGCAGGTTGGATATACGCCTGGGTGGGAAGCTACTGAGAACACTAAGTCACATAGTGTCATAAACATTTTCTGCACAACTTGGCTGTAAATACCATGCTGCTGTAGCTATAGACTCATAGACCATGATGAAATCAACTCAGAACCTACTTCACTAAAGATATTTTTCACTTACTAGGGAAAAAATCAGATGGTAAAATATCTCAGTCACATTACTGATTATGGATTCTTGTAATTTAAATAGCAAAAAACCTTTAAAATCTGAAAATCAAGTGAGTCATTTTTAAAAAGAAAATCAAGTTATTTTCTTTGTAAGTAGACATTCTATCTGAAGTGGAGAAAATGCAAAAGTCTGTCTTGAACTGCAATATTGGCTTTTTATGAGATGCTTCTACTTTTAAGTAATGGAAATTATTAGATGCAAAATCTGTCTGAACCATTTAACATGAGTGGAGAGGTAGAGGCAGCAGGAATATTTTGCATGACACAGCTATTCAAATATAATACTATATTCAAAAACCTTCTTGACGACAACCATTCACCCACAATATTAACGAGCTTCAAGTCAGGTATTTTAAAATCTTGAGATTCAAATCTCATGTCAAAACAACTCAAGGTTGAAAGTGAAAATCATCATTTGGAAAACAAAAAGTAATAAAATTAGAAATCTGCAATAAATAATGTCAGCAGGGTCCACTGCAGCCAAGACTAAAGAATTAGTTCTTTGGAAATTATAAAAGCATGGGATATGATGTTGTGCTAACTAACATTCCTTGTGTGGGTGAATCCTTGGACCACTGGAGTCAATATTCATCTATCACTTTTGATACAGGATTTAGCCACTGCTGTTCCCTTCTTCTGTTATTTATTTCTCATAACCACATCCCCATAACATCATTCTCCTTAAAACTGATAATGTATGGTGGCCACCTGTATTAATTAGGCACTCATAAACATATGTTTATCTCCACATATACTGTCTCCAATGGCAAAGTCAGACTGTGAAAGAATAGCCCACAAATAAGGACTTCAAACCTTCTTAGTGTCGAACATAGGGGGTATTACATGTAATCCTGACCCATGTCATTTTAAAGGCTTAACTCTTCTGATTGGTATTTGTGGATTCCAGAAGGAAGAAAGGAATATGAAGTGATACTTTGGGGAGCTGAAAAAGAAAAAAAAAAGAGTAGGAGGTGAAGGATCCATGCAGGGAGTATAAGTTATAGAACTTAAAGAATTGTTAAGAGCATACACTATTTTTGGAGTTTAAGAGGCTTATCTCAGGCATTTTTAATTTTTTTCTCTTCAGTGAACTAAACCTCCCACTGACAAAAGAATTAAATTCTAATACATCAAAAGTAACCCCAAGCCATAAAACTAAGAGCTGGTTGTGAAGGCTGCGTCAGATGGAGGTAACCGTATAACTATCATAGAACAAGGACTGCTTGGCAAGGAAAAGGCGAGGAAAAAAACTGAAATGTGATGACACAGCAAACACAAAACATCAAAGTGCACTGGGAAACTAGCTTCGGAGGACAAACAAAATAGGCTCTTCCACAAAGGATTTTTAAACAAGCACATGGTTGATCTTGCTGGTTGCTGCCCAAAAAATTGGGTTCATGGCCCAATTAGCATTAGGGAACCAATCTTGGCACATGGCTCAAAGGTTAAGGCCTACCTACCCCCTTCCTATTTGCCTGTCATTGGTCTAGGAGTGTGAATGTGTGTGTCAGAGAGAGACAGAGAGAGGGAAAGAGAGAGAGAAAATGCCCACATGGCAAAGCTTTGATCAACGGGATGTGAAGGATTTATGGAAGATTAAATGGAGAGATTTTCCTTTCTGATGGGAAAGATAAAATCCTTTTTGAAATATTTTTTGTTACTGCTTTACACTCAACTCTCATGTGAACAAGGGAAAGGAGTTGAGAAAGGCCTTTTGCGACCAATAAGAGGGAAAAAATTAGCAGCAGTCCAAAGTGAAGAGGAAAGTAAGAGGAGGTTGAGCACCTGGGGTCCCCCTGGAACCCCAAAGCTGACCTGCATTCCTCGAGATTTCTCACTCCTAAACAATAAAGCCTCGTGGGTCAGCTTCTGAGTTACTTGTAAATGCATCCTAACTTACAGTATCTGTTTAAGACCCTCAGAAATAGAAAAGAAGGAACGATTCTCATGAAACAATGGCAGTAAGCTACATAACAAAGTGGCAAATATGAATCAGATATAGCTGCAAATTAAACCACATGAAGCAGAAATCTGAAAATGAAAATATAATAATTAACAAAGTAAAATGTATAAATAAAAAACAGTGAGAACTGAAAGAATATGTGGTAATACTGATATGTGAAATAGTACAGGAAGATCAACCCACAGAAATAATAAAGTTAAAAATAAGAAGTCAAGTAGCACCAAAATATTCCTAACAAGAATTGCAAGAACTAACAAAGAAAGAAGTACCAGTGAGGTACTTCCTGAAGAGGTAATAGCTGAAAAATTTACCAAATTAATGGAAGATACAAGATTGAAAATAACTTGTTCCTATGCAAAGGATGTGGAAAATGTAAAACAACAAAGAAAAAATGAAAATATTGTTAATGGGAAGAGGAAAAAGGAAAAAAATAACAAATGGAAAAAGACAAGGGCTAATAATTACAAAGTACATATTACTCTGTTGCATATCCTTCCAGATGTAGGCCTCTTTATACAACCAAATATCTATAATGAATTAGAAAGAGAAGGCGTGTTCCTGAATATTCACATTTTGCTTACTGTTCTGCCGTTTATGTTTTTTTAAATCTAACAATATGTCAAAGAGAATTTTACAATTGTCATGCAGTTCTGGAAGCATAAGTCTAGAGCAAAGACCACTCAATGTGCTATATAAAGACAGAAGGCAAATATTTTCAGTTTTGAGAGACCTAAGATCCCCATATGACTCCTCACCCTGGATGTTATAGTATGGGAGCAGCCACCGGAAATGCTTCCCTTCATTCGCTGTTAACTCTGTAACACTCCCCCTCAAGGCAAGGCCAGGCTGCTGTGGCAAACAAGAGGAAGCTGAGTCGGGATACATTTGATTTGGGTGTCCCACAACACAACGTTTTTACACGCCTCAGGGTCACCTGTGTGTATACTGAGTCACTGTTAAGATAATCCTCCGCTCTCAACACTCATACCCACAAACTTCATGGCAAACAGCTTCTAGGAATTCCCGTCCCATCCAACTGGTGAATTTATAGGGGCTAGGACTGGAAGTGCACACCCATAACCTCAGAAGATATGTACAGGCATTACAGAGGTATATGATGGAGGAAAAGCAAAGATTGGAGTGAATAAATTCAGAACTTAGTCTAGAGAAAAAGCTTCCAAATACCACATGTAAAAAAAAAAAAAAAAAAACTATGCACAGGGGAACAGTTTTCACTGCCACCTACTCAAAACAGTTCTCTCCTGTTAGAAATATACTCTGTAAGACAGCATGGATAATTAAAGACACATTCTATTTTTACTACTTTATGAAAAAAATGCAATATTTAATAAAGTTCAAGTCTTCCACTATATATGAAATTCTGGAATATTCCATGTAAATGAGAGGCCCATTATGGACTTCTAATTTGTGTAGAAAGGCTGACATTTTTATTCAACATGAGTACATTTTTTGAAACAGTGAGCAAAATTTTAACAGACAATTTAATGGATATGAAAAGCGATAAACATGAGTAATAAAATCAAGTCTAACAAAATTGTTTTGACATTTAGAAATAAATTATACCAAATTTATTTTCAGATCACACCAGAAGTTGTACTTATTAAGAGAAAAAACATTTTTGATAATAATATAATGAATAGGCACTTTGATCATTTAGTAATACAACTAAGAGTACTGAATTATATGAACATTCTTGAAAAAATTACATTTCTTACCAATTTTACCCAAAATATTGTCATATTAACAAACAGAATCGAATACATTAAATGTACATTTTTAACCACCAGAAACTGTTTAATGAGTGTCATACATTGAGAGTGCTGTATTGAAGTCTAGTCACTGTCCTTGAGATCTTAAAATTCCTGAAATTCCCTGAAATCTAACAGTCTGTACA
This sequence comes from Sylvilagus floridanus, assembly GCA_949820135.1. Lineage (NCBI taxonomy): Eukaryota > Metazoa > Chordata > Mammalia > Lagomorpha > Leporidae > Sylvilagus > Sylvilagus floridanus. Next base: position 61,740,639 of record OX463245.1, on the reverse strand, counting down.
TGATAGAGACTGATAAAGGTTTGCCCAAACTTGAAAACAATTTCATAAAGTTTACATACATCATCAGTAATGAGTTGTGGGGCTGAAGGATAAGTTTCTAAACTGGTAATAATAAAATGTTCCCATATATGTATTTTAATTAGCCATATTAGAGGAAAGACTGAATTGTCATTCTATATTTTTTTTAGAAAATATTATAAAATTTTGCATTTAAAGAGGTGATTAAAAGAGGCTAAGTCCAAAAAATGTAGGAGGGGAGCATATTAATGGAGGTAGGTTGTTATTAAGAGTACTATTTATTTTTCTGAATTTTTTGGCAACATATTTTTTTAAATTTTGTATTTTGGCATGATTTTTTTGTCATTCTAAAATAATATTTACATTTTACCTCTTTTTATATTCATAATTCTATTGATTTTCTAAAGAAGGCCCCAAATTAAATATTTTCCAGACCCCACAAAACCTAGATCATTCCCTTAGAACAATTTACCTCACAGGAAAAATACTTGCAAGTACTGAAACAAAGATTTATCTTTAGGACTTTTAACAATACTTCAAAACAATAACTATGCATAATGATCTAAAGTGCTTGCTAGTTAGGTCAATATATAAACAACACAAAAATACCTCAGAACCATAGCAGTTTTCTTATATTTCAATACCAGGTTATCCTTATATTATGACTAAGCGGAAAAAAAAATGATGTAACACATGAGAGTATGGAAGACACTGTTTTAAATTACGTTTCGTTGTATTGTTCTATATCATCATTACTCTCAAGATTTGACAGTTCTATGATACATTTATAATCACCACATTATCTTTCTGAAAGAATTCCTGAGTCTCCTGATAACACATTTTCAACAGGATATTGCTTGCTCAATTGAATTTAGTACTTATTTTGTTCATAATATTTTCATAAAGTTTATGGTAAATAGAATTCTCTATCCTATACTTTCTATGAAACACAGGAAATACAAATAAGCTAAAAGTGATATTTAGCATATATCAGAATACTAACTCATCTTGTTTACAATAAAATTGATGCCTGATAACATTCAGCATATGTAAAAAGAGCATCTAAACTTAAAAAAAAATACCAAATCAAGTTACTGATTAAGAGTATTACAGTTCAGTTTATGACCACAGGCTGCAGAATGAGACTGCTGATCTTACTTGAATCCAGATCCCGCCTAAGCTAGCTGGCTACCTTACAGCAAGTCATTTGACCTGAATACATGTCACTGGCAGCTATAAAGCAAGAACAACAGAACAAACATAACGAGATTGTTGTGATCAAATTAGGTGATGCAGCCTACTGCTTAAAAATTATGTGGTACATGGTAAATGCTCAATAAATGTCAGGATCTTTGATATATAATTTTTATTAACATAAAGAGAACAAATTTCATGTATTTCATATAGATTTCTAAGAAGATAACCATATTTTCCTCTATCCCTCCCCCCCCAACAACCTCCTTCCTCTTTTTCCTTTAATTTTTGCAATAACATTTCCATTTACTTTATAATTGCAGGCTCTGTTTCTTTGTCTTTGTTATCTATAGTATTTAAAGTAAAAAGGCAATACAGGATCCATTACCTGAGAGACAGAAAAGCTAACACAAGAAATCTGTCTGAATATTGTAGTAGACTACAGTCAAACCTTGCTAATCATTATTATTATTATTATTTTATATCAAGAATTACAGGTTTTTGACCAAGGGTAGTAGAAGTCCCTCTATAACATGTACCTGACTCTACTTATTAAAACATAAAAGCTGTGATGTCCCAAACATGGACTACATTCATATTCTGAATATCCAGAAACCATCTGAAAACAGCAAAGTGATTCCAGAAAATCTGTGAGGCTGTTAGTCTCTCTTGAAGGTGAAGCCTGACTCCACATATGTTTTTAGAAAGAGGGAAGCCTCAGTAATGCATAGGCAGTAAATTTTGCTCTGAAAATTAGACAGTGTTAACATATTAATGATACATGTACACATCTTGGCAAAATGGAGTGGCCAAACCAAGCATTATCAAGACTGCTTATAGAAAGTATTTGTGAAAATATACATTGAAGTAATCTCATAAGAAAAAAAAGAATATTATATCATGGTGATTCAAATGAGCAAATTTGTGCCTAATCAATTTGGAATTCATCTTTGAATTACTAGCAAATGCCATTTTAGTCCAATGAAATGTATTAATTTTTTACACATGGATGTTTCTTAAATGTGGATATTTTAAACTCTTTAACCATGTTTTAAAATTTATGAAGATAATACTGCATACATTGGCCGGGGCCGAAGCTAAATAGACTAATCCTCTGCCTGCGGCACCCGCACCCTGGGTTCTAGTCCTGGTCGGGGCGCCGGATTCTGTCCCGGTTGCCCCTCTTCCAGGCCAGCTCTCTGCTGTGGCCTGGGAAGGCAGTGGAGGAGGGCCCAAGTGCTTGGGCCCTGCACCCCATGGGAGACCAGGAGAAGGCACCTGGCTCCTGGCTTTGGATGGGCACAGTGCTGGCCCGTTGAGGCCATTTGGAGAGTGAACCAATGGAAGGAAGACCTTTCTCTCTCTCTTTCTCTCTCTCTCTCTCTCTCTCTCTCTAACTCTGCCTGTCAAAAAAAAAAAAAAATACTGCATATACCATATATAAATAGAAACCTGCCATTCTCACAAATTCTTAATATAAATATGACAATTGACTTCTCTAACCCAGAGATTAAAATCCTTATTTGGGGGGTGGGGGGGGGGGATTTAGATTCCAGACATCTTATTACGCTTCACATCAAATGAAACAAAAGAAAACCTAAATCAAAAAATTTTTCTATAGTAACAGTTAAAATAGGTCAGCCACATTAGGCTTCCTTATTATTTTCCAGTTTGGAGTTATTCATTTTATTGACATGTTATTTTTCTATTGGTATTAAGCCTAATTTGTTATTTTTAAAGTCATGACATTGAGACCAGCACTGTGGCATAGAAGGTTAAGCCTCTGCCTGCAGTGCCAACATCCGATGTAGGGGCCAGTTTGAGTCCCAGCTGTTCTACTTCCAATCCCAGCTCCCAGCTCCTGTGCATGGGAAAGCAGCAGAGGATAGTCCAAGATCTTGCTCCCTTGTACCCATATGGGAGACCTGGAAGAAACTCCTGGCTCCTAATTTCGGTCTGGCCCAGCCACAGTCATTGTGGCCATTTTGAGAGTGAACCAGTGGATGAAAGCTCCCTCTCTCTCTCTCTCTCTCTGTGTGTGTGTGTGTGTGTATCTCTGCCTTTCAAATAAATAAGTGAATAAAGTTTTTTTAAAAAAATCATGATACCCCTGTCCACTCTGCCTGTCAAAAAAAAAATAATAAAAAAAATTTTAAAAAAATCATGATACCCAAATACTTTCTATATTTTCATTTCACTAACCTATCTCAAGCAACAGAGGTAATTTTAATCTGCTTTTGCCCCTCCCCCAAAATGTTAACATTCAATGTCTAATCCTCAAGTGTGCCAAAGGAAGAATTTTTTAAAGAATGTACTATATTGTATTATAACAGCTAATCATTGGTGCTAGAAATTGTGGGTTCCTCTGTAATAATGACACAAGTCTTTATAAAGCAGGTTCTCACATAGTGGTTACTGAGATAATCTACTTAATAATAAAATACAGAAACCCTCCTCCAAAACAAGCAACAACAACAAAAACACAGCCAAGGAATCTGATTTAAAAAGCACTATTCAAAATATTTGATGTCAGCATTTATTAATATTCCATTTTCCCTTAGTTGACAATAAAGCAAATATGAAATATGTGCTATTTTATACATTTTGAACTGATTGGATTATTCAATAGGTATACTCTAGGGGAAAAAATCTTGGACATCATCTGACATAAGGAATATTGCACTCAGGATTCATTTGTTCTACCAGTACTGTCTACTAATCCATAAACATGTTTTTCTGAAATGATCAGACAGTTGTTAAATGCACCACATTAGCACAGAGGAAAATATGCTGACTCTAAAGTATTCTAGAATAACATTTAATGCACTGTAGGTGAGAACGTTGCTTATTCCTTAGGGTTCCAGCAACCTAGTTAAACTTCAGTGTCTACGGGAGATCTACATGGGAGAGAGGTACAAAGAAGCGATATTACAAACGCAAGGCTTACTGTGTCTATATTCTGATCTTTAATCCACTCATCCATTTCACAGCAATAAAAATCTATAGTAGGGCAGTCAACATGTGAATGGATATTTATACCACTGACTGAAAAAAATCCTGGAAAATGTATTTTAATAGTAATAACATTTAGGCTCCTTGTTCTGTAGTAAATCATATGATTAAAAAAGAGATGAGCAGCAGAAAAGGTGAAGTGAACAATGGACATTGAATCCCTCTTTAAACACCCTTGCTCACCACTCCTTCCCCACCATCTGCTGTAGTCCCCTGACGCACGGACTCACCTCTGTGGCTCATTCAGACTTTCCTCTGTGCAGAAACCTCACCTCCAGGACTAGGAACCTCAAACTGAGCTCAGAACACTGAAACTTAGATTTCATTTTTTTTTTTTGCTTTTGGACAGGCAGAGTTAAACAGTGAGAGAGAGAGAGACAGAGAGAAAGGTCTTTCTTTTTTCTGTTGGTTCACCCCACAATGGCCGCTGCGGCCAGCACGCTGCAGCCAGCGCACTGCGCTGATCCAAAGCCAGGAGCCAGGTGCTTCTCCTGGTCTCCCATGGGGTACAGGGCCTAAGCACTTGGGCCATCCTCCACTGCACTCCCAGGCCACAGCAGAGAGCTGGACTGGAAGAGGAGCAACCGGGACAGAATCCGGCACCCCCACCGGGACTGGAACCTCTTGTGCCGGGGCCACAGGCGGAGGATTAGCCTAGTGAGCCACGGCACCAGCCCTAGATTTCATTTTTAAAGTGCTTTTCACAAAGTTAGCTGAATAGATATCTGGTTAACTATAAATTCACTGCCCTTTTCCTTCATGGATGAGAATCTCTGCACAGTGTAAAAACTCAGGACAGGAGCTTCTTTGCCTGGATATGCTGGCTTCCTGCTACATGTGAATGTGTGAAAAAGAAAAGTAGGAAAGGTAACAAACCTATCCATATTCCTACCCTCAGGACTAAACAGAAGTTAAGAATGTGCCAAATTTATTTTACATATTTTAAAGAAAAGAACATGTCAGAAAAAACTCAAGTTCATCCTGTCTCTTCTTGCTTCTTTGTAAGAGTAACTACTATCTTCATTTAGTGTGTGTCAACCCCAAATTTATAAACAATGTTCTACACTTTAATAGACACTTACAAATTTATTAGGCCTATATACTAGTGTCCTGCCTATTTAAATTATTACACAAATGGTATATATATTACAGTGATTATTACATTTTTGGGTTTATCAGTGCTATATTATAGATTTATCAGTATTATATATAAATTTTTCAATGATATGTATGTGTATATATACACTGTTTCATGTGCTGGCATTATTCATAATTGAAGATCATATTATATTCGCTAATTTTCATGTTTTTTTTTTTTTTTTTTTTTTTTACAGGCAGAGTGGACAGTGAGACAGAGAGACAGAGAGAAAGGTCTTCCTTTTGCCGTTGGTTCACCCTCCAATGGCCGCCGCGGTCAGCGCGCTGCGGCCGGCGCACCGCGCTCGTCCGATGGCAGGAGCCAGGAGCCAGGTGCTTTTCCTGGTCTCCCCATGAGGTGCAGGGCCCAAGCACCTGGGCCACAGCAGAGGGCTGGCCTGGAAGAGGGGCAACCGGGACAGAATCCGGTGCCCCGACCGGGACTAGAACCCGGTGTGCCGGCGCCGCAAGGCGGAGGATTAGCCTGTTGAGCCACGGCGCCGGCCTTCATGTTATTTTATTTTTACCAGGTTTACAGTGCATAAATGGACACATGAATGTATCCAATTTAATAAGCTGTAACTCATATGAAGCCATAATCTCAAGCAAGGAAAAAGACATATCTGTTACCCAACGGCTTCCCAAGCCTCCTCTATCATCTCCTCCCACCTCCATCCTCCATCCCCATCCCTTCTTAGGCTATCACTGATGAATTTTCTGTCAGAAGGCACCTATTCTAGAAGTTCACATAAACAAAACCATACAATAGGTGCTGTTTTTGTCTACTTCTTTCACTCTACATGCTCATCCTAAGAGCCATCCATGTTGTCTGTGTGCATCAGCAGTTCCTTCATATAATTACAGGGTATCACTGTATTACATGCATATACACTCACCTGCTAGACATTAGCATTGTTTCCACTTTTGGGCTATTGCTGAAAAATAATTAATGTATCAAAGTACCCAACTAGAGAAAATCTCTTAACCACAAAGGAAGACAGTAAGAGAGAAAGGTACAAAGAAAGTAACTTCAACTAAACTAGAGAACAAGTAATTAAAAATGACAAGAATAAGACTTTATTAATAACTATTTTAAATTTAAATGGGTTGGGGCTGTTGCTGTGGCGCATTCGATTAATCCTTTGCCTGAGGCACCTGCATCCCATATGGGTGTCAGTTCTAGTCCTGGCTGCTCCTCTTCCCGTCCTGCTCTCTGCTATGGCCTGGGAAAGCAGTAGAGGATGGCCCAAGCCCTTGGGCCCCTGCACCCTTGTGGGAAACCCGGAAGGAGCTCCTGGCGGCCATTTGGGGAGTGAGCCAGCGGACAGAAGATCTTTCTCTCTGCCTCTCCCTCTCAAATAAATAAATAATCTTTTAAAAAATGTAAGTGGATTAGATTCTTTAATAAAAGACATAATGGCTGAATAGATGTAATGACTTAAAAAAAAAAAAAAAAAAAAAAAAGGTCTGGGCAGGCACTGTGGCACAGCAGGTTAAGCTGCTGCTTGGGATGCACTTATCCCCCATCAGAAAGCCAGTTTTGAATAGTGGCCCCTCCGCTTCCATTCCCGCTTCCTGCTAATGCATTCTGGGTGGCAGCCAATGAGAGCTCAAATATTTGCTTTCCTGCTGCCCATGTGGGAGATGCAGATGGCTCCTGGTTTTGTCATGGCCCAGCTTGGCTTTTGTGGGCATTTGTAGAGTGAACCAGCATGTAAAAGACCACTCTTTCTCTGTCTGTGTCTCTGTCAACACTATTTTTGTAATTAATAAACAAATCTTTTTTCAAAATTAAGAACAAACTACATGCTGCTTACAAGAAACTCAAATCTCCACCAAGGGTACTCACACACTCAAAGTGAAAAATATGTGGGGTTGGCATTGTGGTACAGCAGGCTAGGCTGCTGCTGGGATGCCAGTATTCTATATTAGAGCACTGGTTTCAGTCCTGGTTGCACCACTCCCTTTCCAGCACCCTGCTTATGTTTCTGGAAAAGCAGGGGAAGATTGCCCAAGTCACTGTGCCCTCGCACCCACATAGGAAACCAAGATGAGGTTCCAGGCTCCTGGTCTCACCCTGGCCCAGACCCAGCTGTTATGGTCATTTGGAGAGTGAACCAGTGGATAGATCTGCTCTTTGCCTCTCCCTTTCTCTATCATTTCACATTTCAAATAATATAAAGAGTTTTTAAGAAAAGAAAGTAAAAATATTTCATGTAAATGTAAATGAAAAGAAAGAGGCAATAGACTTATGTCAGATGCAATAGATTTTAAAACAAAAGTATTAAAAATGGACAAGAGAAGTCATTATTCAAAGACAAAGAGGACAACTCAGCAAGAAAAAATAAAAATTGTGAATACTTCTAAATAGTTACCCAATATCAGAGCATCAAAATCATACAGCAAATATTAATAGAACTAAAGAAAGAGATATTCTAAAATAGTAACAGTAGGAGACTTTATCATCCCACTTTCAGCAATGGGCAGATCATACAAACATAAAATAAAAGAGCAGAGTTAAATTGCATCCCAGGCCAGCGCTGCGGTGCAGTGGGTTAAAGTCCTGGCCTGTAGTGCTGGCATCCCATATAGGTGTCAGTTCTAGTCCTGGCTGCTCCTCTTCCGATCCAGCTCTCTGCTGTGGCCTGGGAAAGCAGTAGAGGATGGCCCAAGTCCTTCAGCCCCTGCACCCATGTGGGAGACCCAGAAGAAGCTCCTGGCTCCTGGCTTCGGATTGGTACAGTTCCGGCCATTGCGGCCATCTAGGGAGTGAACCAGCGGATGGAAGACCTCTCTCTCTCTGGCTCTACCTCTCTCTGTAACTCTGTCTTTCAAATAAATAAAGTAAATCTTTAAAAATAAATAAATAAATAAATAAATAAATAAATAAATTGCATCCCAGACCAATCAGCTCTAATCAACATCTGCAGAGCATTCCATTCAACAGAAGAATAGTATATACATTCTTCTCAATAGCACATAAAAATCTGATGACATGGTAAGTGACAAAACAAATCTTGACAAAGCTTTAAAAGTTGAAATCATATAGAGTATTTCTTTTTAAGATTTACTTATTTATTTGAAAGGCATAGTGCCTGAGAAAGAGGGGTAGATAGAAATAGACAGATAGATTGATAGATCCATTGATCTTTCCTCCACGGTTTATTCTCCAAATTGCTACAAAAGCCAGAGGTAGGCCTAGCTGAAGCCAGAGGCCAGGAATTCTATCTTGGTTTTTCACATGGGTGGCAGGGACCCAAGTCCTGGACATACTCAGCTGCCTTCCATAGCCCAGCAGGAAACTAGATACGAAGATGGGACTCCAACTGGCACTTTGATATGGGATGTTGGTTTTAGGAGTGGCAGCTTTACCTGCTGGGCCACAAATCCAGCTGTAGAGTACCACTGTGACCACAACAAAATAAAACTAGAAGCCAATCCCAAGAAAAACTTTGAAAACTACAAAAGTATATGTATATTAACATATACCTGAGCAACAAATGAATCAAAGAAGAAATTAAGAAGGAAAATTTAAAATTTTAGGAAAATATAACATAAAAAAGCTTGTGGTATACAACAAAAGCAGTAATGAGAGGTAAATTTATAACAATCAGCACCTACATCAAAAAGTAGAAATATCTCAAACAATGACTGTACCTCAAGAAATCAGAGAAACAATAAACCACTCCCTAAATTACTAAATGGAAATAGTGAAAATCAGACAAAAATAAGTGAAACAAGAAACTAAAAATGCTAACGACCAATGAAACCAAGCAGAGATTCTTTAAAAATAAACAAAGCTGGGGCCAGCGCTGTGGCTCACTTGGTTAATCCTCCGCCTTCAGCACCGGCATCCCATATGGGTACCGGTTTCTAGTCCTGGTTGATCCTCTTCCAGTCCTGCTCTCAGCTGTGGCCTGGGAAGGCAGTGGAGGATGGCCCAAGTGCTTGGGCCCTGCCCCCGCAGGGGAGACCGGGAAGAAGCACCTGCCTCCTGGCTTCAGGAGCAGCTCTGGCCTAAGCAGCCATTTGGGGAGTGAACCAACGAAAGGAAGACCTTTCTCTCTGTCTCTCTCGCTGTCTATAACTCTACTTGTCAAATTAAATAAATAATAAATATACAAAGTTGATAAATCTTTAGATAGACTAAAAAAAGAAAGAAGATGGAGCTGGCACTGCCATGTAGTAGGTTAAAGCCACTGCCTACAGCACTGGCATCCTACATGGGCACCAGTTTGAGTCCCAGCTGTTCCTCTTTTGAATTAGTTCTCTGCTAAAGTACATGGGACAGCAGCAGAAGATGGCCCAGGTATTTGGGCCCCTGCATCCATTTGGGAGACCCAGATGAAAATCGTGGCTCCTGGCTTTGGCCTGCCTCAGCCCTGGCCACTGGGGCCATTTGGGTAGTGAACCCTCCGATGGAAGATTTTCTATCTCTCTTTCTCTCTCTCTCTCTGCCTCTGCTTCTCTATGGCTCTGAACTTCAAGCTTTGCAAATACATAAAAAATCTTTTTTTTAAAGAAGACAACAAAATAATAAAATCAGAAAGGAAAGACATTTCAACCAAGTATAAATACAAAGGATCATTGGATTATTCTAAATAAATATGCAACAAATTTCATAACTGAGAGAAGAAATGGACAAATTTCCGGACACATAGATTTTACCAAGATTAAATCATGAAGGAATAAGAATGCCTGAGCAGATCAGTAATGATTAGTGAGAATAAATCAGTAATAAAAAGTGTCCCTACCAAAAGAAATCCAGGACCAGATGGCTTCGCTGATAAATTTTAACAAACATTTAAAGAGAAACTAATGTAATTTATTTTTAAATTATTTCAAAAAGTAGAAGAGAAAGAAATTATTATAACCTCATTCTATAATGCCAGAATTATCCTGATAACAAAACAACAAAAAAGTTACAGGACGATATCCTTGATGAACATAAATGTGAAAGTCCTCAACAAAAGGCTAGCAAACCCAATCCAATGGCACACTATAGAGATTATGTACCACAATCAAGTAGAATTCAACCCAGGGAAGCAAGGATACTTCAAAATATGTATTGTCACAAATTAAAGAAGAAAGGAAGGGGAGGGGGAAGAGAGGAGGAAAAAGAAGGGAGGGGAAGGAAGGTAGGCAGATGGAGGGAAGGAGGGAGGGGAGAAAGGAAGTATCATTATATTCTTAGAACTGTATCTAGGGGGCTGGCACCTGTGGCATAGTAGGTTAGGCCTCTACCTACAGTGTCAGCATCACATATGGACATCAGTTCCTGTCCTGGCTGCTCCTCTTCCAATCGAGTTCTCTGTTAAACGCCTGAGAAAGCAACATTGGATGGCCCAATTGCATGTTGCATATTGAACTGCACCCACATGGGAGACCCAAAAGAAGCTCCTGGTTCCTGGCTTCAGATTGGCCCAGCTCTAGGTTTTGTGGCCATTTGGGGAGTGAACCAGGGGCTGGAAGACCTCTCTCCCTCTGTCTGTAACTCTGCATCTAAAATAAATAAATCTTGAAAAAAAAAAAAAAAACCCATAGAATTGTATCCAGGAACTACATCAAACCTGTTCTCTTTGTGTTACTATCATATTAACATGTGAAACTGATGAGATTTTTGTTGTAGTAATTACCATGTGCTTGCTGTGTTCTGAGAATCTAATATATTCATAAATTCCTTTAAAGATATACAGTCCAGGGGTAAAGCCTACACAGTGTGTAAAGCAGCCACTTACAATGTTGGCATCCCCTATGGGTGCTGGCTCATGTCTCAGTCGCTCCCTGCTGACAGCCTGGGAAAAACAGCAGCAGACGACCAAAGTGCTTGAGGCCCTGCCACCAGCTGGAAGATCCAGATGAAGCTCCTGGCTCCTGGTTTTAGCCTGTCACAGCCCTGGCTTCTGCAGCCATTTGAGGGACTGAACTAGTGGATGGAAGGTATCTCTCTTTGTCTCTCTGACTCTCTTTCTCTCTCTCTATAACTCTCTGAATAAATAAATAAATCATTAGAAAATACCCAATTCAATAAATGTTATACTTCACATCAACAGGATGAAAGGTAAAAATTATATGATCTTCTCATAAAGGGAAGAAATATATTTTATTACATTCAATATGCCTTCATAGGAACTTTGAATAAATTATGCATAGAAGGAACATACTTCAACATGCTATAGGCTATAACATACATTAGAAGGGGCCAGCATTTTGGCAAAGCAAGAAAAGCTGCTGCCTGCAATGCCAGCATACCATATGGGCTCCAGGTAGAGCCCCGGCTGCTCTACTTCTGATCCAGCTTTCTGCTATGGCTTGAGAAAACAGTGGAAGATAGCCCAAGTGCTTGGGCCCCTGCATCCGCATGGGAGACCCAGAAAAAGCTCCTGGCTCAGCTTTGGATCAGCTCAGCTCCAGCCATTTGAGGAGTGAACCAGCAGATGGAAGACCTTTCTCTCTGTCTCGCCCTCTCTCTATAAATCTATCTCTCAAAGAAATAAATAAGAGTATCAGTTGTTAAATCAACAACAGGAGTCACTGTGTTCTTACTCGACATGTAGGACCTCTGTCCTTAATGAGAATTAATGGTAAAATTTGTCTTCAATCAGTACTTCATACTTTGTCTTTGTGGGTGCAAGCTGTTGAAATCTTTACTTAGTATAGAGTTGATCTTCTGTATATAAAGGTAATTAAAAATGAATCGTAATGAAGAATGGGATGGGAGAGGGAGTGGGGCTGGGAGGGCAGGTATGGGGGGAAGAACCAATATATTCCAAAAGCTGTACCTATTTATTATTAAATAAAAGCTTTCTAATAAACAAACCAAAGACATTTTTCACAGAACTAGAAAACAATTCTAAATTTTGTATGTAAGCCAAGAAACCTTGAATAATCAAAGCAAGCTTGAGTAAAAGTAAAAAAGCAGGAGGTATGATACTGCTTGATTTCAAAATACACTGCATACCCCTAGTAATTATAATAGTATAGTATTATCACACAAAATAGACATGGACTACTGTAACAGAATGGAGGCACATACAGACCAACGGACAATGGAGAGCCTGGAAGTAAACCCATGCATCTAGAGTAATTGACCTTCTACAAAGCTACCGAGAACACACATTGGAGGAACGACAGTTGTTTTAACAAACGATGCTTTTGAAATTGGATATTCACATGGGGAAAAATGAAATTACACCCATATCTCTCATCAAACCTAAAAATCAACTCAAAATGCCTAAAGACGTACATATAAGACCTTAAATTATGAAACTGCTAGAGAAAAACAAAGGGGAGTCACTTTAGGACATTTGCATGGACAAGAATTTTTTTCTAAGACCCCAAAACCACAGGAAGCAAAAGTAAAAATTGACAAATGAAATTCCTAAACTTCCACATAGCAAAATATTTGCAAATTATGCATATGATGAAGGATTGCTATCCAGAATATATAAGGAACTCAAGAAATTCAACAATAGTAAAACAAACACATCAGTTAAGAAATGGGCAAAAGATCTGAAAAGACATTTTTCAAAAGAAGAATTACAGAGCCGGTGCTGTGGCACAGTAGGTTGGTCCTCCACCTGCAGCGCCAGCATCCCATATGGGAGCAGGTTCTAGTCCCGGCTGCTCCTCTTCTGATCCTGCTCTCTGCTGTGGCCTGTGAAAGCAGTAGAGGGTGGCCCAAGTCTTTGGGCCCCTGCAACTACGTGGGAGACCCAGAAGAAGCTTCTGGCTCCGGGCTTTGGATCGCCACTGCTCTGGCCATTGCAGTCATTTGGGGAGTGACCCAACGGAAGGAATATCTTTCTCTCTGTCTCTCCCTCTCACTGTCTGTAGTTCTACCTCTCAAATAAATAAATCAAATCTTAAAAGAAGAAGAAGAAGAAATACAAATGACTAACACATACATGAAAAAAATGCTCAGTATCACTCTTCATCAGGGAAATGCAAATAAAATTCTCAAGGAGGTATCATCTCACTCCAGTCAGAAAGGTTATCATCCAAAAAAGTTTTTAAATGCTGGTGGGGATATGAAATATAGGGAATTCTAATACACTGTTGGTGGGAATGCAAATTAGTAGAGCTGTTATGGAAAACAGCATGGAGATTCCTCAGAAAACTAAATATAGATCTACCATATGAGCCAGCTATCTCACTTCTGGGAATGTATCCAAAGAATATGAAGTCAGCATATGAAACAGATATCTGCACTCCCGTGTTTATTGCAACACTGAATAGCAAAGATAAGAATCAACCTAGATGTCTACCAATAGTTGAATAAAGAATATGTGATGCACATGTGTACACATACACAAACAATGAAACATTATTCAGCCATCAAAAAGAATGAAATCCTGCCACTTGCAACTATAATGGCTGGAACTGGAGTTGAATATTCTAAGTGAAATAAACCAGTCAAATAAACAAGACACAGAAAGAAAATACCCAAATATCACATTTTCTTTCATATGTAGAAATTTTATGTATCTATACATAAATGTGTGGCTGACATATTATTTGGTATACAGGTATTTTTAAATGTTGGCATATATTTTAAAACGTATCTTCACTGAATTCTATCCCTTGTATAATAATATACCCTTCTTTTCTCATTTTGTGATCTGTGTCAAGAATCCCACATTAAGTAATAACTAACATGTTCACTCCTTTTTCCGAAAAATAATTATATGTGTGTGTGTGTATATATATATGATTTACATATAAAAAAAGCCCTAAAATTCTTTAATCTATATGTGCTCTTTGAAATCTTCTATACTGTTCTATATTTTGAATATTTAAAAAAAATCACGATGAATTACCTCATTCCAATCGGAATGGTTACTATAAAAAAGACAAAAGATAACCAGTACTGGCAACTATTTGCAGAAAAAGGTATACTTTCACACTTTTGAGGGCAATGTAAATTAGTACAGCCATTGTGGAAAACAATATGGAGAATTTTTTAAAAAATTAAAATACTCCATCAGAATTTTTTCTTTTGGGAAACGTCTATTCAGGTCTTTTGCCCACTTCTTAATTTGATTATTTCATATTTTCATTCTTTATATATTTGTGATGTCAATACTTTGTCAGATGAATAGTTTGCAAACATTTCCACCCATTATGTAGGATTGGACCTCATTATGTTACATGAAATAAGGTAGACACAAAAAGACAAACAACTCATATTCACTGCTATATGGATTTTTAAAAAACAATGAATATGAATTCAGAATAGTAATTATTAGAGATTGGAGAGGCTAGGGGTAAAGGGGGATAGAGAGAGGTTAGATTAAGGATACCAAAACTTACAGTTAGAATAGCTTCTAGTGTTCTATAGCACACATAGTGACTACAGATTATAATAGCACATTCTTTATTATAAAAAAACTGGAAGTGAGGACTTGCCAGTCCCCAAACATGGACAAAGGTTAGGGGGAGGTAGGGATGCTGTTTGTCTGATTTGATTTGAACTACTGCTCTGTACCCCAGGAAAGTGTACAAATATTATAGGTTAATTTCTTAGATTAAAAAAAAAATTAAAAACAGAACTAACATATATGATCTAGCAATTCCACTACAGGGTAAGTAGCCAAAGGAAATAAAATCAATTTGTAGAAAAGCTATCTGCATTTCCATGTTTATTGTAGCACTGTTCACAAGAAATGGAAACAATTTCCACGTTCATCAACTGACAAATGGACAAAGAAAATATGGCAAATACATGCAATGAACTGGTACCCAGTCATAAAAAGAATGAAATCCTGTCACTGGAGATGATATGGATGTAACCAAAGGTCATTTTGTTAAGTGGAATAACCTAGGCACAAATAAACAAGTCCTGCATGATCCCAATCATATGTGGAATCTAAACTGGTTGATCTTACAGCAGTGGAGAACAGAATGTAGCAGAAGTAAAAGATGGGAAAAGGTTAACTAGTACTATGTTATAGAGAGAAGAATAAGTTCTGATGCTCTGTTGCTTTGTTGGGTTACTATAGATTACAATAATGTACTGTGGGGTTTTTTATAAAGCCTGAAAAAAAGGATTTTGAATGTTTTTACTATAAGGAAATGATAAATATTTAAGAAGATAGTATGTTTATATTGATTTGGATAACATACAGTGTATACATGTACCAAAACATCACGTGGTACTCCACAACTGTATATACGTTTATGTACCAGTTACAAAAATAAATTTGCTGCAAGATTCATTTAAAGTCTTTGTATAGACATATGGTAGGTGTATATTTAAATTGCTGTTATCATAGTGTTTTTATAATTTTACTTTCCCACGAGTTGGGATTTTCACAGTTACTCCACTTCCTCACAGTAACGTGATATTGATCTTCCTAATTTTAACTACTTGGAGAGTGGGTTTCACAGCATGGTTCTAATTTAGACATCTCTAATGGCTAACAATGTTGGCATTATTTTCACATGCTTACATGCCATCCTTGAGTTCTTTTTATCTAAGGAAAACTCTTAAATAAGTGATTTTGTTAAAATCATCTCTGCATATTTTAAATTTGCTTTTGGTTTTATAAGTGAATTTTGAGATCTTTTATTTATTCTGGACACAAGTTCTTTATAACATACACATTTTACCAAGATTTTCTTCCACTCTGTAACTGGTCCTTTATCAAAATAAAGATCTTTCAAAATAACTAAAGATGTTATTTTGGCAAAGAAGTCCAGTTTCTTGACTATTTTTCATGGATTGTGCTTTTTTGTGCTGAGTTTAAGATCCCCTAGTTTCGCCTATGTTTTCTTCTAGGGCTGGCATTGTGGCCCCTAGAAGGGGCCACTGTGGCATTGTAGCAGGTGAAGCCACTGCCTGCAATGCTGGCATCCCATACAGGTGCAGGTTAGTGCAGCTGCTCCACTTCCAATCAAGCTCCCTACTAATGGACTGGAAAGCACAGAGGACGATGGCCCAAGTGCTGGGGCCTTTGCCACCTGTGTGGGAGATACAGAAGAAGCTCCTGGCTCCTGGCTTTGGCCTGGCTCAGCCCTGGCCATTGCAGCCATCTTGCAGATGGAAGATCTTGCTCTCTTTCACAGCCTTCCCTCTCTATATATAGGTCTTTCAAAGAAATAAATATCTTTTTTTTAAAAGAAGTTTTAGTTTTAGTCAAAACACATTTCAAGTTAATTCCATTCAATGCTGTTAGTCTGGGCTTTAAGATTATTTTTGCCATAAAAATATATATGAGTTCTATAACCATTTGTGAAAAAAACTTTACCCATCCTTCAAAAAGCTGCCTCTGTTTCTTTGTACAAAATCTGTTTTCATATATATGTTGATTTTTGGGTTTCCTATTTTCATATTTTAAATTTGTCTATCTTAATGGCAGCATTACACTGTCTTGATTACTATACCTGTCTAATAAATCATGAATCACAAGCTGTTAGTATACTTTTTTTTTTTTCTTTTGGCCAGGCAGAGTTAGACAGTGAGAGAAAGAGAGAGGGAGAGAAAGGTCTTCCGTCCATTGGTTCACCCCCCCCCCCCCAAATGGTTGCTATGGCCAGCGCACCACGCTGATCTGAAGCCAGGAGCCAGGTGTTTGCTCCTGGTCTCCCATGCAGGTACAGGGCCCAAGCACTCAAGCCATCCTCTGCTGCCCACCCGGGCCACAGAAGAGAGCTGGACTGGAAGAGGAGCAACAAGGACTAGTACCCAGCGCCCCAACCAGGACTAGAACCCAGGGTGCCGGCAATGCAGGTGGAGGATTAGCCAAGTGAGCCATGGCGCCAGCCACAAGCTGGTAGTATTCTAACATAATTCTATCTTTCCCAGGTATTTTTGTTTTTGTGGTTCCATGCTATTTCCATGTGAATTAACAGAATGAACTTGTATTTTTACAAAAAAAAGTCTGGTACTTTGGGATCACTTAGAATCATGTAAGACAGTATGGAGATACCTTAGATATCTGAATATAGGCCTACCCAGCAATCCCAGTCCTGGGAACTTACCCAAAGGAAAAGTAATCAGCATATGAAAGAGTTATCTGTACCCCTATGTTTATAGCAGCTCAATTCACAATAGATAAGATATAGAATCAACCCAGATATCCATCAACTGATGATTGGATAAAGAAATTATGGTATATATACACTATGCAGCATTACTCAGCTATAAAAAAATGGAATGCTTTCTTTTGCAACAAAATAGATACAACTGGAAACCAATATACTTAATGAAATAAGCCATATCCCAAAAGACAAATATATATTTTCTCTGATCTGGGGTAACTAAGAGAGTACCTAAAGTGATATATTGGAGTGAAATGGACATTTCATAGATTTGATGATTGTTTACAGCCCTTGTCTCTTCTGTTGGGCAACAGTGTTTTGTTTTTTTTTTTTACATACTATTTGTTGACTTTACTTGGTCTAAGGTTATTTTATAAGTGTAAATTATACAGAAAATAGATCTTTGTAAAAATTAAGAGTGGGAATAGGAAAGGGAGGAGGAGTAAGGGCTGATCATGGGCATGAGAGAGGGTAGGGTGGGATGTATCACTATGTTCCTAAATGTGTATATATGAAATACATGAAACTTGTACACGTTAAATAAAATTTTAAATAGATGTGAAATAAGTTAGGGTTGATGGATTTAACACACACACACAGACATAGAAAGAGATAAGCTTATACTAAATCATTACTTTGTACATGAAATTTAAGATTTAAACAGGTCATATGTTTTATCTGCTAACCTCAATTCCAAGAGAATTGGCATTTTTATAATATAATTTTTTACAAAAAATTATTTCTGTACTTAACTCTTTGATTTCATCCTGCAATTTTTTAAACTAATATTTTCTATTTATTTGAGAGGTGGAATAACAAAGGGTGGAAGACAGAGAGACAGATAGCTCCCATCCTCTTGTTCACTCTCTAAACAATCACAACACATTTAGCTGGGCCAGATGAAGCCAGAGCCAGCAGCCAGGAATACATTCAGGTTTCACACAGGTTAAGCAGGTTCCAATTACTGGAGTCATCCCTACTAGCTCCCAGGGTCTTCACTGGCAGGAATCTGGAGTCAGGAGCCAGAGCTGGGAACTGAATTCAGACTCTGACGTGAGACATGGTGTCCTAACTGCAAAGCTAAATGTCCACCACCCTTTCTGTAATGCTTTGCTAATTTTTCAGTATACACTTCTTATAAAACTTTTTAAATTTTCCTCTAAGCAAATCATATGTTTTGATGCTATTATAAATTATACTACTTTTTATTGTTTAAATATCTATTTTATTTATTTGAAATTCAGAGTTTCCAAGAGAGAGGGAGGGAGAGACTAAGAGAAAGGTCTTCCATCCACTCGTTCATTCCCCAAATGGCTGCAACAGTGGGAACTGGGCTAGTTTGAAGCCAGGAGCCAGGAAACTCCTCCAAGCCTCCCATGTGGGTGCAGGGCTCAAGCACCTGGACCATCCTCTGCTGCATTCCCAGGCATATCAGCAAGGAGCTGAATCAGAAGTGGAGCAGCAGGTCTTCAAGGTTACATGCACAGCAGGCAGCAGCTTAACTCATTATAGCACAAAGCCTGCCTCTGCATTATTTTTTTAAGGTTTATTTATTTATCTGAAAGTCAGTTAGAGAGGCAGAGGCAGAGAAAAAGGGGGGGGGGGTCTTCCATCCGCTGGTTCACTCCCCAAATGGCTGCAACAGCAGAGTTGGGGCGATCCAAAGCCAGGAGCCAGGAGCTTCTTCCAGGTTTCCCACATGGGTGCAGAGGCCCAAGGACTTGGGCCATTTTCTACTGCTTTCCCAGGCCATAGCAGAGAGCTGAATCGGAAGTAGAGAAGCTGAAACTTTAACCGATGCCCATATGGGATGCCAGCACTGCAGGCAGCTTTACCGGCTATAGCACAGGGCTGGGCCTCTGAATTACTTTTTAAATATCCGGTTTTCATTCCTCTTGTATTCTACAACTTAATTCAACTTACATATTATTCCAGTCTAGTCTTTGTGCATGCTAATAGATTTTCTTCATAGACAAATAGCATTTTCTCCAAATTAGCTTTCTTTCCTATCTGGATTGCTTTCTCTTCCCTAATTAATTTCTGGATGTTAGGTCTCTCAGTACAATATTGAACAGAAGTGGATAGAACGAACGACCTTGTGTTATTCCTGATTTTAAGGGAAAGTATTCATCAATCTTTTATCATTAATTTTATGCTTTCTGTAGGTTTATATTGATGCCTTTTGTAAATTGAGAAAGTTCACTCTATTTCGAGTTTCCTGAGTTTTGCACTGAATGGATGAAACTTCCAATGTTTTTTCTATATGTTCACTGAGGTAATCATATAGTTTTGCTTTAATAGTTTATTATCACTGGAGCTGGTGCTGTGGTGTAGTGGGTAAAGCCACCACCTACAGTGCTGGCATCCCATGTGGGCACCGGTTCGAGTCTCAGCTTCTCCACTTCCGATCCAGCTTTCTGTTATGGCCTGGGAAAGCAGTGGACGATGGCCTGAGTCCTGGGGCCTCTGTACCTGCATGGGAAGACCCAGAAGCAGCTCCTGGATCCTTGCTTCAGATCGGTGTAGCTCTGGCTGTTGTAGCAATTGGGAGTGAACCAGTGGATGGAAGACCTCTTTCTCTCTCTGCCTGTCTTTCTTGCTCTGTGTAACTCTGACTTTCAAATAAATAATAAACAAATCTTTAAAAAATAGTTTATTACTATTATGAACTGATAGGATATATAATATGATATATTCCAATTTTATATGAGGGGTCTTCCAAAATTCATGCAAAAATGAATATTATAAAAATAATGTGTAGATTTCAGAATTTTTACATCAGTATAAATTTTATTGTTTGATTCCATTTTACATGAATCCTTTGAAGTATCATATTACTGAACTCAATTTGATAAACCTTTTTTTTTTTTAGCATTTTTCATCTGTGTTATAAAGAATGCTGTTCAGCATCATTTATTTTCTTTGTGACTTTTCATCTGGAACCTTGCTATCAGGCTAACCCTGCCCAGATACAATAACATGGAATTATTGCTTTTGCTACTATTTTATGGGCAAGTGGTGTTATTCCTTCCTATGTTTTTGGAGGATTTTAATGACAAAACCATATAACCTGGAGGTGGCCCTGTCAGAAGATTTCTAACTCCAAAACAACTTCTTAATACATCAAGAGTTAGGCTATCTCTTTCTTCTTCAGTGAGTCTTCTAGGTTGTAGCCTTCAAAAAATTTTTCAGAGCATCAAAGTTGCCCATCTGTTTTCTTAATTTACTAGTACTGTGATTGTACTACTGCTAATTTGAGCCTTGTAATGTTTTTTCTTCTAGTCTGGATAGACTTAATAAATTCATCAAAATTTTCAGTTAACTTGCTTTTATTTCATTGATTTTTTGTGTGTAATTTTTTCTTTCAAAGATTTCCACTTTGATCTTTAGCACTACATATTTTTCCTAACACTGGGTTTAATTTGCCCTTTTATTTCTGGTTTCTTAAAGTAACAGTCAATGAATGAAGACACTGTTCTTACATGTATTAGATAATGAGATTCTTCTGTAGGTTACAATTTAGGTGTATCCCATACATTTTCATATGCTGAATTTTCATTTCCATTCAATTTTGAACATTTTATAATTTTCCTTTAGTATTGTTCTTTGGCAAATGGGCTATTTTAAAACACATTAATTGGCTTCCCAATATTTAAGAGATTTTTCCAGATTTATTTTGTTATGGCTTTCTGATTTCACTGTTTTAAGAAAATAGTAAATTTATTAACTTATTAATTAACTGAATATTTTATCACTCAGATTCTTTTGTTTATCATCTCAGTAAATGATCTATTATGGGAAATGATCCAAGTATATTCAGGAAAAGTATGTATTCTGCCGTTGTTGGACAGTGTCCTGTAATGCACATGGGCACACTGTGTGTTCTTGAACTGCTGTTCAAGTCTTCTATGTCCTTACTTATTTTTGTGTTAAAATTTCTGATTATAACATACATTTGTTTCTAATTGCAGTCTAGAAGCTTTTTTTTAAAATTCATTTGTTTGACAGAGTTACAGAGAAGAAAGAGGAAGAGAGGAAGACAGAGAGAGAGAGAGAGAGAGAGAGAGAAAGAGAGAGAGGGAGAGAAATACCTTTCATCCAATGGTTCACTCTCCAAATGGCTGTAATGATCAGGGCAGGCCAGGAAAAAGCCAGGAGCTGGGAGCTTCTTCCAGGCCTCTCACTTGGGTACAGGGACCCAAGCACTTGGGTCATCTTCTACTGCTTTCTCAGGCACGTAAGCAGGGAGCTTGGTCCCATATTGGATGCTGGTGCTGCAGAGGGTGGCTTAACCCTGTATGCCACAATCCTGGCTTCAAGAGGTTTTCGTTGCATGTATTTTTTTTAAGGAATTGTTACTCTTTATTTTATTTTTTAAACTTTTATGTAATAAATATAAATTCCCAAAATACAGCTTTTTGGATTACAGTGGCTTTTTCCCCCCTCATAACTTTCCTCCCACCCACCTGCAACCCTCCCATCTCCCGCTCCCTCTTCCATTCCCACCCTACCTTCCCTCCCATCCACCCTCCTCCTTTCTTTCCAATTCCTTCCTTTAATTTTTACAATGACCTACTCTTTTTTTTTACTTTTATTTGTATGTATCTCATAAATTCAACATTAGAAACACAGTGATTCTTCCCACTGCACCTGCCCTCCTACCCACTCCCCACTTTCCTCCTCCCTCTTCTGTTTAGTCCAAGAAAGAAAAAGAAACAGAGAGAAAGAAAAAAAAATTAAGAATGGAATAAAACAAAAAACTAAGAGAACTGTTCTTCCACAGTCTAGACACAGGCTGTTCTTTGTTATTGTTTCTCAAAGGTGGTTTCACTTTTTTCCTCTTCCTCTTTTCCCTTCCTTCCTCTCCCTTCTTTCCTTTTAGAAACTTAATTGTCTTGGGCCTGCAGTGTGGCATAGCAGATTAAAGTCCTGGCCAGCAGCACTGGCATCCTATATAGGCACCAGTTCGAGTCCTGGCTGCTCCACTTCTGATCCAGATCCCTGCTAATGCACATGGGACCATCAGAGGATGGTCCAAGTCCTTGGGTCCCTGTACCCACATGGGAGACCCAGAAGCTCCCGTATCCTAGCTTTGGATTGGCTCAGCTCCAGCTGCTGTAGCTACTGAGGTACACCACTGCAGCCATCTGGGGAGTGAACCATTCATTCTCTCTCTCTTTCTTTCTCTCTCTCTCTCCTTCACTCCCTCCCTCCCTCTGTAACTCTTTGAAAAAATAAAAAAAAAAACTTTAAAAAATAAAAAAAAACTTAATTGTCTTTAAAGAAGAACCCAAGAATGATATATCTTTTTTCAGCTCTTAGACATAACTATAACTTATGAGACATAATAATATCCTCCATTTAAAACACTGGAAAGTGATTCTTGAGATCATGTTTTACTATTAATTCTCATGCTACAACTCTTTGGGGAAAGAGGTCCTGCATGGGAAGTTAGTGCACAGTGATTCTTGTTGTTTATTTAACAAGTAACACTCTCATGTATGACATCAGTGATAACCCAAGGCTCTTGATGTGAGCTGCCTCAGCTATGGAAGTCTTTTGGATCCACTAGCTCAACAAGGCCATAAGCAAAGAGGACATTCTCTCCTCCCTTCAGAGAAAAGTGTATCCTTCTTTTGTGGCCACTTTTTCCACTGGGGTCCCACCCACAAGGGTCCTTTATGTAGGACTCCCCCCACCCCCAGGGTATCTTGGCTTTCCAGCCAGACTGGAATGCCTTAAGTGCTGATTCTGTGATCAGAGTGCTACTTAATGCTATTGTCATTCTATAAGTCTGCTATATGGACTCCTTCCCATATTGGAGTCTTCATTCCTTTTTAATTTTGTCTATTACTGTTTCCAAACACTTAGTCCTATTTATATGATCACTTTAATGCTTGATCATATCTATATGATCACTTTATCACTTATTCCAATCCATTTTATCTTTATAACACTTAAGCTGGTATTTTTATCAGCTAGCTTAAGGGATTTTGGGGTCTTAGGGCTAGTTGCTAAGGTGTACCCTTAGAAGTAAGTCCATATGAATGCACATAGGACTATACTGCTCTACAGTTGCGAACTTCAGACATTTCACAATTACAACTTTACGATCTTGGAAATTCTTCCCACTAAGTCTGCCCTCCCATCCATATTCCCACCCCCTTTCCTCTTCCCTTTCTTATTCTAATTCTTATTCTTTTTTAAGATCTATTTTCAATTAACTTTATACATATATGACTAACTCTATGTTAAGTATAGTGTTCAATGAATCATATGAAAAAGATAAAGAAAATATTATAAAGAAAAAAGGAAAAGGTAGAATAAGAAGCTGTTTTTCAACAGTCAGAAGGGCTGTTCAAAATCATTGCTTCTTAAAGTGTCAATTTCATTTCTACGTGTTGTCTTTTAGGTGCTCTATTAGTTATCATGGGTCAGGGAGAACATATAGAATTTGTCACTTTGGGACTGGCTTACTATGACGTTTTCCAGTTTCATCCATTTTGTTGCAAGTGACTGAACATCGCTTTTTTTTTTTTTTTTTTTACTGCTGTGTAGTATTCCATGGTGTACATATCCCATAATTTCTTTATCCAGTCGTCAGTTGACAGGCATTTGGGTTGATTCCTTGTCTTTGCTACTCTGAATTGAGCTATGATAAACATGGAAATATAGATAGATCTTTCATATGCTGACTTCACTTCCCTCGGGTAGATTCCCAGAAGTGAGATGGATGGATCACATGGTAGGTCTATGTTCAGACCTCTGAAGTATCTTACCACTGTCTTCCATAGTGGCTTTACCAGTATACATTCTCAAAAACAGTGAATAGGGTACCTTTTCCCCACATCCTCACCAGCATTTGTTGTTTGTTGATTTCTGTACAAAAGCCATTCTAACGGGGGTGAGGTAAAACCTCACTGTGGTCTTGATCTGCATTTCTCTGATGGCTAGTGATCCTGAGCATTTTTTCATGTGTATGTTGCCAATTTGAATTTCCTCTTTTGAAAAATATCTGTTTAAATCCTCTGCCAATTTCTTAACTGGATTGTTTTGTTGTTGTTGAGTTTCTTGATCTCTTTACATAATCTGGTTATTAATCTTTTATCAGTTGTATAATTTACAAATATTTTCTCCCATTCTGATGGTTGTCTCTCGGTCTATTTTATACTCATAAGATTAAGCCTACATTAAGTATAAAGAATTCAAAGAGTAAGAAGAAGAAAAACAACACTGTTCCTCAACAGTAGAGACAATGGCTGTAAATAATAATTGAATCTCAAAAGGTCAAATTTCACTCATATGCATTATATTTTTATACTTTATTAGTTACCACATATCAGAAATATATTTGATATACTTATGGTATTATGCTTATTTGATCCCAACATTAGCATGAAATGAACTTCTTTTGAGTGAAATCTACTTTTTCTGAAATTAATATAGTCTTTCCAGTTTTCTTTTGATTGATGTGCATAGTATATCTTTTCCCATCTTTTTATCTTATTTCTGGCTTTAAAGTGTGCTTTTTATACAAAACACATAGATGGGTCCTCTTTTTTAAAAAAAACTATAGTCTCTGTCTTAATTGAGGTGTTTAAACCCTTTGTCATCAGTATCATTGGTGACATGATAAAATTTCAGTCTATCACTTTGTTTTTGTTTTTTCTTTGTCCTGTACATTGTACATTCTTTGTCACTCTTTTTTCCCTTTTAAATTCTTTTTTTTTTGCTTGTTTTAGATTAAGTACTATTGTATCCATTTCATTTTCTTTGTTGGTTTATTAATACTTTTTATTTTAGAGGTTGCTTTTGGACTAATAAAATATGTGTTAAATATAACAGTCTATTGTAAAGTTCTAAGTTCATAAGATAAGAATTTTATAATAGTATGTTAACATTTCTATCCTATGGACTTCACGCTATTTGCATATATTTAAATTTCATACATTTAATAAACTCTACATATAATTTGTTTAATCATGCAATGATATTTTCAAGCAATTTAAGTACAAGATTTACAGATTTATCTTTATAACTACATTTCCTTGCCCTTTGTTCATTTATGTTGATGCACATTTCTATCCAGTGTCCTTTTATTTCACCCTAAAGTATATATTTGACTAGTTATTCACTAGTGGGTCAGCTACCATTGATTTCACCTTTTGTGCCTCTGAAAAAAATGATTTATTTTGCCTTGATTATTTAAAAATGTACTATTGTTGGATACTGAAGCCCACATTGAGTTCATTTTTTTCCTTCAGCTTTCAAAATAGAATATCATTCAAAAAGGGCAGGGAGTGGGGGTGGACATTTCACCTAACACTCAAGATTCTGATGAGGATGCCAGCATTCCATACTGGAGTGCATGGATTTGATATCTGTCTCTGCTCCTGCTGATGGGGACCACTGGAGGCAGCAGTGATTACTCAAATAGTTGGGCTTCTGCCACAATTATGGGAAACCTTGATTGTGTTACCAGCTCCTGGCTTTGACCTCCTACTCTCAACTACTGGGGGTACAGTTTAGGAATGAAGCAGAGAATGAGAGTGCATTCTTGTTGATTTTCTCTCTCCCCCTCTCCCCCTCCTCCCTCTCCCCCCCTCAAATTTTAGTATACACATAATATATAATAAAAATATCTGAGGCCCTATTTCTTATTTATTATACTGTATATAATGTATCTTTCCCCATCTGTTTCATTCTAGCTGCTTTTAAAATTTTCTGGTCATGATTTCTTTTGAATAATTTGATTTTGATATATCCACTGATGCACTTTTCTACTCTGCTAGGGATTGGTTTCACTTCTTGGATTGGTAGGCTTGTAGTTTTCATCAAATTCAGTGAATATTATTTGTTCAGATATTTTCTGTGAATTGATTTCTGTCTCATAATTCACTCAAGTTCTTGTCACAGTTCTGCAGTTTTTCCTGTTCCACTATGAAAAGTTTCTATTGCTACGTCCTAAAGATCGTTAGTTTTTTCCTGTCAAATTTATTCTACCATTAATTCTATGTAGTGTATTTTTATTTCAGACTTGGTAATTTCTACCTCTGGAAGTTAGTTTCTACTTTTTAAATATTATGTATTTCTGTATTCAAGTATTTGAACATCTGGAGTTCAGTCATAATAGCTGTTTTAATTGCCTCGTCTGCCAATTCTTACCTCTTTGTCAGTTCTGAATCAGTTTTGATTGACTGATTTTTATTCTCATTATATGACATATTTTTCTGACTTTTTGCGCACCTACTAATTCGTGATGAGTTGCTAGACACTGAATTCCACTTTGTTGGGTTCTGATTATTTTGGTATTTCTAGAAATGTTCATTGGCTTTGTTCTGGGACATACTCAAACTACTTGGAACAGCTTAACCATTATGAATCTTGCTTTTAGGATTCAATAGGCAGGATCAAGTGGATGATCAATATAGGGTTAATTATTCATCACCGCTAAGATAAAACTCTCATCCTGAATCCAATGCCATGTAATTCATGACATTTTCCAGTCCAGCTAGTATAACAAGACATCATTCCCGAGTGTGTCTGAGTACTAGCACATTTTCATCTAATCCTATTGAGTAGTTCTTTCCCTAGCATGGATACACTGATCAGTCCTCAGATGATTACAAGAAAACTTTGGAAATATCAAGAATTAGGTCTCTGTATAGTTCCTTCCTCTCCACTATTCTGTTCTGCAATCTCCAGATACTTAAATCTCCCCATAATCTCAATTCAGTCTCCCAGCTCAGCTCTCTTATTGCCCATTTCTCATTTATCGCTGTGCATTGATGCCAAATGACCATGACCTTGGAAACTCTTGTGTCATATATTTTTGGATAGGAGCTAAATTTGACTCCATTATTCCAACTTAACTAAGAATGATAATCCTTACTAGGTAACCACACACACACACACACACACATTAAAAACAAGGTTTATTTATACTAACACAAATTCTGCTCAGATCTGCATTACTATAGGTGTCCTTGTCCCGCTTATCTGTACAGTGTTTGCTATGATGTGAATATTTAGGTTTATAAGGTTCAAATTTCTTCAGTCTAGTTAAAAGCTGTTCTCCAAGTCATCTGTACCAATTAATATTACCACCAACAAATTAAGAAAGTTAGTCAATCTTTTCCCACATTTTCAGTCTTAGGAGTTAATGCTAACTTGCAATTTGCATTGCCCTTGCTATAAGTCAATTTGATATATATTTGAATTTTTTCTCTGGTAGGTGCTCATTCAAAACTTTGGCTCAAATTTTAATGTTATTAGAGTGCCTCCATTACTACTTTGGTATTGTTTTCACAAAAAAAAAAAAAAAAAAAAGACGAGCAGTAATCCATTATAAGGTATTTTTATAAAATATGTTACCTGTACATGAGACTTGTCTTTTCAATTAGTTTTTAGATTATAGATTTTGTCATTCAGAAGCTTTGGATTTTTTTTTTTTTTTTTTTTTTTTTTTTTTTTTTTTGCGCTGTGAGGCTCCCAGCACCCCGCAACCCTGGACACCTGCCTAGGGCAGACCCCGTGCACTCAGCCTGTGCTTTCTGGATGGTCCAGGTTTTGATTTGATCCAAGTTGTTTTTTTTTTTAAGATTTATTTATTTTACTTCAAAGTCAGAGTTACACAGAGAGAGGAGAGGCAGAGAGAGAGAGAGAGAGAGAGAGAGGTCTTCCGATGGTTCACTCCCCAACTGGCTGCAGAACTGCGCCGATCTGAAGCCAGAGCCAGGAGCTTCTTCAGGGTCTCCCAGATGGGTGCAGGGGTCCAAAGACTTGGGCCATCTTCTATGGCTATCCCAGGCCATAGCACAGAACTGGATGGGAAGTGGAGCAGCCAGGACTTGAACTGGCACCCAAATGGGATGCTGGCGCTTCAGGCCAGGGTGTTAACCCGCTGCACCATTGCGCCAGCCCCTAGAAGCTTTGAATTTTAAAATACTTGAAAAAATATTTCCTTTTAGTTTAAGTATGTATGTCTTGTATATGAATTCTTTCCCTAATTCAAGATGGTGAAGACTATTTTCAAAGTTTTTTTCTAAAATATTATATTTTATAATTAGACATCTTCTCTACTGCTATTCATTTTTGATATGTGGGTGATGCAGGGATCTAATTTTATCTTTTTTCCCATAAGGAGAGCCATAAGTTTCAGGATTATTTACTAAGTCATTTTTCTTTCAATTTTTACATAGCTGTGTAATACCACCCATTTCTATTTGGGCCCACTTTCTTGGCTAGTTTGTTCAGTTCATCTATATGACTATCCTCACATTAAATCAGTCTGCTTTAACTACCAAAGCTTTAAAATAAATATTAATAGAAAAGCAAATACCAATTGTCCTTTAGAATTTTGATTTTATGTAAATTTCAAATTCAAATTACCACATTCTGTGAACAACCTAAATTTTTACTGAAACAACACTGTAATTTTGGATCAAGCACTGGAAAACTGACATCTTTACATTGATTTCTCCCAAACACAAGCATTATATAAACTTAGTTTTACTTAGTTGTTCATTTCACATCTTTGAATAAAATTTTCAATCATTCTTTCATGAAGATCATATAAAAATTTTACTAGATCTATTCAGATGTTTACAGTCTTTGATTCTTTCAAGTATAAGGGAATAATGTTTTTTGTATGTTGTCTTACATTTAGCAATCTTGATCTTTTCTTAGTACAACTAACTTGTCTTTATTTTTCAAGAACACAATAATCATTCAATTCTTTTTTCAATTATTTGCTTCTAATTAACATGGTTTTTATTTCTCATGTTTGATTATCATGGGCAGAATCTCCAGCACAGTTGTGCATAAAATGAGTGACAGCATCACTTTTTCCTGAATTTAAATAAAAGACTTCTTGCCTTTATAACTTTGCTATTTGCTATATATTTTTATTTAATTCCATTTATTGAATACCTAGTGTTTTAGGAGCTTTAAAAATCACAAATGGATTTTGAATTTTATCAAGTGGTTTTATAGACAATTAACAAAATGTGATCATGTCTTTCAAAAAATCTTTTATCCTGATGAACTATATTAACATCACTTCTAATACCCCACCAACCTCATACAAGTATCCCTGAGATAAACTCTAATTGTCCATTATTCTTTCAATTTTCTCTACATGTAATTACACTTATCTATATATGCCATGTATTTTCAGTTGAATTGATCATGCACAGTAACTACTAACTGTCAGCTTCAATGCCCTGTAAGAGTCTTTTGTGTTACATCATTACATGGTTGAAAATTCTCTATTTTACCCACATTAAATTTTTCAATACCCATTTTCCAACATTTTTACTTTCTTAAACAATACAATATTTATGGTATGGTACACATGTGTAGCAACCAATGCTGCAGTTTCACACAGATATTCTTATCCCACATTTTTTTCTCCAACTTTGTGACTTTAAGGAACTTTTGCTTCTAACAGCTGACACCTGTGATTCTTCTTCAGTGGCTTCTGACTTGGGTTGCAAAGCTTCTCTGCCAGCACATGACTCCACCTTTTAACTAGTGACTGTCAGTTGAAGAGTAGGAAAGCCCAACTCTCAAGTTCAAGTCAGGACAATTTTCCTGGAATTACATTTTTGTTGAATACCTGTATCCACTGTGTGGTGGAAAAACAATGCACTATAGAGTATGGGTAATTACCCTGGTGATCAGTTGTCTCACTGGGAGCTGTGGCTAGCTACCACTGTACAGCAAAGGGAGAATAAAGTGCTTCATATAGCTAGCCTGGAAAAATACCAAAACTCAAAATTTGAAACACTGTTTCTATTGAAAATGCACAACAATTCTGCACCATTATAAAGTTGAAGATTTCTACACTGAACAACTGCTATTTTGGAGACCACAGGTATAAAGATCAACTGGATAATGGGTGTCGTTTAAGAGAAAAGTCATGCAGGGATACTTGCAATAAATCAGGTAAAGGAAGTGAAGGCCAGAGCTAAGGTAGAGTTAAGATTAAGAGGAAGAGAAATGAGATAAAATTTTAAGCATAGTGATATCAACAAAGGATTATACGTTGAATATAATGGAGAGGAAGGGCGCTGAGGGAATTACATGGTTTTCTGGCCTGGGCTTTTTCAACTGCTAGAGAAGGCATTTGCTAAGACAGAAATGCAGGAGCAATATGACAAATGGGGACATAATAGGTTTAATTTTAGATATACTGAATTTGGAATGTCTATGGGTGCTCACATCTAGGAAACAGCTTCTAAGAGTTCTCAAAGCTAAGAAGAGAGTTTGCAGCAAGAAATAGAGATTTGTGAGTCACTGGCATATACAGTAAATGTAGAAGAGAAATCATGGGAATAGATTAACTTACTCAGGGTACACTGGAAGAGCAAGGTGAAAAATGGGACCAGGGGAAAGAATATATTTAGAAAATGGAATGAAGAGCTGTAGAAGGAGACAGGGCAGAATCAGGGCATGGAGCAGCACCAGGTGAGTGGGATGGTCAAGCACAAGGAGGACTCCATGTCATCATGCTCAGAGCCAGCTTTAATGTGATATCTGCCAGTCAGAGAACTGAGGATAAAAATCAAGTATCTGGCCAGCGTCGTGACTCACTTAGCTAATCCTCCACCTGCGGTGCTGGCTGCCCGGGTTTTAGTCCTGGATGGGCCGCTGGATTCTGTCTTGGTTGCTCCTCTTCCAGGCCAGCTCTCTGCTGTGGCCTGGGAGTGCAGTGGAGGATGGCCCAAGTGCTTGGGCCCTGCACCCGCATGGGAGACCGGGAGGAGGCACTTGGTTCCTGGCTTCGGATCAGCGCAGCACACCGGCCGTAGCAGCCATTTAGGGGGTGAATAAAGGGAAAAAAGAAGACCTTTCTCTCTGTCACTCTCACTATCTAACTGCCTGTCAAAAAAAAAAAAAGTATCTGAATGTGACAGTCAGCTTATAATTAGCTTCCAGGATCACTATCAGCAATTTCAGGAGAGCCAGAAGATACTGCACTAACAGGGAAGACTAAACTTCCAAAAAGCAAACAAGCACAGATGATGAGAGAGGAAACAACCTGGAAAGTGTATGCGGAAGTACAAGAGGCATATTATCTCTCGTTCTTTTGTCCTTTCTGATTATGATAATTATGATGACAGTGCTTTTAGAATGTGAGAAACTTTAGTAAGCTTATAGCTCATGCACAGATACTGCATCCAAGAGTAAAATAAAAGTGTGAAAGAGATGTAGAGCTAAATATGAAACCAGGCCAGTAGTGGGCAGAAACAGGAAAGAAGGATGCCAATTTAGTGTACCATTTCTGAGAATGAAAAGAAAGGCAATGAGTGTGAATGAGTTGCTGATAAAACTGTAGATATGGAAAACTGAACAGAGGTACAGGAGGCTTAATAGTTTCAATATTATCAATGACAAAATAAACAATGACAACCAACACAGTTCTTACAATGTACCACAAACTATTCCAAGGATTTCTAACCAATATCAAGTCTTCAACCCTCACAATGGCTCTATCAGGTAGATGTCATAATTATTGTTTTTATACAGAAGAATAAATAGGATAACAAGAAGGCTCATTACTCAGGACCACAAAATAAATTTTAGAACAAGGACTCAAGTCCAGTCTAAATGGGGAGTCTCTGCTCTTAATATCTGTGCAATGATGCTATTCTAAGCAGAAGGTATCAGATAGAAGCAGGTTGGAATAAGTAGGGGTATTTGTGGAAAAACTGACACAGGACATGACTGGGTACAAAGAACATTTAAAAAAATGATAGGTATCACTGGGACTCCGTTGCAGCTGAAGCTGTGCAGTTGTAGTGATGCCAACTTGAATCACTATGTCATCGTTTTTCAGAAGTGCTCATCCCATAGACACAGGAAACAAGAAGAGAGAAGAATGACATGTGTTGGAATTGTGATGTAATACTGAAGCACAGAAATTGAGGAGTAAGGGACATGAGGAAGATGGTGTTATTAATTCAACCACAAGAGAAAAAGGTCAACAAGAGAACAGAAAAGGCAGAGAAACCAAGAGCAGGATAGTAGGATAGGAGGATTTAATGGGCCGTAATATGTCTCCATCAGGAAAAACCCAGGCAATGACAGTGGGTTGAAAGAAAGCAAGCTGTGGTCAGAGTTAGGAAATCTTAAAGGTAGCATCATCTAGTGTTAATAGTTACATTTTTACTGAGGACTGCTCCACTATGTTCTATAGCAGTCTCTTGACTGTCTCCACAATGTCTTACAACTGTTCAAATGTATTCCAAGAGGCTCAGAAGAAGGCCAAGTGTATGGGTATACTGTTCTAGGGTTGAGGGACTTCCAAGTGAATTATGCTGAAAACAGCAACTATGGAATTGAAATGCTTGTGTTCATTAGATACATTCAACCATGACATGCCAGCAGAGTAGAGAAGAAAACAAACTTGGGAATGTGCTTTGAGAGCTGGAATTAGAAAGTCCCAACAAGGATTTTATACAAAAGTACAAAAAAAAAGGTATACTTCCAATTTTTCAAACTATTCCTATGTTTACTTCCATACCCAGGCAACCAGGGACCAAAAACTATGCAGCTTGGCTTCTCTATGCTTTCATGTAATCCTGATCATGTTGTGTAAATATTAAATAAATAGTTGCTAGGCTTAATCCATCACTGAATTTACCTACCCAAGGCTCCATACAGAAAGACCTTTGGGAGAGTCAGGGAGGGCTGGACAGGGGTAGAAAATTAGGTGGGTACAGAATTAGCCCATCTGCACATCATAAACAAACACTGATTATCTCCTAAGGGCCAGCAGAGAAGCAAGCACTGCAGAAAACATGTTTCTGTTATGTGAGTTAGAAACCCTTTTCATTGGATCCACATAAAAAAATAACACAGCATTCGTTAAACAGCACAAGCTAGATTTCTGAGTCATAAGTGCAACAGTTTTTTGGTGTGGGGGGTGTGTGTGTGTGCTGTTATGACTTTAAACTTGGAAGAGGAGCAGAGAAAATTAAAGAAATTAAAAAAAAAAAACCTTGAATCTCAGAATATTATCACTTAAAAAAAGTATTTTCCCACATGATCAGCTGTTCATCTGGCACGACTGCAAAAAGTAATTCAACTGTTCACACCCTTCTGGGAGAAAGGCAGAAAGAGTGAGAAAAAGAGAAATAAATGATTTAATTTTACAGCCCAAAGGAGAAATATTGAAAGCATGTTGCATGAGCACCTTTGGGAGAAAAAAGAAGATGAAAAACAAAGGGAAGAAGAAACAAAAGCTAATCAATATCCGAATAAACACCCGATAAAAGAAGAGACCTTCTACACATGCGACAACATGCTGTCAAGTTGCTTCCTCATACACAAAATGCAGCTTGATTCTCTTGGTCTTTCAACACAAGATTTTATAGCAGATCAATGTCCCCCTTGTTGGTCTTTATGCTAGGAAAGATTAGCAAAGCTAAACCTGTGAAGGAAAATTGACCTCCTCAACAGACAACCCATGTACCTATGATTTTCATGTGACAGGATTCAGTATAAGAAGAGGTAATGGAACATTTCTACATATGAAAAACGTGAAGTTTAAATAATGAAAGCTGAAGCTGAGGACACACTCTCCTGCCTCACGGCTTGCATGGTGATACTTTCTTCAAGAGCGTATCTAATTTGTAGTTATGTCATGTCATTAGGGATAATAATGCACTAACAGCAGAAATAGTCCACCATACCTCTTTTTTCAGTCAGTGGATTCTTTAAAATATGATTAAACCTAGAGCAATACAACATTTATAAATACATTCTCCATGATCCATTTTCACAAAAGTTGTCTCCTTTGATCTTTCCCAAATGATGTTCTGGTAGCACCTGAGTAACAGGCTAAATGATCTGAGTTATTCAAAATTAGAATTTCACAAGAAAAATAAAAATTACCACATTTATTGGTGGCAGAATTTTATACCATGAAGACCTTGGTTATTAACTTGCACTCAATTTCTTGCACTGAATGTTTACATTTATATACCAATATAAAACACATATCTTACCTCCTAAAGCAATAAAAATACAATATAGAAAAACAGAAAAGCAGAAAGAGAGAAAGCAATACTTTAATCAATTTGGTCCTTATGCTCAGAGCAAAACAAAATGGTAAAATTGATTAGTTAGGAAAGATTGCTTTATCTGAAATAAAAATTAAGGCAAGCAATTTTTATGTGCTAAAAGGTTTACCTATTTTTCAAATATAATACAGGTTTTTGTCAACAGACTTTTTTTTTAAAGAAAACACTGATATTGCAACATAACCAAATTTACTGAAGTTTCATTACCCTCTATCAGGAAGAAAATATAAAATCCTATATTTCAGATAAATAAGTCTCTATCAGCCATTGAAAAGGTCTTGTCCTGAAAAATAAAGTCTGATGTTATCTTTTTTTAAAAAGAAAAAGTGTAAATTTAAAGATATGACTACAATCTCTGAAACTGAGAAAGCTGTAGAAAAAAGTTAAAAAAGGTGTTTTCCCACTCAGATCATTCCTTTGATATGAAAAATTCTCCATATGACTATTATATACTACAATCTCTCTATCAGGAAACACCAAATGACCACTGGCTATATGAAGATGCTCTATAAACGTAATGTGCTATATGTTGTTGTCATATTTTTAGAAATGAGGACTGTAGTTGAAAAATTGTTTAAGATATAAGAATCATTGCATTCAGGGTGGGTGCTCTGGTGTAGCAGGTGAGGACACTACCTGTAGTGCCAGCATCCCATGTGGGTGCAGGTTCAACCCTTGGCTGCTCCTGCTTTCTGCTATGGCCTGAAAAAGCAGTGGAAGGTGGTCCATGTCCTTGAGCTTCTGCTTCTGCACCTGTGTGGGAGACCTGGAGAAAGCTCCTGGCTCCTGGCTCTTGGCTCCTGGCTTTGGATTGGCCAAGCTCTGGCTATTGTGGCCATTTTGGGAGGAGGTGGTGAATCAGCAGATGAAAAGCCTTTCTCTCTCCCTTCCTTCTCTACCTCTGCCTCTCTGTAACTCTACCTTTCAAATAAATAATCTTAAAAAAAAATCATTGCATTACATGAAAAGTACTACAAAGAGCACAGGGACGCCACCTATATATGTCTGTAATATAGGGAGTAGCAGAGAATGCTTGAGTCATTGGGGAAAACCCTCACAAGTCTCTTCAAAGCAGCAATCAAGGTAGGCCTACCAAATGAAACCTGTTTCCATCAGGATTTAAAGAAATCATTTTGGCCAGCGCTGCGGCTTAACAGGCTAATCCTCCAGGTTCTAGTCCTGGTAGGGGCGCCGGATTCTGTCCCGGTTGCCCCTCTTCCAGGCCAGCTCTCTGCTGTGGTCCGGGAGTAAAGTGGAGGATGGCCCAAGTGCTTGGGCCCTGCACCCCATGGGAGACCAGGAGAAGCACCTGGCTCCTACCACTGGATCAGTGCGGTGCGCCGGCCGCAGTGCGCCGGCGGCGGCGGCCATTGGAGGGTGAACCAACAGCAAAAGGAAGACCTTTCTCTCTCTCTCTCTCACTGTCCACTCTGCCTGTCAAAAAAAAAAAAAAAGAAAGAAAAGAAAAGAAATCATTTTGGTGTGGGCACTGCGGCACAGTGGGTTAAGCTGCTGGCTAGAATATCCAGATACCATATCAGAGTCCCTGGCCTGAGTCCCAGCTTCTCTGCTTCTGATCCAGCTTCCTGCTGGGAGGTAGCAGATGTTGGTTCAAGTACTTGAGTCCCTGCCACTCACATAGGATACCCAGATGGAATTCCCGGCTCTTGGCTTCAGCCTGTTGCAGGCACCTGGGGATTGAATCAGTAGATAGGAGATCTTCTCTGTCTGCCTCTTTGCTCTTTCTCACTCTGCCTTTCAAACAAGTAAATACATTTAAATGTGTTCATTTCTGTGAGGTCAAACTTAAAGGAAACAGCAGAATGCATGATCTGAGAACAGATAATAACTACTGGGCAAACAATGTGAAAAGCAAACCACTCAGACATCAAAGTAACAATTATAGATGGCAAAGTGTCATTGACAGTAAATACTTATTTTCATTCTGTATACCAGAAAGAGAGTTCTAACCCTTCGTTCTAATTAAATCTGAATACTGAACATGCTTGTGCTTGCCAAGATCAGTCATCAAATTCCTAGACAGAAATTAGAAGGCAGCTATACAGTTCAGTGAGACAGTGAACACTGACAAGTTGATATAAGCCTCCACTGTTTAGTTTCCACTACTTCCTGATACTCTTAGGAATAAATTAATATCTCCAGGGGAAGCAGATCTTGAAAATGCCACAGGAAAACAACTATGACTCACATTGCAGATACTTCCCTCCTAGTACTCATATATGTCACTTCCTTCTTTGTAATAATAAGTGTATTTCCCACTTTTCACTTGGTTGGCCAAGACTAACCCAGGGAAAATATATTTTATTGATTTGAAAGGTGGAGTTACAAAGAGAGGGAGATACACATACACACACATACACACACACACACACACACACACACACACAGAAGGAGTTTTTTCATCTACTAGTTCACTCCCCAAATGGCTGCAATGCCCAGAGCTGGGCCAAGCCAAAGCCAGGAACCAGGAGCTTCTTCTGGGTCTCCCACGTGGTTGCAGGGGCCAAGGTATTTGGGCCATCCACTGTTGCTGTCCAAGTCGTTAGCAGGAAGTTGGATCAGAAGTGGAGCAACTGGGACTCAAACCAGCACCCATATGGGATGCTGGTGCTGCGGGCTGGGGCTTTAACCCATTGCACCACAGTGCCACCCCTGGAAAAGTCTTAAAGAAACAGTTCTTACTAATAATGTGCCTCCTTTTTACTAAGTGACAATGGAGGCTAAGGAAATTTACTAAGCAAATAAAACGACTATCATAGAGAAAATTAATTTTATTATGTGAAGATTAGATTTTGAAAACAAAACACACACTTCAAATTAACAAGTCACTGTGTATCATAATGAAGAAAATTCAGCAATTAATTCTTTTCAAATAAAAAGATAAATAATTTTATAGGCTGAAAGTATAGGCATTCTTTAATTACTCAGAACTGTGGCTCTTTAATCTCCTTTCAAAGCAGTGGCAGATACCCAGAAACTACTTCTTGAGAATAAACTTGGCTTGCTGGAGGCAGGCCTTGGTTCATTCGCCTTGGAAGAAAATTGTAACTGTCTTGTATTCAAAAGCATGTACCCTGCTCAGATTTCTCAAATTTCAGGACAGAATCCAACCCTTCATGTCTAACAGTAAAAAGTGTACAGCAATAAATGCACACCTAAGAATATTTCAAATCATTGCTCATTAGCAATACCAATTGCTAGCATTT
This sequence comes from Sylvilagus floridanus, assembly GCA_949820135.1. Lineage (NCBI taxonomy): Eukaryota > Metazoa > Chordata > Mammalia > Lagomorpha > Leporidae > Sylvilagus > Sylvilagus floridanus. The sequence continues at coordinate 61,702,919 of OX463245.1, read as the reverse complement.
ATTGAGCATTAGCTGTATGCTAGGCACTCTGCAGGGCCCTTTCACCCACAGCACATTTAGTCCTCAAAATGTCGTATGAAGAAAGTACTTTTCCTAGTCTCAATTTATCATCTCTTCATTAATTCACTGGAAACAACAGATGTTCAAAGGTCTAACCTCTACCTGACTGTACATATTATTCTCTGTACCTTCTATATGCTATTTATAACACACTACTTGTTTTTTTTCTTATTTTATGTGTCAATCTTTTTTATTTGAGAGACAGAAGAAGAAAAAGAGGAAAAGGGGGTGGAGAGGACAGGAGGACAAAGAGAAGGAGGAGAAAGAGACCCAGAGAGAGAGAGAAAATGTGAATAAGAATGAATATGAATCTCCACTGGTTCAACCTCCCCAAATGCCCACAACATCCAGGACTGGGCCAGGAGCCTGAAATTCCATCCAGTCTCCCACATGGGTGGCAGGGACTCAAGCACTTGAGCCATCATCTGCAGCCTACCAAGATGCACATTAGTAGGAAGCTTGATTTGAGGCAGGGTAATTTCTGATGAATCAGAAGTAGAATAGCCAAAAGTTAAATAGGGGATGCAGACATCTCCAAACAATAGCTTAATCCATTGCACCACAATACCCAACACCCCTTGTGTATCACTCTTTTTTTAGAAACCAGGAGCTTCTTCCCGGTCCCCCATGCTGGTGTAGAGGCCCTAGGACTTGGGCCATCTTCCACTGCTTTCCCAGGTCATAGCAGAGATCTGGAAGTGGAGCAGTTGGGACCTGAACCTACCCCAAATGGGATGCTGGTACTGCAGGCGGTGGCTTCACCACTTTGCCACTTTGCCAGTGCTGGCCCCTTGTATTTTTACTTATTTTACTGCTACCTCAAGAGAGTCAAGTCTTTTATATCTAAACTGTCCCATAAGTATAGAAAATTCTAATTATTTGTTGGATGAATGGTGTTTTCCATCCTCTTCCTTCTCAGGATGGTATCTGAAATTTTCCCAGTAATTTTTTGCATAATTATTTATTCATAAAATCCAAATATCTTATTAAGAAAACATTCTTTCCATTCTATATGGCACCATTCTTTAATCACTTTCTGAGATGGATTATCAACTTCAAAGAGCTGGGAAACCTTTGGGAAGAACAGGAACTCAGGGCTTTTTATGATACTAATAAATATGCAAATGTGAACAATAAAGGAAATATACATTTAGCCAGAAAACTTCAACACACAATTAAAGGTCTGCTCTTATAATAATTTAACAGTATGAGGCAAAATAATGAAAGATGATAAGCAAGATACTGAAGACTTATCCAAGGGAAGTACTTTCTTACAAACTCACAGGGACTGAAGACTCTCATAAAGTCAAAACAACAACGCAAGAACTCCAGAGTCTTTGTTCACTATGTCTAGGAGAGAAGATAACTTGTACCATCAGCACCATTGGAAGGTAGCAAAACACAGCTCCGACCCCTACTCCAGGATTCTGGCACCAAATGAGTGAATGTGCATCTGAGAATGCCCTAAAATAATCTTCCCGCACTCATTCCACTAGGCAGGAAGTCTTCCGGGAAGTCTTAAACCTTCCGCAATGTGCTTTTAAAGCCCTATTGGTCTTTTTTTTTTTTAATTATTATTTTAGGGCATGCATAAATGACAAATCTTGGAGTCAAAAACACAAACACAACCTTAAATCAAGATAAAACAAAAAGACAAGACCACAGAACTGGGCTGGGCCAGAACATACCATTTTCAATTTATTCCTTGCAATTGCATTGGTGGGGAGTGTAAGAGAGGAAAGATGAATAGTGGGGTCTGGGCTAGGAGAGGATACCAGGCCATGCTGACGAGCCTCCCCAAGAAGCTGCTGTCCTTTCCCGGGCTGGACTCATCTTCCTGACAGCTGTCCCCAGAGGGCTTCTGAGCCCTGACTTGGAGAGCAACATATCACCTCATAAAACAGCAAAATGACAAGGGCATGGCAAAGGGATGTTTCTAGGCATCTCTGTGTCAGCAACCAGGACAGTGCACCCTGGTGCCTTGGGATGAACTGGGAACATGGAAAAGAGAGAGGGAGAAGGGAGAAGCGGGAGGAAGGCAGCAAACACAGAGACAGGAAGGAACAAAAGGATAGAGGGAGCACAGAGGTTAAATGCACCAAGCCTGGAGCCCGAGAGCTGACCTTCAGCCTGCTTCTGTAGGGGCCTGCGACCTCCTTCTCGCTGCCTCAGCTTCCTTTCTTATCTGGGAAGCGGGTTAATAATTGAGCCTCGGTCTTCCCTCAGGATTCCTACTAAATTAACTCAAATATCCCAGACAGCAAGCTGAGCCCAGGTGTAAAGTATAAAGAAGGATTTGAATGGTTCAAAATTAAAATTTGAACTTAAGAATTAAAAAAAAAATACAAAGGAAAGTGCTGGGGGTGGGGGAAATCTCATCAACTAAAAGAAGCAAGCTTCCTTGGAAAGCAAAACCCGGAGCAATGAAAAGCGGCACTGGAACATGTGTGCATCTGGAGACCACAGAACCCACCAGAAGCTGCGAAAGGAAACAGGAGTAGCAAGGCAGACTTCAAACCTCCCGTTTGACCGAAAGGCTGACAGAGTTTACAATAATAAATAAGAAGAGAGGCCCAGGCTTTAAGAGGTGACATTCTTGACAGAAAATAATCAGACCAATGCTACGCTCTTGACAGCTGGATAATATCTGAAGATTTACAACAGAGCAGAGAAGTGGAGAAGCCAGGGACGTGCAGGATGCTTCTGGCCCTGAGCACCCCGTACAGACAGCAAACATGAGAATGGGTGCACAGGATACCGACATCACTCCAGCAGTTTCATTTCTAGACGAGTGTTTTTGTTCTTTGCTGATTTTAGCTCACGAATGTACTTTACTATACTTTTCTCTGAGTCTCTTTTAGGCTCATCCACCAAGAATTCTTTCCCTTCTCACTCTGTCCAATCGTGGTTGTGACTCACAGTGACAAATCTAAAGGCAAGCCAAATGGAACCGGGCCTGAGCTCGTGCCCAACATACAGCACCAGTAGCCAGTGCGACTGGAAACAGGATAGCAATGAGTACCAAATGAGGACCAAGGGAGGAGAGCCAGAAGGGAGGCTGGAACCAGACAGGGAAAATGACTCCTAAGGGACCTTGGCCATGTAGCAAGGGGAGGAGAGGAGCAGAAGCAAGCAGAGCATGCAGACCACATTAGACAAGTCCGTCCAGTTGAGCAAGCACAAGGATGACACGAAATGCAAAAGGTAGGAAAAAGTTCATCATTGAAGAACTCTCTAATTTAAAATGACATTTGTTCCCACGGTCAGCTCTGAGACACAGTACCATGTATTAGATCAATCTTATATTTTCATTCTTTTATATAATAGCAATGTAACAATAAAAGCCAAATTTTACTCAATCAGAATTAACTCTATTGGTATATAAATGTTTGGCACCAAAAGAAATCTACTGAGAAACTACCATATGCAGTAAGAGATATGAGTAAAATTAAAATTTATAAGTTAATATACAGAAAATAAAAATTTTATATAGAAACAAAAATGTTTCTTAAGAATATACACTTTCAGGGCTGATGCTGTAGTGTAGTGGGTAAAGCCAATGTTTGCAGTGCCAGCATCCCATATGGGCACTGGTTTGAGTCCTGTCTGCTTCACTTCCAATCCAGCTCTTTGCTATGGTCTGAGAAAGCAGTAGAAGATGGCCCAAGTTCTTGGGCCCCTGCCCCCATGTGTAAGACCGGAAGAAGCTCCTGGCTTTGGATCAGCTCAGCTCCAGCCATCGTGGCCATCTGGGGAGTGAACCAGCAGATGGGAGATCTCCCTCTCTCTTTCTGCCTCTGCCTATCAAATAAATAAATGAATCGTAAAAAAAGAATATATACTTTTAAATGCATATCTAATGAAACAGAGAGTCTGGTTTATAAAAGCAACCAAAAAGATAAACTAGTTTCAAAGGAATGTGAGAATTTTTAAGAGGAAGACACTTAAACATTTGTGAAAAATCCAAAAACAGACTCACAAAAGTAATAAAGATATGTGTTCTAGTGTAGGAACCATTGATAGCATAACATTTCTCTTTTTAAAGATTTTATTTATTTATTTGAGAGGCAGAGTTACAGAAAGGTAGAGGCAGAGAGAGAGAGAGAGGTATTCCATCTGCTGGTTCACTCCCCAGATTGCCTCAACAGCTGAGCCAATCCAGTCAGGACCCAGGTGCTTCTTCCAGGTCTCTCACGTGGGTGCAAGGGCCCAAGGACTTGGACCATCTTCTGCTGCCTTCTCAGGCCTAAGCAGGGAGCTGGAGTGGAAAAGGAGCAGCCGGGACTTGAACCGGAGCTCATATGGGATGCCAGCGCCACAGGTGGAGGCCGAGTCTCCTACACCACAGCAACAGCCCATAATTTATTAACTTATATTGATTCTCCAAAATACTACCACTTTTTCCATAGCTAACTAATCAGTGTCAGATTGGTACATACAGCCAAAAGAGAAACCAGATGCAACTGCACATGAAAAACTACAGCTTCTAAGCTTCTATTTTTTAAATCAATGTATCTTAAATTTGAATATCCACAGGAGCCCCTGACATTTCCTGAACCACACTGACTACACTGAACACCCAGGACCTCATTATGACACATGCACACGCAAAAATACAAGGAAAATCACTCACGTCAATCATTAATCCTGACTAGGAGTTTTGAAAAACCATCCTCTAAAAGCAGTTTCCAACTTTTCTGTGTAAAACTGTTAACATAAATTTTAGAATCACTAGATAGTCCTACTAGAAGATAAAAAGTCTTCCTTTACAGAAGAAACCCAACTAATAAATGCAGATAAATCCAGAGGAAGGATGAAACTACTATTATTTCATAACACCTATTCACTGATTCAGTAAAAAATAAGTATATGAAATCATGAGGAGAAAGGCTGGACAACTCCACAGTGGAGTCAGCATCTGAACCCAATGCCAGTCAGAGAGGTGCCTCACAAAGTGATGAGGTGGAAGTAGATAACCTTTGAAGCAGTCCCTGAAAAAACAACCAAATAGGAAACCAATCATTACGAGTTTATTTCCAGTTTATGGGTGTAATGAATGATCAAGGATCAGGCTAGAGAACACAATGAAGAAAAAACAAGACAGTGATTTCAGTTTTCTCAAGCAGTCCATGCATGGCATGGAAGAAAAAATGTCTGGCAGAGGGACGAGTCTCCACTAAATGACCTAAGAAAAGCAAGGGCAGTAAAGTGTCCATAGATCATTAGTAATAAGGAAATGTAACTTAAACTATAGGATTTCACTCTATAACTACTCAATGACTAAATAGTATGTTTTGAAATATTGAAAATAACAACTACTTGGCAAAGATAGGGAGTTTGAATTCTCATGTATTGCTTTGAGGGATGCAAAATGATATAGCCACTCTAAAAAACAATTTGGTAGCTTGTATAAGCTAAACATACACTAGCATAAGATCATGTCAGTGTAGAGTAAATGCTCCTAGATATTTACTCAAAGAAATGAAAACATATATTCACACAAAAAACCTATATATGAGTGTACAGATTTATTTATTATATTTTATAAGATTTATTGATTGATAGTCACTCCAAACAGGTCAACTGATAAAAACAGCCTAAATGTCCACAAACTGATAGCAAGATGAACAAATTATGGCAACAACCATATTATAGAATACTGCTTAGTAATAAAAAGGAACAAACTATTAATATACTCAATAATAAGGTATATTTTTAAATAGACTAAGTGAAAGAAGCTAGACTCAAAAGGTTATACAATATATGATTCCATTTTCATATTACATATAATTGTATTGAAAACATACAACTATGAGATGAGGAAACTAGGAAAGCTGTTTTTAAGGAACTAAGCTAAGAGGAAAATGATAGGCAAAAAGAAGCATGAAGAGACCTTCTCTTTATGGTGGCTACAAAACTGTATATCATTCTCAAAAATTAAAGAAAAAACCCACCTATTCCTAAAAGAAGTACATTGTATCAAACGCAAATTATATCTCAACGTACTTGACTTTTTAAAGAAAGAGAAAAGCAGAAGGACCTAGGAGATGTGACACTGCTATATGTGCAACTGGGGGAGTCTAATTCAAACAATTACAAAAATATATTTTTAAGACAAGTTGGAAAACTGTTGTATTCTTAGCATTAGACAGAACAAAGAAATTATTTTAAATCTTGTTAGGTTAGATAATAGCATCATGGTTATGTTTTTTTAAAAAGTGTATATTCTGGCCGGCGCCGTGGCTCAACAGGCTAATCCTCCGCCTTGCGGCACCAGCACACCAGGTTCTAGTCCCGGTCGGGGCACTGGATTCTATCCCGGTTGCCCCTCTTCCAGGCCAGCTCCCTGCTGTGGCCAGGGAGTGCAGTGGAGGATGGCCCAAGTCCTTGGGCCCTGCACCCCTGGGAGACCAGGAGAAGCACCTGGCTCCTGCCATTGGATCAGCGCGGTGCGCCAGCCGCAGCACGCAGCGGCAGCGGCCATTGGAGGGTGAACCAATGGCAAAGGAAGACCTTTCTCTCTGTCTCTCTCTCTCACTGTCCACTCTGCCTGTCAAAAACAAACAAAACAAAACAAAAGTGTATATTCCATATTTTTAAATGACACATATTTGAGCATATAGATAAAAAATGCTTTAAAATTCTCAGCAAAAGATACAAAAAAGGAGACATTTAAAAAGTAGAAATGTTTGTATAATGCAAGCATTTATTTTGATTAGCTTATGACAATTAAAGATAAAAATCAGCTATTGATATAAGCAACTATTTCTGTATATGTTTGAAAATGCTCAAAATTAATAATAATGGCTAACATTTGTTGAGCATATGCTTGTGTCTGTCAATATTCTAAGGGTTTTTCCTATTAACACATTTAATTCTCAATACAAACCTTGGAAGTTCAATTATAATTCCTATATTACATATAAGAAAATGAGGGCATTCTAAAGTTTTAAAAAATGCCTCCAAATCAAATAGCCAGTAGATAAGGCAGGCAGGTACAGGGTCTACATTGTTAACCACTCCAGAATCTATTTGTATATCATAAACCAGATTACAAAGTTAGCTTATAGTCTGTCTGTATGATCCTGTTTTGGTCACCATATTGACACATACAGCTATGCTTCTTATTCTTTTAAAATTTTTAGTTCTTTGTTTTCACATCAAAGACAAAACATTACCCAGATTGCATTCTTTAAATCATACAGAGCTAGTTATATTTTGAAGAAACCACAGAAATCCACCAATTCTGTAACTTTTTTCATGATACTCATAAAATATGTATTGTTGTTTTCTCAATGAATGTATCAGCTCCCTGTCTGCAGATCTATGCCTCCAAGGAGTCATTAAATAAATGAACACTGGGGGAAAAAAAAAGTGTGGGAGAGATGAGATGAAGTGCTGAGTGGAGAACAAGTAACAACAACAAGCAACATTGAAAATAGCTTCCCCTTGCAATGCTTCTATCACACAGAGGCTTACAAGTGATACACAGGAAGAAAAATGCCACCTTGGTGGAGTTTTGCACCTCACCATTCAGCCATTTTTCAGTTATACTGGCTTTAAGAATGTGCACCTAATTTAATTGTTAGCTACTGTTGCTCTAGTGGAAGGCCTACACTTAGAAACTGTGTATGAGATTGGGTGGTGACATCCATGAAATGTCTTCTACACAAGTTCCAATCTCAGAGGGTGTGAATTTAGCACTACCTTTCATGTTTCAGAAAAGCTAGTGGCAGCCATACATTTATACTATTGAGGATATTAGGTAAGCACATTCTATAAGCACAGTATGGGGATTCTTATGCAGATCCTAAAATACAGAGGTTTCCAATATCTTATTAAGAAATGAGGCTGCTCCAACATGTATCTCTTAACCAGTTCAGACCCTACTTGCCTCTCCTTAAATAGCGATAAGGTCTGTAGCAACACGCAAAGGAATAGTGTTTGTTCTTACATTTCCCAGTGCAGCGCTAGGTGGCCTGCGGGCATATGGCTGCTCTGTTTAAAAGAAGTATTTCTGGTTTGTGCTGAAGAATGGCCACAGATTTGAAGGTTAAATCATTTTGTCTTAACTGAATCCCTAGCAAATAAGTGTGCATTTTAAAACCCTGGAGTTATAATTATTTAATTTAAATGACAAAAGAAGAGGTGAGGAAAGATTACATTAAACTACTTGCTGGTAAAGGAGTTCAGATGCAGTAATGAATGCTATAAATGTCTTTATTTATTTATTTATTTATTTATTTATTTGACAGGCAGAGTTAGACAGTGAGAGAGAGAGACAGAGAGAAAGATCTTCCTTCCATTGGTTCACCCCCCAAATAGCCGCAACAGCCGGCGCTGTGCCGATCCGAAGCCAGGAGCCAGGTGCTTCCTCCTGGTCTCCCATGTGGGTGGAGGGCCCAACGACTTGGGCCATCTTCCACTTCCTTCCCGGGCCACAGCAGAGAGCTGGACTGGAAGAGGAGCAACCGGGACAGAACTGGCACCCCAACCGGGACCAGAACCTGGAGCGCCGGCACGGCAGGCGGAGGATTAGCCTAGTGAGCCACGGTGCCTGCCTATAAATGCCTTTAAACAAAGGATTAAATCCTTCACAAATTTGTAGTGGCAAACCGCTATATCCACAAGGGAAACCCAGGGCCTCAGGACATCCTGCATTACTGGAATTAGATTACAATGGGTATTAGATTACAAACTGACCAGAATCCCAAGACAAAAAAGTAGAGCAGCCAGGACTTGAACTGGTGCCCAAATGGAATGCCAAAACTTCAGGCTATGGCTTAACCAACTGTGCCACAGCACCAGCCCCTAAACACATAACTTTTAATCCCTAAATATATTTTGATATAGCTAATATAATCTTAGAAATTATTATCTCAGAAAATAATTTTAAAAATTAAACTAAAAATATCTCATTACTTCAAAGAATGAAGAAGGGATTAAAGATTCTGAAATTACTTGGGGTTGATAAGCAACAATCATGAAGACCAGTAACAGGAAACTTCAGAAGAAGAGGGTATCTCAATAATATCTGAAACTTATGCCTTTAGCAAGTGAACCATAGTTCTCACATGAAAATTTAAGCTGAGCTGCAGTGAGATCAAAGAGGAAAATAATGAACTCACACAGGCTTAAAGAAAGCTTAAAACCCAAAACCCACGTGAAAATCATGGTTGCAACTAGTATGCTCACATTTCACCACATTAAGTAAAATGCGTTTAAAAAAAAAAAAAAGATTTATTTACTTATTTGAGAGGCAGAGGCAGAGAGACAGAGGTCAGTCTTCCATCCGCTGGTTCACTCCCCAAATGGCTGCAAGGGCCGGAGCTGGGCCCATCTGAAGCCAGGAGCCAGGAGCTTCTTCCAGGTCTCCCACATCGGTGCAGGGGCCCAAGGACTTGGGCCATCTTCTACTGGTTTTCCAGGCCACAGCAGAGAGCTAGATTGGAAGTGGAGCAGCTGGGACTCGAACTGGCGCCCATATGGGATGCCTGAACAGCAGGCAGCGGCTTTACCTGCTATGCCACAACATCAGCCCCGTAAAATGTGTTTCTTAAACTCAAAATTATGTTCTAATAGTTGTTAATAATCATTTCTTTCCAATATAATAAAGTAACTTCAGAGATCAATGACCCTCTTCAGGTATGAATGAAATATTATAATAAGGCTTTACATTTAAACTCTACAAATAACTGACCTATATATTTTACAACAGGCCTGATGCCCACTGAAGTTGTAGGTTCAAATATAAGAGAAAAGAAAATAAAAAACATAAACACACATTTCCAAGGGCAGGTGTTTGGTGCAGTGGTTAAGGCATCACTTGGGATGCCCATATCCAATATCAAAATGTCTGGTTCAAATCCTGGCTCCCCCACTTCCAATGTAGCTTCCTACTGATGTGCACCTTGGAAGCCAGCAGATGATGGCTCAAGTAGTTGATTCTGTGTCACACACATGGGAGACCTGGATTGAGTTCAGGCCTCCTGGCCTTGGCCTGTTCCAGCCCTGGCTATTGCTAATATCTGGAGGATAAACCAGAAGTGAATGAATGGAAGATTTCCCACTGTCTCTCAAATGCTCTACCTTTTATAAAGTGAAAATAAATAATTTGAAAATACACATCCCATAAATGTAATTTCAGATATAAAGTCATGTACTGCATAACAAAGTTTCAGTCAGTGACAACACAAATATACCACTGAGGTCCCACATAACCCATGTGTCTAGCAGATCTCACCATGCAGACTTGTGTAAGTGCACTGTGTGATATCTACACAATGAGGAAACTGCTCAATGATGCATTGCTAGGAATGTTTTCCCATCATCAAGAGAATACTTGGTCCTAGTAGCAACAAATAAATATAAGTCTCAGATGATAAAGGGCTAAGATTCTTGTTCTAATCTATTTATAGAGTCAAACTAATAGAGAGAAAATAATGTGTGTGTGTGTGTGCATGTGTGTGCGCGCATGCTCATAGAGAGAATGTTAATATGGAAATTTTTTAAAAACTGATACAAGTATTAAAATAGAAAGCACACAGATTTAGTTTACTGAGTTTTTAAAACTGTAGGCATTGGTGAGTGACTGATACACTCAAAACAAGATATATTTTAAAAAAAGAGAAAAGTTCCTTTTCCCGTACAGTTTTGTTACTTTTTATTAAAACTTCCTTTGCCTTTCTTCAGAGAAATACGCGTGGTTTTTAACAAACAGGCGAGATATCTAAATATAGCTTCATTGGAAATTTGCCCATTCAGTTCAAATTGCCAACATCAACAAATTTTGGGAGTTCTTTAGAAATTTTTTCAAAGCCTGAGTAGTGACAAACATGCACCTTCCAACTGTGTAAGTTTTGAAATGAATTCCAGAGTCACTCACAAATAAGACCCCAAGATTTAAAAAATAATTACGGAGAAGAAAAGGGAGATGAAAGAGTCCAGATACCTAAGTGCCAAAACCCAGGCTAATCACTTTAGAAAATACTCTGACAGCATGTGCACAGCTCTGATTATCTTTATTTTGGAAACGGGCAAATTGAGATTCAGTAACGTACTTGGCCAGGATTCCTTGTTAAAGCCAGGTTCAATTCCAGATCTGTTACTCCAAAACACATACCCTTGTATTACCCTCCGCGCAGAATCTTTAACATTCATTAGTACTGTTTGGAATGAAAACTAGAGTATCAGGGCTTCCTGCCATTGCTGACCACATTGTACATGCACTCAGTTGCAAGGTGACGAGGAGTGAGATGGCAGCAGTACAAGAACGTGCTCAACGGGGGCCAGTACTGTGGCTCAGTGGGTTAAAGCCCTCGCCGGCATCCCATATGGGCACCGGTTTGAGACCCAGCTGCTCCTCTTCCAATCCAGCTCTCTGCTATGGCCTGAGAAAGCAGCAGAAGGTGGCCCAAGTCCTTGGGCCCCTGCACTGATGTGGGAGACGTGAAAGAAGCTCCTGGCTCCTGGCTTCAGAACGGCTCAGCTCCTGCGGTTGCGGCCAACTGGGGAGTGAACCAGTGGATGGAAGACCTCTCTCTTTCTCTCTGCCTCTCCTCTCTCTATGTAACTCTGACTTTCAAATAAATAAATAAATCTTTAAAAAAAAAAAAAAACAAGAATGTGCTCAACTGACTACTCTCCTACTGCCCAAAGCAGGCCTAAGTGAAGCAGGTTGTGAAGATACTGCTGCTGGGCATGGGGGAGGGAGATCAGCAAGTTCACCTTCCTGAGGCCAATGCAGATCAGCTACTCACAGGATTTGACCAGTGTCCACATAAGGATTTTGGTCCCATCCTCCACAGCAACACGATCAAAACCATAAGAGGACTGGTAGATTCTCAGCAGAAATTTCATATTCCTTGGGGAGGTAATGCAAACTCCTCAAGGGAGACAAGATGATGGCATCTGCCACCCTGTCACCTATGCAGGCACAGGGAGCTAGGGAACAGTGGAAAACCCAAGGTTTCTTGTTTAACTTTATTAAGAGAACATTATAGGCCAGCAGACGCATACGGAATCCCTGAGATCAGCGTGAGTAACTTCTAACCAGTGTTATCTTTAAAAATATTTCCTTGATGATGGGTAATGGAGAGCCAGACTACATTCAAACCCAATATTGTACTTGCCATGAAAAACATTCATGAGTACAACCATGAAATTTAAAATGTTCCTTTCAAAATATTTAATATACTTGGCCAAAGATCAGAAGGGAAGCATTGATCTGAATGCTTCACTTCTACTGTGTAACAATATTTTTCCTCTTTCCTGAAAGTGAATCCAACCAGGCATTTATGGATGACTGACTGATCAAATCCCCTTACAGAATCTTGGGCAAATTTGAAATGAATGTCAAAAGTCAGATTTTCAGCAATGTCTCTATAACTTGCTTCTTGAACAAGACAGACTTGCTTGAGGAGAAAGTGAAAAAGATGAGCTCAGACTATTTCTTGGAGTACATGCTGCTTAAGAGACACCTAAACACTCCTGGTGGAAAATTTCTGTAACAAATGCCAAGATCTGTGCCAGGTGCCCTTGAGCCACTAATCCATAAGCTGTCAACAGGCAAAACATCCACTTTATTTTCTGTGACATAAGGTTATTATTCTTTGGGATGACCACAAATGTCTTATACTACAATATGGTACAAAAGATTTGATATTTTAGTATTTGTGTTTTTTAATGATTTCCTGTTTTGTTTTCTGAAATAAAAGTATAAAACAAGAAATAGCAAATCTTAATTCTGTATTTAACTTATTGGAAATTTTAGTCCTTCAAACACAGACTTTGGTTTGTGGCTGAAATGTGCTGAATCACTCACTACCAAGGTCTGCTGAAGTCCAACTGCTGATCTATTTCACTACAATTGAAGCAACTCATAGTTTAGGTTCCAGTGCTGCGGGACGGAGGCTTAAGTCACTGCCTGTGGCAACGACATCCCACAGGGCACCGACATCCCATATAGATGCCAGTTCTAGTTCTGGCTGCACCATTTCTGATCCAGCTCGCGGCTACTGTGCCTGAGAAGGCAGCAGAAGATGACCCAAGTCCCTGAGACCCTGCACCCACGTGGTAGACCTAGAAGAAGATCCTGGTTCCTGGTTTTGGCCTGGCACAGCCCTGGCTATTGAAGCCATTTGGGGGGTGAACTAGCAGATGGAAGCTATCTCTCTAACTCTACCTTACAAATAAATAATTCTTTTTTAAAAATGTGTTTGGGGAGTGAACCAACGAAAGAAAGTCCTTTCTCTCTGTCTCTCTCTCTCACTGTCTATAACTCTGCCTGTCAAATAAAAAAAAAAAAAGTTGTAATTTACCAGAAGATCTCACACCAGGTATATTTCAGGCTTTGAATTCTTTCTATTTTTCTGACTGCATTCTCCTGTTGTAACAACTATAGATGATGTCCTTAAGTACTTTAGGGTACGAGGTTAAGGACATGAGAAACAGGTAACATACTTTGGATCAGCATTACACACAGCAATGGAACTTGTCTTTATGGAAACTTCCTATTTCGAGAAGAATAATGAAAGAAAGGTTGAAGTAAGGAACTACATGCTCTTGGTTTACACAGCTCTAGCCTTCATGTTGGTTATTATTTTTACACATGACAGTTACTTTGCTTTTAAATCCTGCAGTTTATGAAGGCAATGTTCTTAGTGTTTCAAACATCATGTCGATTTCTGGTCTGATCCTAATGAACAGCTCCTAAGTGATATGGGCAAACAAACAGAAAGCAAATGGCATAAACAGTGATTTGATCAAGAGAAAAATGTGATACAATTTGCCATTTTTATATTTAACCACCAAGTAATGAATGTGAGATGTGGAAAATGCATAGCAACAATAAACTGCACACTACTTAGTAACAGAACTTCCTAAGTAAATGTACACTCACCAGAAAAAATTATAATTAAAAAATAAGATGTCACTCTATTTTAATAAACCTAATTTTCATATCTTTACAGGCATTTGCAGTGTATGTAGGTGAGATACTATACAATGCCCTTGTGTTTTAAAAATGAGGAAAGTAAAGCCAAGGGAAGGATGATGTAATGCTAGAACTAAAACTCAACCCTCTTTACTCCAAGTCTGGGTTTCTCCCTCTGCTCCATGATTTTCTAATATTGTTAGAATCAACATTTTTCTAAAAATAGTAAAAAATTTAAGGTGCATGTTTAAAAAAGAAAATCAGAGCAGAGATATTCTGGTTAAAAGAGGTGGGATTTACAAGTCTCAATCTCTTTCTTTTCCTTTCCCTGTATTTTTTATTCCTGTATTTTCAGGAATCCCTACAGTTTGTTGGAATAAGTTTGGAAACAGTCTGCTTTGTACCATGCAATCTTACAAAATTAATCTGGAAGGAAGCCAAGTTTAAAAATTGTGAAAACTAAACATCAATATAGAAAATAAATTATACTTCGATAGAACAACACGAAAACTGTCACAAGTTAGCTCATGATCAAGCACCAATTAATAAGCCTGCAAAGGAGCATCCTTGAGTTCAGCTAAAGAAGACATCACAGTAAATTGGCAGTGGTCAGGAGTGAGGTGCCAAAGAGAAGGCCTGACTTGGATCTTAAAGCAGGGATAGTACTGAAATGAGGAGAAAAAGCCAGTTGTAAAAGATGTCAGGAAGATGTAAGGGAAATAGCCTCCACAATGACACTAAAACAAGAAACAACAACACAATTTCAATCGAAGTGCGTAGACCAACTAAGTGCAAAGAGATGACTGAAGAAGATGGAAACAGTGAAGTCAAATCCAGAAATGTGTTGCCAGACTACTTCACGTAAATGGGGTTCTAATACTTCCCTGCAGGCTTCAAGGAGTCCCTGAAGGTTTCGGGGTGAGGTACCAACACAACCAAAGTCTTTTAGGAATTTTACTCAGGCAGTGGTGTAAAAATATTCTTGGAAAGAAAAACTAGAGGAGAAAAATATGTTAGGAGACTATTTGCAGACATCCAGGCATGATAATGATCAAAATCAACTTAAAAGCTGGAAGAACTGAAAGGAAAAGGAAGGATGAAAATACCAGGAAGATTTGAAAGGACCCAGAAAGTTCCCTGTCATTCCAGGCAATAGAAACACATTCTGGCTATCTGTCAGGGATTTGTAAAGGAGTTTCATTCATTACAAAAAGATGGGTGGAATGGAAGAGTCCATCTGAACATAAAAGTTCAAAATGCGCTTGACTACAAGAATGATGAAGGTAGTTCTAGGGAGAGACCTCTAATACAGACCACTCTAAGTGAGAAATAGAGGCCGGCGTCGCAGCTCAATAGGCTAATCCCCCGCCTGCGGTGCTGGCACACGGGGTTCTAGTCCCGGTCGGGGCACCAGATTCTGTCCCAGTTGTCCCTCTTCCAGCCCAGCTCTCTGCTGTGGCCCAGGAGTGCAGTGGAGGATGGCCCAAGTCCTTGGGTCCTGCACCCCATGGGAGACCAGGAGAAGCACCTGGCTCATGGCTTTGGATCAGCGCGATGCGCCGGCTGCAGCACGCTGGGCCATTGGAGGGTGAACCAATGGAAAAGGAAGACCTTTCTCTCTGTCTCTCTCTCTCTCTCTCTCACACACTGTCCACTCTGCCTGTCAAAAATAAAAATAAAAGAAGAGAGAAATAGAAAAGAGGCACCGTTTCCTTAAAATATCAAAATAATGTAAGCCAAAAAATAAAGTAGCATATTAGAGTGCATATTCCTCTAAAGTCAAGTGGTTCCTAATAGTTGAATGAAGCTCATTTTTCTAGTCTATACATAAAGGTGATAGCTCAGAAGAAAGCAAACTGTCTTGTTATGTGCTGACATAAAATACTGCAAAATAGTTTAACATTTCTCTTCTTCAACCAGCAACACAGATAAAGTACTTACTAGCAGGCAAATCACCTTTGAGTACGTGTGGAAAGAATATATGTTTATGGAGCCAGTGCTGTGGCCTAGCAGGTAAAGCCTCCACCTGCAATGCAAGCATCCCAAATGGGCACCAGTTCCAGACCTGGCTGCTCCACTTCTTAGTCAGCTCTCTGCGAAGACCTGGGAAAGCAGTAGAAGATGGCTCAAGTCATCAGGCCCCGGCACCCATGTGGGAGACCTGGAAGAAGCTCCTGGCCCCTGGCTTCAGATCAGCACAGCTCTGGCCATTGCAGACATTTGGGGAATAAGCCAGAGGAAGGAAGACCTCTCTCTCTCTCTCTCTCTCTCTCTCTCTCTCTGCTTCTGTGTAGATCTGCCTTTTAAGTAAACAAATAAATCTTAAAAAAAGAATATATGTGTGTATACATTTATATTAAGGTTTGAACATTTTATATTTGCTGAGGACAGAATTATTATGTTTTATTTTCTTTGTAATTCTGTATAATATTTAATCTACCTATTTCATGCAAAGTAAAAGAGCTAATTCATGTTCACTTCTAGTCCACTGTGAATGCTAGATATTTTATAACTTTTTCTCTTACTAAATCTATACTCATTCTGATTTTTAAATGTATAGCTAATTAACATTATGAAATGTACTTCCATGAACATGGCTCTAATGAAATTTACTGTCATAATTTCTCATCTCTTTTGATTTCTAAACCTAGCCTCAACTATCCTGATATGACCTACAAGTACAATCAAACTCTCCTATACTGATAGATCATAATCAGTAAATTTCATCAACAGAGTCTTCATTCAACTTAGATGATACAATTTGTAAACAATCATTTGTCAAAATTATTTCCCACATTTGCAAAGCATCCAACAAGAGCATAACATTTTAAACCCCAGAAGCTTCTTCCAAGTCTAGTTTCCTGTTAATGTGAACCCTGAGAAAAATAAGGTGATGCCTCAAGTACTTGGGTCCCTGCCACCCATGTAACAGACCCAGACTGTGGTTCCTGCTCCTGTCATCCAGCACCACCTGTAGTGGGCACTTGAGAAGTGAACCAGCAAATGGAAGATCTCTGTGTTTCTGTAAAAAAGATTTATCCTATTTATTTTTAAAGTAGAGTTACTGAGAGAGGGAGAGACAGAGAGATCTTTCATCCTCTGGCTCACTCCCCAGATGGCTGCAATGCCAAGAGTTGGGCCGGTTCAAAGCCAGGGGCTTCTTTCCTGTCTCCCAGGTGGGTGCAGGGGCCCAAGCACTTGGGTAATCCTCTACTGCACTCCTAGGTGCATTAGCAAGGAGCTGTCAGAAGTGGAACAGCCAGGACTCAAACTAGCACCCATATGGGATGTTAGCACTGCAGAAAGTGGCTTAACCCACTATGACACAACGTTGGCTCCAGATCTCTGTCTTTCTGTCTCTGTATGTGTCTCTTCACCTTTTATATCTATATATATTTTATATATATTTTTATATATAATCTATTATATATTTTATTATATATATTATATATATTTAGAGAGAGAGAGAGAGAGAGAGAGAGCCCATCACAAACTATAAAGCAACAAATTCATCAGTATGACTTTATCAGAGAGCATCATTAAAATAATGGAATATAGAGTACCTTAAAATAAAGCAAACAATTTCTGTGTATCTGCTACATGCCTGCATTTGTAATATTAAGAGCTTTCTCAAAAGATACTTAAGAGATACTGGTTATACCCTCAGAAAGCAAACTGATTGAATAAGGATTGTAAGTGTGAACTGTCCACTGAAGACAGTGATGGAGCTATGCTCCTAAAATAACATATCAGGACAGAAAACAACCTTCTTTGAGTTACTTACATAAGCATTTGCCACAATTTGGAATAGATAAATCAAGAGTTTTTAGAGGTTAACATTGTGGCCCAGTGGGTTAAAGCAAATGACTACAACAGCAACATCCTGTATGGTCACTGGTTTGAGTCCTGGCAGTTCCGTTTCTGACCCAGTTCACAGATAATACACCTGGTTAAGTAGCAGAAGATGGCCCAAGTCCTTGAGCCCTGCCATCCATGTGGAAGACATGGGTGGAGTGCTAGGCTCCTGGCTTCTGCAAGGCCCAGACCTGGCTGATGCAGTCATTCTGGGAGAGAACCAGCTCCTCCCTCTCTCTTGTAACTCTATCTTTAAAGTAAATAAATCTTTCACAAAAATCTTTTATACAATGCTATTTCATTAAAGATTCCTAAACAATGAAATCTGTAGAACATCAATAAATGTTAAAGTCTACCTTTCTTTAAGACTCTAGGAGTAAATAACTGAAAACTCTGGAGTTTTTGTGCTTAATTATGAATAACAATGTTGTTAATGTATGTGGAGACAAATTTATACATCATATGAAAGTTTTCAGCAAATATATTTAGGAATCAAGATACAGAATAAATCCTCTAAGAATTGTAAGGTAATGCTGTTACAATATGAAGATGGTTCAGTATGATTTCTATTCATTATTTTCAAGAAGACATTACTAAAATTTACTCCTTATAAACTATGGTCATATTTTAGTTCAGGTTCACTAACTTAGAGAATAATACAATGTGGCTTTAGAATGTTTGGTCTAGGTAGCTCCACAATAAACATCAACACATTCAATTCCAAAAGAGATCTGGAAATAATTATGATGTTTTATAGTTATCTTAATAGCCTAAAGGTGCTTTAAATCTGACAATGAATTTAAATTTGTTAAAGGAGTAACTAAACAGGAAAATGGCTTTCCCAATGCAGATACCACTGTTCAGTGGCATTGGTGGTTACATTTGTTAAACTGGTATAAAATCCTCCATTTATTGCTGGATCTTGTAGTATGAGACTATAAAAAAAATAGGTGGAAGCAAAACAATGAAGAATAACAGACATGCACCTACAATCCTTTCACACATCTCTCAGTGCCTCTCAAGACAAAACAAAATTCAACTACTATATTCATGCCTTCCTGATCTGTCCCCTCTCTGCATTAATTCTCCCCTCCCTTGTTTCAATGCCCAAAATTTTCACACACTGAGTAATTTTCCCTACATCTACATGAATTCATGCCTCATGACTCCCATGACAGACCCTGCTCATTTATCCACTTAGCTAAAATAGACCTTTTGACTTCTGAGAGAATAGCCACTCCCAAAAGGACTCCTATAATTAATTGTGAAAACACTGAACACAATCATTCCCCCTCTTCTGGATGATGAAATAAGCAGTAACTGCTGCTTATAAAATTCCCATAGTATGCAGTTATTTTTAAAGAGTAATGAATGGATAATTAAATGAACTTATTAGTACAAGAATTAGAAATCTTAATGTGTACTTTTAAAGGCTACTAATTTTTATTTATTTGAAAGGCAGAGGGAGAGAGAGAAAGAGAGAAGGAGAGAAAAAGAGAGAGAAAGAGAGAGAGAGAGAGAGAGAGAGAGAGAAGGGGGGAAAGTAGAGGGAAGAAGAGAGAGAAAGGGAGAAGGAGAGGGAGAGAGAGAGGGGAAGTGAAGAGAGAGAAAGTCAGTCTTCTATGCACTGGTTTTTCTCCTGAAATGGACAGGCTGAAACCAGGAGCCAAATATTCCACACAGGTAGTGGGTGGCAGAGCCCCAATCACTTGAGTCATCATGCACTGCCTCGCAGGTGTGCATCAGCAGGAAACTGGCTCAGAAGTGGAGATGGGACTTGATTCTAGGCACTCCAGTATAAGATGCAGGTGTCTCAAGTTGTGCTTCAACCCGCTTCACAACATCCACCCCAGTATGTTTATTTAAATATAAAATGGGTTCAACATTTATCCAGTAATGAAACATTTATTCAGCACTTACGATGTGCCAGACATCATATTAAGTGAAGAGACAAAAACAAAAATATGACTTTGAAGGCATTCATAGTATATCAAGTGAGATAAGTATTTACTAGCATAACAAATGTAAATAAAAATGATAGTAATACATGCTAAATGATGAATGAAAAACAGATTTAGTCCTTCTTAGGTCTGGACTGTCCCTCAAAACCAGCCATTCAGGTAGGCGAGCCATAAACTGGTTTGGCTTTTCTCGGTTTACGATGTTGGGGCACACAACTGCTGGTTTGACCATCTATGGTCTTAATACAAGGAATGCCCACTTAGTCTCAGGCTGCAAATTCAGTGAATTCATCTAACATTCCTGCCTCTATTTATCTTGGAAAAGGGGGATCATCAAAGCAGAATAAAAAATAAAGTGTATTAAAAAATAAGGCAAGTTGAGTGTGGTTTATGAATTGTGACAAATAAGATGTTAATAATGGGGAAAGCTGGGTGTAGAGTATAGGGGAACTCTTCATACAACTCTACAATTTCTGTTTT
Organism: Sylvilagus floridanus; assembly: GCA_949820135.1. Lineage (NCBI taxonomy): Eukaryota > Metazoa > Chordata > Mammalia > Lagomorpha > Leporidae > Sylvilagus > Sylvilagus floridanus. The sequence goes on along the minus strand of OX463245.1, from coordinate 61,682,630 downwards.
GTAAATTTTCCTTAGTAAAAGTTTTTTAAAAATTATAATTCATTTTGACTGAGATAAGACGTGAAGGCTACATGAAATCAACAATACTTGAGTTGATCCTGGCATACTTAGGCACTAATATCTAAGAATGATAAATACGTATTCTGGGTACAGGTACCATCACACTGGATAAATGTTATAAAAGGTGATACTCATGTGAATTCAAGTAGAATAGTCAATATTAGTTATATGAAATTATATATCTACTAAATGTGGAAATAGATCAGATGCCTGGGATATGAGTTTGGCAGAGTGATTAAGGCACCTAACCTATATAGTAGTGTTTTGTTTGAGATCCAGCTCTACTCTCCATTTCATATTTCTGCTAATACAGACCCTGGGAAGCAGAAGGTAATTGTTGAAGTACTTGGGTCCTTGTCACCTATGTTAGAGACCCAGATTATATTCCTGGCTCTTGGTTTTGGCCCAGCCCACTCCTGGATATTCCAGGCATTTGGAGAGTAAAACAGCATATGCCAGATCTCTTTCTATCCCTCCATTTGCCTCTCTTTCAAATAAATAAAATAGGTCTTTCTTTACTTTTGACAATTTATATAAAGGGAAAAACCTTCACATATTTCATAGATACCATTTTAAGAACATAATGACACTTAACATCCCATCCTCCATTACTCTCACCCTCTCTCCTCCTTGTTTTATTTTTCTTATCATTTTTACAATGACATATTTTCACTTTTATTTATAATCACAAACTTAACTCATCACTAAATAAAAAATTCAACAAGTTGTACATAGAAAAACCAGTGTTCCTGAAGAGTATAGACGAGGGCTATAAACAATAATCAAATAGAAAAATGTCAATTTGACTTATGACCATTACAGCTTTTGTACTCTGTATACTTGTTACCACAAATCAGGGAGAGCATGATATTTGTCTTTTTGAGACTGGCTTATTTCACTAACCATAAAGTCTAGGTATATCCTTTATCTCGCAAAAGACAATATTTAATTTTTTTACAGCTGAGTAGTATCCCATTGCATATATATATATATATATATATATATATATATACCATAATTTCTTTAACCAGCCATCAGTCGATGGGCATCTGGGTTGAATCCATATCTTAGCCATTGTCAGCTGAGCTACTATAAACATGGGGACACAGATAACTCTTTCATATGTTGATTTCATTTCCTGTGGGAAAATTCCCAGGAGTGAAATGGCTGGGTCATATGGTAGTTCTATATTGAATATCTAAGGTATCTCCATACTATCTTCCATAATGTTTGTACTAGTTTGCATTCCCACTAGCAATGTATTAGAAAACCTTTTTTCCCCAAATCTCATCAACATTTGTTATTTTTGATTTTTGGATGATAGCCATTCTAATTGGGGTGAGGTGAAACCTCATTGCAGTTTTTATTCTCATTTCCCTAATGGCTAACGATCATGAGCATTTTTTTATGTACCTACTAGCCATTTGTATTTCATTCTTTGAAAATGGCTCACTCATATCCTTAGCCCATTTCTTAATAGGATAACTGAATTGCTTTGTTGTTGTTGAGTTTCTTGAGTTCCTTTTATATCCTAGATATTAATATTTTATCAGATGTATAGTTTATAAATATTTTTTCCCAAAAAGTGGGTTGCCTCCTTAATTTGTTGAGTGTTTCTTTGGCTGTGCAAAAGCTTCTTCGCTTGATGTAATCTCATTTGTCTATTTTTGCCTTTATTGCCTGTGCTTCTGGTGTCTTATCCAAGAAGTCTTTGCCTAAAGGCAATGTTTTGCAGAGTTTCCACTATGTGTTCCTCTAGCAATCTGAGGGTTTCATGCCTTAGATTTAGATTCCTGAGCCATCATGAGCTGATTTTTGTTTAGGATGTAACATAGGGGTCTTGCTTCATACTTCTGCAGGCAGCGTGTCCTGTGTGGGACACCCAGAGGAAGCTCCTGAATCTTGCCTTCAGATTGGCTCAGCTCCGGCCGATGAGGCCATGCAGAGAGTGAACCAGCAGACTGAAGTCTCTCTCTCTCTCTCTCTCTCTCTCTCTCTCTCTCTCTCTCTCTCTCCTCCCCCTTCTCTTTCTCTTTGCCTCTGCCTTTCTGTAACTCTGTCTTTCAAGTAAATAAACCAATCTTTATAAAAAAGAAATCAAATGATACAAATGGGAAAGAAAGAAGTCAAACTATCCCTGTTTGCAGATATGATCCTATATATAGGGAAACTAAAAGGAAATTTTTAAAATGAAACTTTGTATCAACACATATTCCTTCAAAATTTGAAAAAAAAATGTGTTAAAAATACCTAAATGTACCAGATTAAACTTTATTTAAGAAAAAGAATCAAGGCCCAAGACCAGATGTCATCACTGCTGAATTTTACCACACTTTAAATAAAGTAACTCCTCAAATGATTCCAACAACTTGAAAGGAGGAAAACTCTTTCATTTTTGAGGCGAGCATTACCTTGATCTCAAAACCAGGTGAGGTCACAACAATTACAAACATATAGACTAATACTTCTCCTGAAGGTAGAGGTCAAAATTTTCAACAAATATTAAGAAAGAGAATTCAAGAACATATAAAAAAGATCAAATAACATAATAACGTGGGTTTAACATACATAAATCAATAAATATAATAAATCACATCAATGTAATGGACACAAACCATATGATCACTCCATAGACAAAGAAAAAAAATTCACTTTTTTCCTTATTAATATTTTCATTTCTTCACATAACACAAAGTCAGGAGAAAGAATTTCAGTAAAATATATTTCTAATAAAGGAATTATGGTACTCTACAAAATTCAACATTCCTCAATTATAAAAACCTTCTATATCTCAACACAATAAAAACAATATATGAGAAACCCACAAACAACTTGATACATATAAGGCAATTGTCTACTTTTACCACTTTTGTTCAATATCATTTAGGAAGTATTCATAAGAATAAAGCAGGATAAATAAATAATGCACATCTAATTATGATAGGAGGAATTACAATCATCTCTATTTGTAGACAACAAAATTTGATATATAGAGAAATCTAACTATTCCATCAAAATTGTTAGAACTTATGAGTGTTCCGTAAAGCTGCAGTATACAAATCAACATACAAAAATCAATATAATTTTTATATACCATAAATAAACTGGCAGGGAAAGAAATCAATAAAGCAATCTCATTGAGAATAATTGAAAAAATAAAATACCTAGAAATAAATTTAATTCAGGATTTCAATGATCAATTAACACTATAAAACACTGATGAAAGAAAGTGAAGCCACCACAAACACACAGAAAATAATGGACATAAATTCCATGTTCATGGAGTGCAGGCACTGCAGTTAGTAAAGTGCCCCAACCACCTAAAGCAACTGAGAAATTCAGTACAGTGTAATTCCCATCAAAATGTCAATGGCATTCTTCATTTTTCACAGAAGTTAAAAAAAAAAGAAATAAATCTTAATATTCATATATAACCACAAAGACCATGAATAGCCAAAGCAATCTTGAATACAAACAGCAAACCCTGGGGTCATGTTGTGGCGTAGCCTGTGACACTGGTATCCCATTTGGGCACTGGCTAATACCTCAATTGTTCCACTTACACTCCAGGTCTCTGCTAATGAATGGCCTTAGAAAACCAGTGGAAGATGGCCCAAGTGTGTGGGCCTCTGCACCCACATGGGAGACTTGAATTAAGCTCCTGGATCCTGGGCCTCTGGCCATTGCAGCCATCTGGGGGATAAATCAGCAGATGGAAAATATCTCTAGATCTCCTTTTCTTTCTGTAGTTCTAACTTTCAAATAAATAAATATTTTTTTTTTTTATTTTTGACAGGCAGAGTGGACAGCGAGAGAGAGAGACAGAGAGAAAGGTCTTCCTTTTTTGCCGTTGGTTCACCCTCCAATGGCACCGCGCTCATCCGATGGCAGGAGCCAGGTGCCAGGTGCTTTCCCTGGTCTCCCATGGGGTGCAGGGCCCAAGCACTTGGGCCATCCTCCACTGCACTCCCGGGCTACAGCAGATAGCTGGCCTGGAAGAGGGGCAACCGGGACAGAATCCGGCGCCCCAACCAGGACTAGAACCCAGTGTGCTGGCGCTGCAAGGTGGAGGTTTGACCTGTTGAGCCATGGCGCCGGCCAAATAAATAAATTTTTAAAAAATAAGAATAAACCTCTAAGAATCACAATATCTAAATTCAAAACCGACTACAAACCTATAGTAACCAAAACAGTGAGGTAGTGGCCTAACAGCAAAAGAATGGACCAGAAGAAATGAATAGAGACCCAGATACAAATCAGTGAATCTACTGCTAACAGATCTTCAACAAAAGCACACAAGCATACACTGGAGAAAGGATAATCTCCTCAATAAATGTTTAGTGGGAGAATTGGATATCCAGATGCAAAAGAGTGAAACTAGCCTTTCTCTCACCACATGTAAGCTCAACACAAAATGTTTCAAAAAATAAATTTAAAACATGAAACTAGCAGAAGAAAACATAGGAGGAAAGTGTTAATATATTGGCAATGAAAGTTTAGACAAACCCTAAACACAATGGCAACAAAAGAAAAAATAGACCAATAGGACTGCAGCTCATCAAGAAGCATCTGAACAGCCAAGGAAACAATGAACGGAGTGAAGACCCAACACACAGAATAAGAAGATATTCCCAAACGGTATCCAGCAAGAGACCAATACCTAAAATATACAAGGAACTCAATACTACAAAAGCAAAATGTTTACTCTGATTAAACTTTACACAATGTATGCATGTACCAAAATATCACACGGTACCCTATAAATACATACATTTCTATGTATCAGCCAAAATATAAAAACTCTATTTTAAACCAGAGTTCCAGTTAAACTGATTGGTTGGTGGGTTGGTTATTTGGATGGCTGATTAGCTGGCTGACTGAAGGTTTTTTTTTAACTTTATTTAAGTTACACAAGCTTTATGTATTTCATATATACAGATTTAGGAACATAAATACTTCCCACCCACTAGCCCTCCCTCCTGCCCATGCTACAACCCTTCTCCCTCCTCCCTCTATCATTCCCACCCTTAATTTTTACACAGATCTATATTCAGTTTACTTAATAATTATATAGTTAACCCTACACTATGTAAAAGAGTTCAACAAATAGTATGTTGGAAAAAAAAAAAGGCTGTTCCTCAAAATGCCAATTTCACTCCAATGCATTAAATTTTAGGTGCTCTTATTAGTTACCTCGCATCAGGGAAAACATATGATATCTGTCTTTTGGGGACTGGCTTATTTACTAAGATAATGGTTTCTGGTTGCATCTATCTTGTTGCCAAAGACAGGATTTCATTTTTTTAAATAACTGAGTAGTACTCTATAATGTATATATACCATAATTTCTTTATCCAGTTAACAGTTGATGGACATCTGCATTGACTCCATATCTTAGCTATTGTGAATTGTGCTGCTATTAACTTGAGGGTACAGACAACCCTTTCAGATGCTGAAGGATTTTAAAAAGAGTATTTTCCCTCCTTTAAGGAAATTTATGAAAAAAATCCCTATGGAAGGAAATGTTAATTATGAGGGGAAAATCCAAAAACATTAGATATGATTAAGAAAGTATAAGTGATCTGAATAGATATTTCTCAAAGGAAAATAAAGAAATGTACAACAAGAATATGAAAAAAGAATTCAACATTACTAAGCTCCCTTGAAATGCAAGTAAAAACCACAAGGAGTTATTAACTAACCTCAGTTAGAATAACTATAGTCAAAGAGACACAAAAATACCAAAGGTTGACAATCATGAAGAGAAAAGGGAACTTTCATACAATGTTGATGACAATGTCAATTAATATAACATTACAGAAAACAGTACATTCCTCAAAATGCTAAAAATGGAACGACCATACGATGCAGCACACCTACCGCTAGGAATATATTTAAAGGAAATGTAATAAGTATATCAAATATATACATTTATTTCAGCAGCATTTACAATATCTAAGACATGGAATCAATCAAGGTGTCCAGCAATGGATTAATGATAATGAAAATGTCTATACACAGAATGGAATAGTACTCAGCCATTAAAAGAATGAAATCTTCTATGTGTTGTAGCTTGGGTGGAATTGGAGAACATTATGTTAAATGAAATGTCAGGCACAGAGAGATAAATATTCCAAGTGCTTATGCATATGTCAAAGCTGAAACAATTCATTTCATAGAAGTCAATGCAATGGTGGTCACCAGAGCTTAGGAATAGTGGAGAGAAAGAAGAGAAAGAGAGGTTAGGAAACAGGTACCAAAATGCAGTTAGAAAGGAGAAATAAGTAGCAATATTCAACAGCACAGCAGGGCGATTATACTTCACAAAAACTTGCTTTGTGTATTATAAACAGAGGAGTTCCAAGCTTCCCATGATAAACGTTCTGGGAGGTAGAAACACGAATTACCTTAATCTGATCATTACACATTGTGTACATATAGCAAATTATAACACTGCATTCTATAATATGTATGATTACTATATGTTAATTTAATATCAAGGAAAATTGCATCTTTAGAAGAACAGAAGAGATGAAATCCATGAAGTAAAAAAGAACACTTTACAATTGATAACTTCTAAAGAAAGAGCAGCAGGATTTCATTAAAATGTCCTAATATAATATCAGTACTCTTAGAAGTACCTGTCAATGCAATTCACTCAGACACTAAAATCATTCTCAGGTCTTAAAAGTATTTAAATTTAAATTAAATACTTGATTTAAATTTAAAATATAAATCTGATCAAGTCATTGTGCCATTTACATCCTTGCTCTCCCCACCACCTAAAAGATAAAGGATTATATTTTAGGACAGGAGCTGGCATTGGTGCATAGCCTGTTAAGTCACCGCTAGCAATGCCAACATCCCATATGGGCACAGGTTCTAGACCTGGCTGGCCCACTTCCGATCCAGCTCCCTGCTGATGTACCTGGGAAAGCAGTAGAAGACAGCCAAGGGGCTTAGGCCCCTGCAACCACGTGGGAAACCTGGAAGAAGCTCCTAGCGTCTGGTTTCAGACTGGTGCAGTCCTGGCCATTGCAGCCATTTGATGAGTGCACCAGTCAATGGAATCAATCAATCAATCTCTCTCTCTCTCTCTTTCTCTGTATCTCCATCTATTGCTGTAAATGTGCCTTTCAAAAAACTGAAAATAAATCTGAAAAATTTTAAATTTAGCATAGACTACTCTGTCCCTTATGGTCACTACAAATCTTCTCCTTTGGAGTATTTCAGTGAAAGAGCCAGAAGACAGACAGAAATAAGTACACAAAAACTGATTAAAAAAAAAAAACCAAGTAAACAAAATAGTATTTGATTAAAATGGCTTAACAGAACTATATGATGAGACAGGAGGACCTACAAGCGATTAGCTGTTACTATCACTAGCAGGACACTTGAGTTCCAAAGAAGGAATGAGAAAGAGAGGGAGAAACATTAGCATACATTCTAAAGAAGAAAGAAGTAAGACATACAATCTTTGTATTCTTTGCAGCACATAATAATCCAAATTTTGTCATGCTTGGGAAAAAAGTGAGAGCTCACCATTTTTAAAAAGCTTAATGTCTACTACAAAGATGTTATAAACTAGAGTGGTGTGGTGAGGTGTGAATTAACTTCACTTTCATACCATGGAAATCAGCACAAATGTGCAAGGTCCCCAGAGTAGGATTTCTAAAATAAGCTAAGAATGTGGAAGCATCTCCATCTAAAAAGCTGATTCAATCATCTTCACCTCTCCTAGCTTAAAAAATTCTGTCTATCTCCTAAGGAAACTCTATTAAAATGTGTCAGTGAGCCATTGCCATGTCATCTCTTGGAGGCACACACATACAGATATATACATATATATAAATATATACATATATATAAAATATTAAGAACAGAGTAAGATCCTGAGCTTACTGATATGTATTTCTTAAATTAACTGAATCTTCAAAAGTATACACTAAAACAATAAAATGAAACTTAAAATAATATTTTTACAACACTAGCTCAGCAGGTACTTTTTTATCACCTCTATTTATGAAGGGCAACAGTGTTCTTATTTTGGGTAATGGTGAAAGTAGGTGATATATACAGAAAAACACAGCAAGCAGATCCAAACGAGGATGGCAGGAAAAGACAGCTATTTTGTTTGGTGCTCTCTTGCAAAAAATGGCTCCAGGAATGTCCCCTAGAGATGTTCTTAACAAGGACAAAATAGAGCAATGACCAGAGCCTGTGCTGACAAAGGAACCTGGGAGCAGAAACCAGTCAAGCCAACCTAGTCTTAGTCAAAACTATGATGCCTGGATGACAATGTAAGATTCAGCAAGCATGATTTTTACAAATCAATGAGAACAAATACATTTGCACCAGTGTACTTCCACTCTGGATTTCTTCTATCCAGACCATACAATCCTGAATTCCTATTGTAAAATATATGAGAAAAATAAATACATTTTCACATAAATATGTGTATAAAATGTATCATACATACTGAGAAGAAAAAATTATATTGAGAGGAATTAGCATACATCTAAAATCCTTCTTACTAAGTGGTTTCCCCAACTGTCCAACAAAACAGTGTCTGAAAATACAGTGAATCACTTATTTTATCTATCATATTCAATGTATTCTACTTGAATAAGCACATTCTTGGTATATGCATATAGCTGGTATATTTCATTATCCACAAACATCAGAAAGGAGTAATATCTTAGAAAATTAGTTCAATTAGCATTCTCTGTCTCTATATAACACACACACACACACACACACACATGATTTTGGCATCAAACAAGAACTGGTTGCTTTAACATTTGACTCAAATTTATCTACATGTGTTCTTTCAAATAAAAAGCAAAACGATGTCATGCTGCTCAACGCAGAAATTTCACATGTGCACGATGAAATGAGTGCAATATAAAAACAATATATTGTGTAACCAAAACATTTCATGCTATACACGTTTTGACAAATGTTAAGGTGAATATAATTTCTAAAGTACAATTAGCATGCAAAAATCTAACAGACTTTGCAGTCAGAGTTACTAAGAACATGAACTAACAGTGATTCTTCCTAAATATGTTACTCAATAACACAAACTAGGGTCGGCTCTGTGGCGCAGTAGGCTAAGCTTCCGGCCGCAGTGCTTGCATCCCATATGAGTGCGAATTCAATTCCTGGCTGCTCCACTTTCAATTCTATGTTTGGGCCCCTGTAACCATGCAGGAGACCTGGAAGAAGCTCCTGGCTCCTGGCTTCGGATCAGCCCAGCTCCGGCCATTGCTGCCCTTTGGGGAGTGAACAAGCACATGTTTCTCCCTCTCTCTGTCTGTAACTCTGCCTCTCAAATAAATAAAATCTTTTTTCAAAAAAGCACAGACTTTAAAATAGCATCCATAAATGTGAAAGCAGTATATAGTAAAAGGTAGTACGATTTGAAATGTTACTACAAAGCTACCGTAAGCAAAACAGTATGGTATTAGTATCAGGACAGACTTATAGACATACAAATTAATAGAACAGCATTGGAAGTCTACAATCATCGATCTCTGAAGATAAACAGTTACAAAACAATTGTATAGCCACATTCCAAAGAATGGAGTTGGATGTCTACTGCATATCACATATGAAAATTAAAAATGAATCAAAAATCTAAATACACAAGTTAAAACTGTAACTCTCTTACAACAAAACATAGTTTTAAATATTTATTTTGTATTAGCAAACCATTTCTTTTTTTTTTTAATTTTTATTTATTTACTTGAAAGAGTTACACAGAGAAGGAGAGGCAGAGAGAAAGAGAGAAAGAAAGAGAGAGAGAGAGAGAGAGAAAGAGAGAGAGAGAGAGAGAGAGAGAGAGGTCTTCCATCTGTTGGTTCACCACCCAGTTGGCCACAATGGCCAGAGCTGTGCTGATCCGAAGCCAGGAGCCAGGAGCCCCTTCCAGGTCTCCCACGTGGGTGCAGGGGCCCAAGGACTTGGGCCTTCTTCTACTGCTTTTCCAGGCCACAGCAGAGAGATGATCGGAAGAAGGAGCAGCCAGGACATGAACCAGCGCCCATACGGGATGCTGGCACTGCAGGCAGCGGCTTTACCTGCTACACCACACCACCGGCCCCTAGCCAACTGTTTCTTAGGTAAGACATAAGGGTAAGGAAACAAACAAACAAAAAAATAGAATAACTTGATTTCATCAAAATTAAAAACCTTTGTGTTTCAAAGGATACCTTCAAAAAATGAAAGAACAACCCAAAGAATGAAAGCAAGTATTTGCAAATCATGTATCTGACGAGTCTAAAATGCATAATATATTTAAAAAACCATTACAACTTACTACTAAGACAAATAGCTCAATTAAAAATGGAAAAAGACTTTGAATAGACAATTCCCCAAAAACAAATGGCCTTCAAGTACATGAAAATATATTCAACTTCATTATTAAGTAGAAAAACAGAAATCAAAGTCACAACTAGATACCACTTAATACCCACTAGGATAGCTCTAATTAGTCATGTGAGGAAATTGGAATTTCTAGGTGTTCAAAGTAAAGCAAAAGGGTTCAGAAAATTTATAAAATAATTTGGCAATGTTTCATAATGTTAAACGGAGTCACCATGTAATCAAACAAAGCCACTCACAGGTATATATCTAAGAGAAGTGAAAATAAACATTTAAAAAAATTTGTGCACTAATGTTCATAGCAGCCTTATTCGTAAAAGATATAAAGTGGAAACACCCAAATGCCCATCAACTGAATGGAAAAACAAGATGTGGTACAGTGATACAATAGCATATTATTCATACATGAAAATAAATGAAGTACTGATAGATGTTTCAACATACCAGTACATTAGTTTTGAAAATAGCATGCTGAGGCAAAGGAGCCAAACTTATGTCACTTATTGTATAATTTCATTCACGTAAAATGTCCAGAATAAGCAAATCTACAGAAAATTAAGGCAAAAGGCCGGCACTGTGGCTTAGCAGGTAAAGCTGCCGCCTGCAATGCCAGCATCCCATATGGGCATTAGTTCAAGTCCCTGCTGCTCCACTTTTGATCCAGCTCTCTGCTGTGGCCCGGGAAAGCAGTAGGAGATGGCCCAAGTCCTTGGGCCCCTGCGCCCTTGTGGGAGACCTGGAGAAAGCTCCTGGCTCCTGGCTTCAGATAGGCTCAGCTCCAGCTATTGCAACCAACTGGGGAGTGAACTAGTGGATGAAAGACCTCTCTCTCTCTCTCTCTCTCTCTCTCTCTGAGTAACTCTAACTTTTAAATAAATAAATAAACCTTAAAAAGGGCCAGCACCGCGGCTCAATAGGCTAATCCTCCGCCTTGCGGCGCCGGCACACTGGGTTGTAGTCCTGGTCGGGGTGCCAGATTCTGTCCCATTTGCCCCTCTTCCAGGCCAGCTCTCTGCTGTGGCCTGGGAGTGCAGTGGAGGATGGCCCAAGTGCTTGGGTCCTGCACCCCATGGGAGACCAGGAGAAGCACCTGGCTCCTGGCTTCGGATCAGCGCAGTGCACCGGCTGCAGCAGCCATTGGAGGGTGAACCAACGGCAAAAGGAAGACCTTTCTGTCTGTCTCTCTCTCTCACTGTCCACTCTGCCTGTCAAAAAAATAAATAAATAAAAATAAACCTTAAAAAAAGAAAAGAAAACTAAGCCAACAGTGTAGGTGAAGGCATGGGAAATGGGAAGTGTTACTTAATGAGTGTGGGGCTCCCTCTCAGGGTGAGAAGAATGTTGGGCACTGGGAAGTGCTGATGATTTCACTGTTTGCAAATATTCTAAAAAACAGGCAATTGTACATGTTAGGAATGTGAATTTTATTTTCCATTAATTATATTTTTAATTTATTTGACAGGTAGAGTTATAGACAGTGAGAGAGAGAGAGAGAAAGGTCTTCCTTCCGTTGGTTCACTCCCCAAATGGCCAGCACAGCCGGTGCTGCGCTGATCTGAAGCTAGGAACCAGGTGCCTCTCCTGGTCTCCCATGCAGGTGCAGGGCCCAAGCACTTGGGCCATCCTCCACTACCCTCCTGGGCCACAGCAGAGAGCTGGACTGGAAGAGGAGTAACCGGGACTAGAACCCGGCACCCATATAGGATGCCTGCACCGCAGGTGGAGGATTAACCAAGTGAGCTGCGGTGCCTGCCCCTTCCAATAATTATATCTCAATGAAAACAATTTTATATTGCTCTTAAAATAACAAATTTGGGAACAAAATGCAAGGAAGTACAGTACTAAGTGAAATTTGTAAAAACTTCTTCACAAGTAGACACGAAGGGACTGTTTTGAGATTCTAGGCAAAGCGAGTCCAGGATATGCTTATAATAGCTTCTTTCTGTGACTCTTTATCATTTTGAAATTAACATTATTTTCAAACGTATTCATGTCCTTTTCAGTGGAACTGGGAGGCTGAGAGCTTTGCATTATCTAGTAAAGAGACTTTCCTCTGCTTTTCTAATATGCATCCTCTTTTTCTTCCTATAGCAAGAGCTAAGACAGCCACATCATTATCCATCCAACATCCTCACTTGCTAAATTCTTGTTTTACCTAACATTCAATGCCAGCAATCTGAATTAAAGTGAGTTTCAGTGACAACTCTTACCATTACCTAGCAATCGGATTCTTCCAAGGCTATTTCTGTATCTTAAGTGTGTGGATATTTTCACCCTGTACATTCATGAACAGTACCCTCTTCTCTCTTTTCCGTAAGTAGGAACCTGCTGCTAAAGCTGCTACACACAACTTCTGATTGAAAACAAATTTCCAATACCTGAATTCTATCTCCATGCATCTGTTTCATTGGTTTCTAATGATCTACTAATTATCAAAGCTAGTAGATTTTCCCAAAGTTTGATACTAATTTACCTATCTGAAGCATTGATATTATTTTAAAAATTCACTTTGTCCAAGTTGTCATTTTCTCTTTCAAAAAGTCATTATTTTTTAAAGAGAGTTAAAGATTCCTGGAAATGATCTCTCTCCCTATTCTGTCCCTCAGGCACAAAGGTGTTCTTAGAGTAGTGAGTCAGACCCCAGAGTCATCAAAAAAAAAAAAAAAAAAGAAATATATATACATACACCATCAAATATATACCCACATATAAATATGCCCCATACAGGCTAGCTTTCTGATCATCGAAAACTAACTTCTCAGAGTCCCAACTATTTTTTTTTCCTATAAATTGGGTATTTCCTGGTGTTTCTGTAACAGTAATATTAGACGTTATAAATGTTCTAAGCACTGGCTTAGTATATAAATGGTAATTTTTGTTATATAATGAGTATTACTTGCTTGAACTCTATCATCATCATCACTACTATTATACTCTTTATAATAATCAAGTTTACACTCTCTATCCCCATCTCTGGAGAATGTTCTGCTGGACAGAGCTGCTGCACGTTCTGCTTTTGCCCACTGTGTCTGTCCAAAGTACAGTCAGTCATGTCTGTCAGCAACCAGCAAGCTGTGCCTCCTCACTGATGACGTCACCACCCTCCTAGTCATCGGATTTGAAAGTCAGATGCCATCTTTTTCTCTTTCTTACTGAGAAAATAGAATTTACTCCCATATTTATTAAACTGTGTCTCTGAAACATCTCCTGAGTTATCCCCGCCCTCTACTTCTCTGAAGAAATGAAGCCAGCCCCTCCTGATATTTTACTCTCACATCAATGGTTCCAAAACCTGCCAAAATATCACAGTCAAAATGCAGACCTTGGAAGAATCCCATATCGCCCAATTCATAAAATGTGGAGTGAGGCTGAGATACCAGCCATAATGAAAGTACTCAGGTGATTCACATAAACTGCCAGATTTGAAAATCAATGACATATACTAAGGAAACAGTTCCACAGTGCATAGTTCAGCCTTAACTATTCAACACTAATTGATAAAAATTTATTTAAAAAAACCAAGCATAATAAAACCAAGAATAATTTATTATAAAAACCAAGAATTATATCTTTGAGTAGCTAATAATCTCAAGATGGCAAAAGAGAGGACTATTGAGGGGGGATGGGTAAGGGGAGTGAGTGAGACAGTGAACACAGGCATTAATTCAACATCTTTAGCATGGCAAACAAAGGAGTTACAATTGGAATTAATTTTCTCATAGTTTGGCGCTCAAAACCTACACTGCCCGTCTTCATCCTTATTCTTCACTATTAACTAAACTCGTACAAATTCCACAAACAACTGCTGAGTCTTTCTGCATATGAGTTTTGGCTCACAGGTTGCTTTCTGGCTAGAACATCTTTACCCATACTATCTCATTTCCTTGTGCCTAAATCCTTGACATGTATCATGTTCTTGATAAGCCCTTCCTGACTCCCTAAACAGGAAATTAGTTTTTCCTGTTACTCTGAGCATCTACAGCTCTACTCGGAACTAAACTTCTTCTAACCTATTTAACAAACAGTTTACTTAATCTTTGTTTTTATACCACAATCCCCTTCGGAGTAGAATTCAAAAGTGATCTTTAACTCTTCACAGTATCTACTGTATACCTTAAATATACTTAGTAAGTAAATATAAACATATTGATAACTACTACTTTACAAACCTAAATTCTTGGACCTATAATGAGCTTTACTAGACTACAGGTTCACTAATATGATATTATCCATATAAAATGAAAGCTGCTTAAATGAGAGTTACTAATGGATATAGAGTCAGTTTTACATCACTAAATGGCTGATTGAGTCTGCATAACAGTATCAAGTTCAGTGATGAGTCAGTAAAATTGCAGACATGTTTAGCTATGAACTAAGCTTTTACTGGACTAGGAAGCTACCTAAACATACTATTAATATTATCTACATTTATTGGAAACAATCCATATAAGAATCTGTTAATAACCTGGTCTGAAATGTGAGAGCATGTCTGTGTGAAAACTGATATATGAGTCTATTTGCATTATATGTAAATGCTTCAGAGCTTTCAAACTATGCTATGAAATGAGCATCATATTAAAAAACAGAACAAAATCAAGTCCAATCCTCACCAGGAAAATCCTATGCACAGCTTAATAGATAATTCAACTTACCTGAAAGTTTTCACTTAATTAGTTTCATACCATAGTAACACACTGACACAATAAAAAGGTATTAATACCATTCAAGAAATCTAACCCTATGCAGACATGGTTGCAGAGCAGAAATTCCTTAGTGAAAAAATGAATTAGATAATGGATTTTAGAGTCATACCAATTCTTATGGATTATGTCACCAAAGAAGAGCCATCATTTTAAAAGCAAAAAAAGCCACAACTAAAGAAGTTAACATAATTTTTAAGGGCTTGATATGTTTCCTAAGATTCTTCATACAGAAGGAATATGCAGTTCAAATTTCAGGTAATACAGCGCAAAGAACATCATGAGAGATGAAATGAGTTTATAAGTTATAAGCACTGGTCATTTTTAAACCAAGGAAATGTAAGAAATGAAATGTGTTTATTTTTAAATGTGCATTCAAGTTGTCTCTCATGGAAACTACCATAAATTCCAACATTCAGAGCCAACTCAACACACTCTGTTCCCAGTTTTCTGAAACAAAGTGCTTCTCACTGATAATCACCAAGGACAATACACAGCATGAAGATAAACGCCTACATCAAAAATAACAGCGAACTCTCATTAGTTTCAAACGTTTAAGGTTACAAAGAAAACTCAAGGATAACTTAGCCATTGTTTAAATGTATGTATCAAGGGTTATCATAAACAAAATAAACATAAAGTGATCTAGTCTTAATTTCTACAGAGGGCAGTTTAAGAAGGAATGTGTAAATTTCAGCAACAGATTAAGGTAGATATGAGAAAGCTCTTAACTACAAGTGTTGTTGGGTTCTGGAAGTATGCTGGAAAAGCTGTAGAATTTCTTTCTTTGAAGACTTATAACAATCACAAAGATTTCATCTAAGTAGGATAACAGAACAGGAAGATACGCAAATTCATTGATTTACAGGATCTTTCTGATTTTATTGTTAGAATTAGATAAGGAAATATTTTATTGTCTTCAATAGAAATGAACATCAGTAAATACTGTTTTAACAACTGCAAATAAATCTATAATTTATATGTTATTATACCTAATTTCACTTTAAAAATTGAGGCTTAGTAATTAAAGCCTAGCTCAAATTTCAGCTCACTGCATTATTTTACATATGAGAACACAAGAATGGCTAATACTTGGCTTCCTTTACACTGACAATAGCAAGGACATCAGATACTTCTGAACGTCCATCACACATATCAGTTAAGTGCTTAGTTTGTGCACAGCAATGTTATTAGGAAAATATAAGGGACCAGTTTTAATTAAGAAAGCAACCAGAAACCACCATCATTTTTATCATCATCCTATATCTGATTAAGCACTATTCAAAAAAAGAACCATACTTTCCATTTTCAGAAGTATGATGAATCAAGAATAAAACAGCTAGTTTGGGTCAGTATACACAATATTATGTCCAGATAGGGGGTCAAGGTCACCACTATAAATCTTCTATGAATCAGATGGGCTCTTTCCTTGAAGGACATCCTCCCACCCTCAGCCAGACGTTGGCCCTGCCTAGTTACATGCAAACACATGGAAATTTTTCAAAAGTTAAAGGACTGATTAAATGAAAAAACAGGCATGACTCCAAAGAAAGCCATCAGTATTACTAGAAATCATCGTCTGGAACCAGCTCTGTTAATTATGAGTCAGCAGAATCTTCTAGCTTATGAAAGGAGAATGTACTACTTAATCACAAAAATAAGAAAATAATAACTTAAAATATAAGCAAGGACTATATCCACATTCCCTTTGAAACACAGTTAACGTGTTTCAGCACTAATTTAATTCAAAAGAGGTTACATTGTAAAAACTGTAATGAACCTATTTATAGAACCAGAAAGGTATCACTGCAAGTGAATTTCTGATATTTCAATCACAAATTCTCAAAGCTTCTAACAAAAAGATTTATATTTTCCTCATCTGTCTACCTACTAAGCTCATCTCTGAATAAGGAGCTGCAGGAACTTTCTTGAGTCCTGGTTAGTGGGCAGCAGTGATTGTGCTGGGAGTATGAACACTTCTGTGATAGTCTGAGTAAGAGTTCTAGTAGTTGACCTTGGTAAAACCTAATGTGAAATACTGTCGCCAAGTAGAAAAGGTCTATAACTAAGAATGAGGAATTCAATGTTCTACTCAGAATTTTTTCCTGAGGCAGAATATGGTTTGATATAAATCTGTTTCCTGCAAGAAATGGTTTAACAGCCCTTCAGAATAAAATTATATATTCAGACACAATTTAAATAAGGCAGAGCAGTTCAAATGTTAGAACACAACAAAAAATTCCTTTTTTTCTTTATTATTACTGGCTCCACTGCCGGTATTAATCTGGCCCAGTATCTAATCAACACCAGGCATTCCTCTGAGAAGGACATGGAGCTGTAGCTAGAACGGTGTAGGGTCACTCATAACTCCTGCCTGCTATTTTCCCACGATCCAAGTGCGTAATTCCTGGTCAGTTATTCCAGGTCTTAAGTAATTTGTAAATGTTCAGTTTCTACACTTTATCATCCTCTAAGAATTTAAAATCACATTCTCTGTTCAACTGTTAATGCAGGGATCTGTATTAGTTTTATAATCTTATGCTTGTTTTTGTTTTGGGTTTTTTGACTCATGAATTTTACTTTGTTAAAAAATTTAAGAGTGGAATGTTTATAAATTTCAGCTTAGTTCTGTAATGTCAGGAAATTACGAATTTTTAAAAAATGGAATGCTTAAAATATGCTTCATATTTGAAAAAGCTGGAAATTGCTAGTTTTTAAAAAGTAACTTTTTTAAGATTCAGTACAAAAAGGAATGGATTCAAGTAGCAGATTTTTAACACATCAATTTTAAACAGTGAAGTCAAAGGAAAGTTTGTTTTTTTTTAAGCTTTTTAAAAAACTTATTTGGAAGGCAGAGTTAGAGAATGAGAGGCAGAGAGAAGGAAAGAGAGAATCTTCCATTGGCTGGTTCACTCCCCAGATGGCTGCAATAGCAGGGGTAGGCCTGGTTGAAGCCAGAAGCTTCTTCCAGATCTCCCACCTGTGTCAGAAGCCCAAGCACTTGGGCCATCTTCTACTGCTTTCCTAGGCACATTAGCAGGGAACTGATTCAGAAGTGGAGCAGCCAGGACTCAAATTGGCACCTCTATGGGATGCTGACATTGCAGGTGGAAACTTAACCTGCTACGCCACAACACCAACCCTTGGAAAGTGTTTCTACATCAAATTGGCAGAGATAATGATTCTGACAAATGTATGCTGTAGATTATAGTTCACATCAGGTAGAACAGATATTTCTGAAAAACAGTTTGTCAACATGTATCAAGTTTCTTAAATATGTTTATGCCTTCACCCAGTAACTCTTACTTCCTGCAAGAAATGGTTTAACAGCCCTTGAGAATAAAATTATATATTCAGACACAATTCAAATAAAACAGAGCAGTTCAAATGTTAGAACACAACAAAAAATTCCAGGACCCTAATGTAAAGAACTTGTAAGTAACAGTACAAAGTTTATGTACAGGAACACTAACTATTATTGGCTACTTCCTTTTATAAATTAGTAGTAAACTATATTAGTTATTTAAACTTACAATATGAGCAGGAGCTTTTGAAGTGAAACTCTTATTCCTTGGTAACATGCCAGTTTCACTCTCAACTTTCCCTCTTCCAGTATTCAGTATCTCTCCATCAAGAGGAACACATTCCAAGGGAAGGGCCCAGAGTTGAGCTTAGGTATGCCTTTAAATAACAGTTTTCATACTCTTTTTCTAAAATGGAAGATTTTGTAAATTTGCCAAGAAAGAAGACGAGATATGGGAATAGTTCATTATATACAAAGCTTAAGGAATTATGTTACTTGAATATTTCAATTTGCATAGAAGGCAGGACACACAAAGGCAAGCGCCCTCAAGCAAAATGATTACAAGGTTATGAAGGTGAGACCTGCTTCTCACTCCTACTTAACCACTAACCCTCCAGCTGACACCAAGCCTTGGCCTCTAAGGCTTTTGTTTTTCATCTCTAAAATGAGGAAATACAATTAAATTTTTTCTAAATGACCCTTGAAACACTATGATACAAATACCAATATGTTTAGTTTGCTCTCTTTGAATATATAGTTCATGCCGCTTGGAAGAGTACAGAGCCAATTCACAAAGAATAGGAAAAAAAGACACATGGAAGTTTCACCATTTTCCACATTTATGACATAAAGACAATAATCGCTACTCCTATGGAACAGTTTTTGATATGGGGATCAATTTTTCCATAATGTCTAGCACAATTTGAGGTGCAATGAGGTGGCTTGAGTCTGCTTTCCTAATGATCTACAGCTTACTTTTTATAGAGGTATTCTCATAGAAACACTGGCAATCTAACTGAAGGCAGGTATAGATAGCATCACTGGAATATTTGAAGTATCTCATGACCTGGCCAAGGGAATGACAAAATCACCTTACTAATGAGATGTGGCAGCTCATCACAAAATAACCTCTGAAATTACCCCTGGGCTGATGGAAGTGTTCTCTGAAATACACGGTACAAAATTACGTTGTAATATCGTGTAGTACATATAGTACCTCATAGTGAGTACTATCTCCACACATACTTTTCCCCTAAACAATCTTAAGGGAAATGTTAACATGAACTCATCTTGAGTGATTTCCTTCAAATATATTGGAGGCTACTCATACTGTGCATGAGTCATTAAAGGTTTGTGTACAAGAAAATAAAAGCTTTTGTGCCCTATCTGGCACTGATGTCTATAAAGAAAGGCCAGTTTGTCACTGATAAGCACTTCTCCAGGCACCTTTCTTTAAGACAGCCAAAACTTTACCTTAATAGGTAATCCCACTGAGGAATGAGATCGAGTATAATTATTCAACAAGCAAAAATCTGCTTATAACTACATATAGAAGAAAGCACAAAATTTTTAAATATACAGCTACAAGCAGAAGTTAAATTTTTTTTCATTTCCTAAAATAAATTTTTCCTTTAAGTGTTCCTTAACAACTTTAGATACCACAGATCAAATATTCTTTATTCCTGTACATTTTAAGCAATGAACCTATGGTTAATGTTCTCCATAAAGTTCTGTAGCTATAGTGGGAAGGGCGCAGCACTCTTTGACACAAGAAGTGAACTCCAATTACCATCCTCTCACTTTTAACTTAGGCGAGTACAAATCAAGTAGTTTTCCTATTTATGTTTCAGTTTATCCATGGTCTAAGGACTAATGAAAACATACAGTATTACTGGAACACAGTCAGGATTCAGACAATGCTTGGATTCTTAATCTTGCTCACAATGCATGCTATTTGTCATGAACAACGCGGGGTGGGGGGGGAGAATGAAGGAAGGGAGGGAGGGAGGGAGGAGGGTGGATTGTGTTTAAAGATGTTTTCATGATACAACAGGGACAATTCAACATATTGATACGTGGTCTTCTCATCTACTTACTTATTTTATTTATATTTCACCACCTTCTGCTATCACAATTTGCCTATGGATTTCAGGTGGATGCTGTGGTGTGAGGCTCATATCTTCCAATCAGGACCAGGATACTCACTTCCCCAGATGCTAGCAGTGATGTGTATTGGAGGCTGACAGCTGCCTCTCCCTCTCTCTCTGTCTCTCGGTCTCTTTCTCTAGAAACTGCCTTTGGCTGAAGGAAATTGCCTTGTCCTAGGACAGACTTCTCCAATGCAAGATAGCATCCAGTGATTAGTGAATATACACGTTCAAAGATACGACCACTTTCCCTCAAAAAGTATAATGCTAAGGGACCATTCTGGCTCTAGAACTCCAAAAGGGATGAGATGAGGATAAAGGTAACTATCAGTGTAGAAAAGGCAAAATTAAACATTTGAGAATGATTATAAAAGGAGTTTGAGTTGAAATTGACATTCACAGACTTAAAACATCAGTGTGCCCCCTCCCTGACCTCTTACCCCTGTTAGAGTAGGGATGTGTGAGAGTCCAGTATTAAATGAAGTTCCAGTCCTGGTCCAGTCCACAGTGGATCTATTGGTGCTTTGTTGGCCTTTAAGATCAAGTATAAATTTTGGATACTTTCAACCTCCTTGTTATGTCAAGATAGTGTGTCAAAGACATCATATAACAGGGATAATAGCATATATAAAATCCAAGGATCTGTGGTAATTATTTAAAAACAAGATGCATCCTGATAGATGGCTAAAAGCTACCACAAGCTTAATCAAGAAGTGTCCTCAGTTGCAGCTGTAGATTAAGATGTGGTATTGATACAGCTTCATGTGTGCAGCTACTAGCTGGTTGCTATTTTTTTAAACCTATTACAAAAAATTCATTTTTTAAGGGTCAGGCATTTTGGTGCAGTGGATTAACCCACACTTAGAAAATCTGTGGCCCATATCAGAGCACCAATTAGAGTCCTAGCTATTCCACTTGTTAATCAGTTTCCTGTTAATACATCTTGGGAGACAGCAGATGATAGCTCAAATACTGGAGTCCCTGTTACCCATGTGGGAAACCTAGATGGAGTTCAAGGCTCCTGGCTTTGGCTTTGGCCTGGCCAAAAAGTAGTTTTGAAAATTTCTTATTTACATGGGAAAGAAAAGGAGTATATACTTATAATCTCACACTAGGATTAAATTAACTCTCTTCATGTCCTACCCAGCTCTGAAGGGATCTGAACCATCTTGTATGTTCTTCAAAGCATGACATTTATATACCATTTCAACATTAAGTTAATTGACCAGATAAACAACAACAATATAGCACCATACTTTGAGTTCTAGAAAAAGCATCAGTCCAAAATTTTGATTATTGCCCTGACTCATGTGCTAAGTAGCACAGTAGTGATGGGAACCATGAGAACTGTGCGATAATGTACCATCAAAAGATATACAATAAATGTCTATTCAAAAGAAAACTATTCTGCTAGCCAAATCAGCTTCTAGTTCTCTATTTCTGATGTTAAATCACCTTTTTTTTGTGGGCCGGTGCTGTGGCGTAGCAGTTAAAGCCACTGCCTGCAGTGCCAGCATAACAAACGGGTGCTGGTTCAAGTCCTGGCTGCTCCACTTCTGATCCAGCTCTCTGCTATAACCTTGGAAAGTAGTAGAAGATGGCCCAACTCCTTAGGCCCCTGTACCCTTGTGGGAGACCCAGAGGAAGCTCCTGGCTTCAGATCAGAGCAGCTCAGGCCATTGCAGCCAACTGGAGAGTGAACCATTGGATGGAAGACCTCTCCCTCTCTCTCTCTCTCTCTCTCTGCCTCACCTTTCTCTGTGTAACACTGACTTTCAAATAAATAAATAAATAAATATTTTAAAAATCACTTTTTTTTTACCCTAGAAATTCCACTAAGGTATGTAAATAAGAACTTAAAATCATTGAGAGAATTTAGTTTTACTTGTTTTTAGGGAATTTGGTTTTGATGCACAGAGGTAAACCCAAGTTTCTGAAGTAATGGTGTACCTTTCTTGTTTTGTGAATGCATAATCCTTATACTACAACAGATATTTATCAGAATGAACAGCCTTTTCATGGAAAGGCATTCCTATGTAGGTTGGCAGCACCAGGTGTGGTACAGCTCAAGTGCCTGCGAGTAGGGGCCGGGAGTGAGATGAGGGTCACGTGGAAATGGCTGCAACAGCTGGCACATGTCATTTGCAATTCATGTCAAAATGAGCAGGCACTGCTGGAGGAGGCCAGGGTGGGGATGCAGGTCAAGCTACTGTCGATCCCAGAAATCAGTTACCTTCCAGGATCTGGTTGTTAACTTTACCAAAGAGTAGAAGTTGCTGAATATGGTTCAGTCACATACCAGAGGAGATGACTGAGATCTATAAAGACCTGTTTTCCCTGAGGCATCTGGCATCTGCTTTCGAGACAGATGTAACCTTCTAGTTGAATAAGAGTGAAGCTCTTGGCTGGAGAGAGAGGAATTCACCAAAAGATCGAGCCAGATTCAGAGACTGTGGTTAAAATTAAATCAATTTCCAATAATAATTTTTCTGAAGAGAAACAATCATATATTAAAGAGGAGGCAATGCCAACGGATAATTTATAGTATTTGTCATTTAAAAACCAGAAATATGAGAAACAATCTATAAAAAATATAACAAAGGGGCTGGTGTTTTGACACAGTGGGTTAAGACACTACCTACTAAGCAGGTTCAAGTCCTGATTATTTTACTTCCAATCCAGGTACCTGCTACTGTACCTGGGAAAGCAGCTCAAGATGGCCCCTGTTTGGGGCCCTGGCACTCACTTGGGAGATGCCCAGCCCCAGTTCTTGCATGTGAAGAGTGAATCAATGGAAGACAGACATCTTTCTGTCTTTCTGTCTCCCCTTCCCTCTCTCTGTAACTTTATCTTTCAAATAAATCAATCTTTTTAAAATTTTCTGTAAAAAATAACTGGAAATATGATGACAAGTTGGACAACTATGAGGACAATAATCAGGTAAAATGTAATCACCCAAAAGAAAATGCTGAAGTGCAAGGACAAAGATAGTAAATATTAGGAAGACATTATCTTTCTACTCAGTCAATACGTAAAGAGTATGTTATTCAAAGGTTAAAAGTTTAAATCACGGGTCAGTATTGTAACATAGAGGGTAAAGTCACTGCCTGCAATGCCAACTTCAAATCCAAGCTGCCTGCTAACGGCCTACGAAAAGCAGCAGAATATTGCCCAAGTGCTTGGGTCTCTGCACCCACATGGGAGACCTAGAAGAAGCTCCTGCCTCCTGGCTACAGCATTGCCTAGCCTGGCTGCTACGGCCATCTGGGGAATGAACAAGTAGATGGAAACTCTCTCTGTACCTCTCCTTCTCCCTCTCCCTCTCCCAGCCCCTTTCTTTCCCCTCCCCCTCCCCTCTCCCTTCCCTCCCCCTCCCCTCTCCCTTCCCTCCCCCTCCCCCTCTCCTTCTACCTATCTCTCTTCCTCTCCCTATCTCTGTAACTCTTTAAAATAAATAAATAAATTTTTTAAGAGTTTGTATCATACATTTATTTACAGGTCATCAGGAAAGCTATTTAAGCAACAAAAACGGATATATTCAAAACCTTTATTAGCATAGTCCCCTTACTCAATTTGTAAGAACTCAAACCAGAGATAAGCCCTACAGTACATTTAATAGTCTAAATAAAAAGAGAAGCATCACAAACTCAAATAACATGCGAAATCCTCCAGCTGGATCCTGTGCTACCTTAACATCCTGTAAATTATCATGGTGAGGAACACTATGGACATAGAAAATGTATGAAAAAAAGCTTTCACATGATTCGATCACTTGTTTCTACATCACAGAACCCATATTGGAGACAAAACATACGTGTGTATTCAGTGTGGAAAAGTGAAGCATTTTTCATGTTCTAGGCTTGTTAGTCACGAGATAATTCATACAAGAGACACCCCATTGGAAGCCCTAAACATGCAAAACCTTTCAGTTACAAAACTCACTCCATTATGCATCAGAGAACTTTTCTAAGAGTGAAGCCCTGTGAATGTGATGAATTTGGGAAGTCTTATAATCAGACATCTCATCTCATTATGCATCATAGAAATCACTATTTAATGAAATCATTTAAGTATAAAGATTGTGCAAAATACTTCAGTTTTAGCTGTCACATTTCCTTCACACCTGAGAACTCTACTGAGAGCCTTGATTGTGGGAAATCTGTCAGTGTTCTGCCTTTATTGTTCATCAAAAAATACATCTACAGCAAACAGATGAGTGTTGTAAAGGTGCAAAAGTCTTAATCAAAAAGATATACCCTATTAATCATGCAGGAATTTCTTATATGAGAGCAATCCTTAGTATGTAATCAGTGTCAAGCAGATACTGTTAATATCTCTAACCTTACTGGGTTACCAGGTGAATCTGGTATTGGATATCAGATAAGTCACATTGGAGAAAACACTTTTTAATATAAAAAAATGGCACATTAGTAACCAAGACTAATATTATCATGCATCAGGGAAGTCATTCTGGAGAGAAGTTTTACATTATGTGGCAATATTTTTCATCATAGTATTGACCTTACTGTATAGTTGAGAACTAGTCATGCAGAAACACACAGATACACACACTCACCATCTTAGTAAACAAACACATCAGATTTTCTTCTTTTCACAAATTCCACAGATCTCCAGAAAAATAATTGGCCTGGAAGCACAGTTGATCCAAGCCTCAATGCTTGGATCTAGGAAGGAACTAAAGTAGGTATTTTGTTGGGAGATGACCTAGCTTCACTGTCTTTTTTTATTATTATTATTTGACAGGTAGAGTTATAGACAATGAGAGAGAGAGACAGAGAGAGAGAGATAGGTCTACCTTCCGCTGGTTCAACACCCGAATGGCCACAAGGGCCGGAGCTGTGCCTATCTGAAGTCAGGAGCCAGGTGCCTCTCCTGGTCTCCCACGTGGGTGCAGGGGTTCAAGGACTTGGGCCATCCTCCACTGCCTTCCTGGGCCACAACAGAGAGCTGGACTGGAAGAGAAGCAACGGGGACCAGACCCGGTGCCCATATGGGATGCTGGCACTGCAGGCGGAGGATAAGCCAAGTGAGCCACAGCATTGGCCCCTCACTGTCTTCTTTTAAAAGATAAATAAATTCTCCTTCCTCCGTAACTAGCCTGTGTCTTTTATCTGGTGACAAAAAGCTGACTAGTATACTTCCAGTCACAGGATTTCTCTGCTCTGTCTAAATCAGGAGTTATCAACCTGAGGGACCACTGACCACTACTGGACATATGGATTCCCTTCTGAGGACCAATACACAACGTTAAGATATTCCCAACCACATTAACGTGTGGCTTTCAGCATACCTGTTTGATTTCAATGCACAATTTGGGACATGCTCAATCAGACTTGCCCCAAATGGTGGAGTTAAAAATATGCCAGGGGATTCCAACTCAATCCCATCAAGATTGCATGTATCAATGCCATCTCACTAATCCAAGTGATCAATTTCAGTTCACAATTGATCACACTGATAGGTCTAAGAGTCAAAGGGATCACACAAACAAGACTAGTGTCTGCTAATACTAACTGATAGGATAAAAAAGGGAGAGAAAGATCCAACATGGGAAGCGAGATACACAGCAGACTCATAGAATGGCAGAGGTCCTAAACAGCACTCTGGCCTCAGAATCAGCCCTTAAGGCACTTGGATCTGGCTCAAGAGCCCATGATAGTATTTTAGGCATGGAAAGCCAAGACACTCTGGCAAAAAAAAAAAAAGGACCTAAATGAAAGGTCTCTGCAAGTGAGGTCCCAGTAGAAAGAACAGGTCATCAAAGAAGGAGGTACCTTTCTCTGAAGGGAAGAGAGAACTTCCACTTTAACTATGACCTTGTCTAAATAAGATCGAAGTCAATGAACTCAAGAGGCTTCCATAGCCTTGGAAACTCATAACTAGAGCCTAGGGAGATTTCTGACGCCATAAACAAGAGTGTCAAAGTGTCAACAACAGGAGTCACTGTGTACTTATTCCTTATGTGGGATCTCTGTGCTTAATGTGTTGTCCAATGTGAATTAATGCTATAACTAGTACTCAAATAGTATCATACACTTTATGTTCTGTGTGGGTGCAAACTGATGAATTCTTTATTTAATATATACTAAATCGATCTTCTGTATATAAAGATAATTGAAAATGAATCTTGATGTGAATGGAATGGGAGAGGGAGTGGGAGATGGGAGGGGTGCGGGTGGGAGGGAAGTTATGGGGGGGAAGCCATTGTAATCCATAAACTGTACTTTGGAAATTTATATTTACTAAATAAAAGTTTTAAAAAAATGTGGGGAGCAATTAGGATACCAGGGTAGCTGCTATGACTAAAGCCCACAAAGTAAGGGAAGAAAAAGGTATTCCTCTCTTGTTTAACAGGTGTAGTGCACACAGTTCACTGTCGTATACAGCTGCTTCATACTGGAGATTTGAGCTCCTTTTATCTTATTGCCCTGGTCTGCTAAACGTGCTGCTTCCATTTAGTGCTCTAAATCCCCTTAATACCATAACTCAACTCAGCCTGTGGGCAGTGGGGAAGAAGTGGAAATGGCCTCTTGTAAGCACAGGGTCTGTGTGATGCAACATCACTCAGCTTACACCTTACTGAAAAGTACTTTGTGAAGAACCCCATCTACTTAGTGAGTGAAGCCACCACCTGTGACACCAGCTTACCAAGTGGGAGTCAGTTCATGTTCTGGCTGCTCCACTTCAGATCCAGCTGGTAATGGTATGGGAAAGCAGCAGAAGATGGTCCAAGTGCTTGGGCCTTGTCACCCATTGGGGAGACCTGGGTGAAGCTCCTGGTTCCAGCCTGACCCAACCCTGGCCTTTGTGGCCATCCGGGGAGTGAATCAGCAGATAAAAGATCCCTCTGCTTCTTTCTCTTTCTCTGCATTTCAAATTAATTAATTAATTAATCTTTTTTTAAGAGATTTTATTTATTTATTTGACAGGTAGAGTTACTGACAGTGAGAGAGAGACAGAGAGAAAGGTCTTCTTTGCGTTGTTTCACTCCCCAAACGGCTGCAGTGGCCGGAGCTGCGCAGATCTGAAGCCAGGAGCTTCATCCTGGTCTCCCACCCGGGTGCAGGGGCCCAAGCACTTGGGCCATCATCTTCTGCTTTACCAGGCCACAGAGAGAGCTGGACTGGAAGAGGAGTAACCAGGACTAGAACCGGTGCACATATGGGATGCTGGAGCCACAGGCAGAGGACTA
Source organism: Sylvilagus floridanus (assembly GCA_949820135.1). Lineage (NCBI taxonomy): Eukaryota > Metazoa > Chordata > Mammalia > Lagomorpha > Leporidae > Sylvilagus > Sylvilagus floridanus. The sequence goes on along the minus strand of OX463245.1, from coordinate 61,654,820 downwards.
ACCTAGTGGGCCATGGCACCAGACCCAGTTAATTAATCTTAAAACACATAAAAGGGAGCAGGCATTCAGCACATCAGTTAAGATATCATTTAAGATACCACTTATGAGCCTCACATCCACCCATATCCCTGGGGTTAAGCGTAGGCTCTGCTCTTGATTCTAGCTTCCTGCTAAAATGCACCAGGGGAAGTAGCAAGTGATAGCTTAAGTAGTTGGGTCCCTGCCACCCATGTGGGAGACTCAGGTTTAGTTTTTGGCTGCCGGCATCATCCTGGCCCAAACCCAGCTATCTCTGGAAGATGAACCAGTAGATGGGAAATGCCTGTCTCTCGGTCTGTCCTTCAAATAATTCTTAAAAAAAGAAACACATTTAATCACATCTAGCTACAAGGGAGACTGAGACCTGTTATTACCTCATGCCCAATTCAGGGGTTCTATTAATAAATATGTTTATTGATTTAAAGTACATGAGAATAGATAAGAGGGCTTACATGCTATCTTGGTAACACTGCTATGATTTCAAGTTCAATTTGAACAAGCTGTCTGGACCTATGAAACAACCCATGTCCACATGGTATATGAGGTTCATATGGACATACCATACTTTAAACAAACGCATATCGTGGAAACCTAGTTATGGTCCTGCTTATAAGGCAGGTATCATAAGAATCATCAAGACACAGGGTTGGGGCAGGTGTTTAGTTGGCACAGCAGTTAGGATGCCACTTGGACGCGTGCATGCCATATTAGAGTACAAGTCCTGGATCAGCTCCTGATTCCAGTTTTCTGCCAATGCACATCCTGAGAGGCAGCAGGTAATGTCTCAGGTATGTGGGTCTCTGCCATCCACATGGGAGACCCAGACTGAGTTCTGAGCTCCTGTATTTGGCCTGGCACAGCCCTGGCTACAGAGGCATTTGGAGACTGAACTAGCAGATGGAATGTATTTCTCTCTCTTTCTCGTCTCCTTTCCGAGAGAGAGGGAGAGTAAAGTCAGGGAGGGAGACAAAGGATTATATTACTGCCCTCACAGCTTACTGAGAGAATCAAATGACTTAATGTGTCTAATGGAGACATTCCAAATTAGGTGCCCAAAAAAGTTTATTCTCTTCCCTTTTCTCTCTGGATAGCCTTGGTCTGTTGTTAGACGGGTTCTAAAAAAACACAATCATCAGCATATGCTCCAGTTGGGAGTATAAGACCCTCTGCAGAGAAAATTCGATATTTCTTGGATGGAGTTTTGTGACTGACAGTTGCTTGCTTTCTCTTCCAAAGTCAGTCAGTCTGTGCTTGAGAGAACATTCAGAATTTAAGTAAGGGAGGCCAAAGAAATACTTGTTAGTGCACTTGAACTCAAAATACCTGCTAAGCATTTTCTGTGTGTGACGCCAAGAAATTATTTTTTTAAAAGATTTTATTTATTTGAGAGGTAGAGTTACAGACAGTGAGAGGGAGAGACAGAGAGAAAGGTCTTCCTTCCTTCCATTGGTTCACCCCACAAATGGCCACAATGGCAGAAGCTGCACCAATCTGAAATCAGGAACCAGGTGCTTCTTCCGGGTCTCCCATGCAGGTGCTGAGGCCCAAGCACTCGGGCCATCTTCCACTGTTTTCCCAGGCCACAGCAGAGAGCTGGATTGGAAGAGGAGCAGCCAGGACTAGAACCGGCGCCCATATGGGAAGCTGGTGCTGCAGGCGGAAGATTAACCTACTATGCCATGGCTTCAGTCCTATGACCCAGCCCAATGACCCCTGGAATTTAAGAAATGATTCTTCATCCTGGGCCCTATAAAAACCAATACTCTCAGTGTCACCAGGAAGTTCTAAAGCTATATACCAGGATACTGCTGGAAGTCTACGGAGGAGCAGGCGTCGTGGTGTATGTAGTGAGTTAAGCCACTAGCCTGTCAATCAAGCATCCTGCTAGTGCACACAGGAATGTTGCAGATGATGGCTCAAGTAGTTGGGCCCCTGCCACCCACGTGGGAGAGTCTGGCTTCAGCCTAGCCACCCCAGCTGTTGCAGGCATTTGGGGAGTAAATTAGCAGACTTTCTATCATTCTGTTCTTCAAAATACATAAATAAGACCTTTTGTAAAAATGTGCTGAAAAAGGGAATTAAATGTATGAGTTTATTTTGAGGCAAATAATTTTTGAAATCATACAGCTTTTTCATAACATGCATTTTGCATGTTGTTTAAAATTTGCACCAAAAAATTCTGTAAAATTCACATACTTTTGATTTTTCCATGAAATTCTGATGTTCCTTTGTACATTCTTTTTTTTTTTTTTTTTTTTTTTTTTGACAGGCAGAGTGGACAGAGAGAGAGAGAGAGACAGAGAGAAAGGTCTTCCTTTGCCGTTGGTTCACCCTTCAATGGCTGCTGCGGATGGCGTGCTGCGGCCGGCGCACCGCGCTCATCCGATGGCAGGAGCCAGGTGCTAGGTGCTTTTTCCTGGTCTCCCATGGGGTGCAGAGCCCAAGCACTTGGGCCATCCTCCACTGCACTCCTGGGCCACAGCAGAGGGCTGGCCTGGAAGAGGGGCAACTGGGACAGAATCCCGTGCCCCGACTGGGACTAGAACCCAGTGTGCCGGCGCCGCAAGGCGGAGGATTAGCCTGTTGAGCCACGGCGCCGGCCGTTCCTTTGTACATTCTAACAATGTCACTGAAACCCAGAATAGCTATCTATGCCCCTGAACTTTCAAAATCTGCTTATTTCAAAGCCACATGAACAGAACTCTGCAGTGACATCAGCATAGGAAATAATATAATTATCTTCTATACCACAGAAACTCTCTTACTGATGGAATTACTATTTGCAAATTTAATGCATTCTTTTTATCCAAAATAATCTGTTTCAATGACTTCACTTAAAAACAACAACAAAAGGAAGCCTAGGGTGGGTGTTTGGTTTAGTGGTTATGACACCACTTGGGGTAACTTCATCCCATTTCAGAGTGCCGCATTCAGCTTCCAGTTCCAGTTCCTGCTGATACGTGCCTTGGGGGTTGAGGGCAGGGGCAGCAGGTGAAACCCTGGCACTTGGATCTCTGGCAGATTGAGTTCCACTCTCCTGGCTTCTGCCTGATCTAGGCCCGGATGTTTTGAGCATTTAAGAAATTAACCAGTGGAAAGAACATCTGTTTCTGCAGTTCAAAGAAGTAAAGAACAAAAAAATTTAAGAGAAAAAACATACTTGTGCCTTTAAAACTCATATTTGGCTTTTAAATTCATAACTTTTAAATTCATATGGCTTTTAAAAACTCATATTTATGAGTTATCAAGACAAAAAAGTCATTGTGTACTCAATTAAACTTAGGAAATTATGGAGTTTCTTAGAGAACAACCACCCTAACCATAATACAATTTCCCAAATAAGGAGTTTCCTGCTTAGTTTTGTCCAACTGTACACTGAATGTACATGTACAACTGTCCATGAATAATTGTTGTCTTTTTCTAGTTTTATAAAAACAGATTTGTCACAAAAAGCTTTATAAGATTACTAATATTTCCAAATTGATGCTAATAAAATTTTAATCTCATGATAAAGTTATTGAGTGGACCATATGAAACAGATGCACCCAATGTGCTAGTTCTAGATAATTCTGCAATATAAATCTTATGAAATGATTTATATTGTAAAATAATATATTCAGATAAAGTAATAATCTGTTTATTTACTAGTCGAATATAAAAATAACACACTAAAAAGGTCCAACTTGATCTGATAAAAACAGTTGATTTATTCCAAGTAAATTTTTAGCTTTTAAATGGTCAAAATTGGCATTCATAGGTAGGCGTGTGGCACAGCAATTAAGTTACCTCTTGGGACACCTACATCCCATATCAGAGTGCCTAGTTTAAGTCCCAGCTACCCTGCCTGCAATCCAGGTTTCTGCTGACGAACACTCTGGGAGGCAGCAAGTGACAGCTCAAATGTTTGGGTTTCTGTCTCCCATCTGAGAGACCCAGACAGAGCTCCAGGAACTGGACTCCAGCCTGACCATGCCCTGGCTGTTGTGGCATCTGGGAGTGAACCAGCAAGTGCAAGGTCTCTATTTCTTTTTTGCTGCCTCTCTGCCTTTCAAAAATTAATTGAAAAATATTAGTAATAGAAATAAAATACCTTATCTTTAAAAAATGGGTTGTCAAAATAATAAATGAGCCAAAAATGCTTATTTCCATAAAACTAGCCAGCAAGAGTCATTTGCTTTACTTCTACAAACAATAAATACTTGAATTAAGGAAATACTAAAATGTAATTACTAGTCTTAAGAATTACAATTCTTATTGTAATAACACTTTGATTTCACATTTAAAAATTTAAACAAACTTTTCATGATTTTTATGGGCTATTAAGCCATAATCACATTTTTATTCTTTTTAGGTATTACAGTTATATTTTAAATGAAGCTTTATATGTATTTTATCAATGCTTAATAAATTGATACTAATGGAAAAAATGAACATCTGATTAAATAGTAAAAGTAGATAAGAGTTCTAATGTTTTTTTAATTTAAAAATCACAAAACAGCCCTGTTTCAGATGGTTCATTTATCAATGTAAACTAAGGTTTATGAAAAAACTGCTGAAAAAGAAAAACAGCATTTAAGTGGTTAAAAATGAATTTTTAAAGCATTAGTTGTATTTTTAAATGGTGGGAAATATATGGAAACTCTTATGGAATCCATCAAATTTACTAAAACTCCCTCTATACACTGATAATTTTATGAAGACTTTTTAGAACTTAATAACAGAAATGTATGATGAGAAAGAAACCTATCAAGGCATTAAAATATAAAGGAAATATTCATTTTGACAGCTTTTGTCTATTTATAGGATGCAGTAAAACTGTATTAGAATAAATAAATAGGTGTGTGTATAACATTTCCAGAATTAAAACACCTCCATTCTAAAATTTATAAAATAATAATTTACAGATGGTATTTGGGGTACTATCCTATGAATTTTAAATGTTATTATCTTTAATCCTTATAATTATGTAGGCTGGTATTACTATTGTATTATACAGATAAATAAGTTAGGGCTTACAAATGTTCTTTAAATCTGCCTGGTGTTAGTGGGCAATAAAACTGAGATTTCAATCTCAGAATTTTGCTACAAATCTCAAGACATAGCAAAAAAAAAGGGGGGAGGGGATGTTTTGTTTCAATGTTTGCAAACTAATTCAATATTTTTCATTGACAACACCAAAAAATCAATTTAATCAAAAAGGAAAAAAGAAGTTTTGCAGTTTAAGTTGCAAAACTCATATAGAATCCAAATAGAATAGCTTTCTCTTTTTTGAGATAAATCTTTTCCTTCTAATATCAGATAGCATAATGGTACATTTTTGTAATAAATTTCTTTCTCCACACAGAAGGGCTGATGACAATAGCTCATACCAAGGGACAAGGGACGAAACTGTGGGGTTAATACTGGCACTAAAAATTGCAGCAGCCAGACAAAAGCCTTCCGGTCATGTTGGTAAGTCTAATAGCACTGAGAATGTTCACAAAATATACTGTGCCTTCAGTCTACAAGGTTAGTGCTTTCCAGTTGTAGAAGCATGAAGCACAGTTTTCAAAAAGCTAGAGGAAAAAAATTAGAAGACCAGAAAGCTTTGATTTGAATACCTTTATTAGTTTTCTAGCATTATGAAAAACTATCACTGCAAGTATCCTGTCAAATAGCCCATAAAAATTATGAAGATTGGAGAAATGCAAATTCTGAATGTTCTCAAAGGGGTAAGCTGAAACATGTTAAAAATTATGTAGAAAACAGAATTAAAAGGAAAACTTATTTTGTTTCAGAAAGTTTTAAATATATGTATGCTAGGTTTTTTGAAATATGTATTCTCCATAAACTTATTGAAGACCCTCTTGTGTTTGTATGTATGTGCACATGCAAGTACACATGTGTGTCTGTATACACAGGGGTCTTCAAAGAGTTCATGGAAAATGCATTTTATGTATTTCAAAAATGTTTGCACCAAAATAAATTCACCTTTTAATTCATTCCGTTTTCCACAAGCTGTCTGAAGTGCGCTCGTGTGTGTTTATGTGTTTATGTGTGTGTGTGTTTCTTTCGAAGTAGAAAATGTTGACAAAATATATATGAATAAATATTACAATTCAGATCTAAGCTACAACAAGTACATTATCCTTAGGTCACTTCTCATGGACATTTTATACAAACTACAAATGCTGAATCAAACTCAAGTAAGCTGAAACACTTTGATCAATACAACATTAAAATTATACATGTATTCATACCAATCACAAAACTATTAAGTAAAAGCTACCAATTTCCAATTCTCCACACAACATTAAGATCTTTGAAGTAGCTTCTTTGCTCAGACTCATGTTAAGTAGGGAAAACTGTCAATACTAAAAAGCATTCAGGAAAACATAAATCATTGAAAAGTTAAGTGATGTCTAGAAACTATACAAAGCAACCTCACAGAATCAAAGATCTTGTGTGGTTTTTTTTTTTTATATTTTATTTATTTATTTGAGAGGTAGAGTTACAGACAGTGAGGTTCACTCACTCCACTGGTTCACTCCCCAGGTGGCTGCAACAGTCAAAGCTGCGCCGATCCGAAGCCAGGAGCTTCTCCCAGGTCTCCCACACAGGTGCAGGGGCCCAAGGACTCTACTATCCCAGGCCACAGCAGAGAGCTGGACTGGAAGAGGAGCAGGTGGGACTAGAACCAGCACCATATGGGATGCCGGCGCCGCAGGAGGAGGATTAACCTGGTGCCACAGCACCAGCCCCCAAAGATCTTGTTTTAATATATAAGTCACTTTATTAACATATTAGAGAAATGAGTCACATCTGATTCACATTATATTCTTATACATATATATATATATATATTTACCACAAAAATATTTACTTTAGCTTCATTGTAAGGAACCCATCTATTATTTTAAAAATCCACTTATCTGGAAAATCAGCTCAAATAACAGAAGGCCATGCTGTATGAACCAAGAGATACTCAAGTCACAGTTCAGAGGACTCCAGTGTAAATTTTTGTTACAACACAATCAAGATTTGACTGCTTTCTTCTGAGGAGACTCAAAACGAGTCCATAAAACATAGACGGAATCAGCTCAAGTGGCAGAAGTTTGCTTCTATTTATGTAAAGGCATATGTTTCACTTGCTCTATGGGAGGTGCTATCAAAGGTGCTTTCCAAATATCAGACTTTCGATTCTCCTAACATTCCTGGGAGGCAAGTACTATTATCACCCCCCACTTTACAGATGAGAAAGTGGAGACAGATAGCACCAATAACTTAGCCAAGACAGCAGGTGACAGAGACAGAATGTAGACCCAAACAAACTTCACACCCATTAGCAGTAGGGTGTGCTGCCTTCCTTTGAATGACCCAAAGTGACCTCCAAAGACTTGACTTGAATCCTTCCGTCCCTTCTCTTAACCATTCCCTTCTGTGATACAGGCACAGAGATCCTCTCATGCAGCAGATACTTACGTAGGTTCTGGGGAAATATCAGAAAGCAAAAGCAGACGGACTTCCGGTTCTCATGGATGCTGAAGTCTGGTGCAGGAGACAGACATTACAGAGTTATACACAAATAAGCATAGGATGGCTCGTTTTGTTAAGAACTATGAGGAAAAGCATTCTCTGAAAGCTTCCGACAAGAACCCTGACCTGAGCAGTCAGAGGAGGTTTCCCCGACAAGTGACAGGAGGCAAGAGCTCTGAACACCCTGTCATTAATGGGTGAACAAGCGGAGGAGCTGCGCATTTGAAGTCCCCCTCATTTTCAGTGCTGTTTACTGATGTGGAAGTGGGAGGACAGATAGCTCTGATCAGAACTTTCAAACACGGACAGGCTTGAGAAATTCACAAAAGTAGTCCAATAAGATCACAGCGTCGGACAACCTGAACACAATTGTTTGTTTCTAACCCAAGAGAGCCACCCATGACATACTGCAATGTAAGGGTAAAGTGGGACAGAATTGTGAATAACACTGAACTCTGAAGAGGGATTCTTGTGAAAGCTTAATTCTTTGAGCTGTTAGAATTCATGATAACCACCTCCACAGGCCTCATGAGGTCTAAAACATTTCCCGTAATTTAGCCTTTAGAACTCTACCTCTAGGAATCAGGAGCACGGCACCACTTTCAAACACCTCTAGCGTCAGAGGCCTTCTCCTGGCCTCTGTGTACTTTCTAAACATCATCTTGAAATGTGATAGCTAACAGGGTCCGCAACTAAAGTAAAAAGTTTGAGTAATTACGAATAGAGCAGGAAGGCTACTTCCTGCCATTTGCATGCCTCACTCCTATTAATATATTTCCCCATCGTGTTGGTTCTGTTTTTTAATAACAGCACAACACTGCTGACTCACATCACCATATGGTCCTCTTGGACTCCTAGGTCTCTGTCTGCTGTACTTGTGCCTGCCTAACTAGTCTTTTCTTAACCATTAGCTGTGTAATTATTTGGATGTTTCCATGCCTAAGAGAAGCTTAGCTTTATCCTTACTGATTTTGATTTTTGCAGACCACTTCCCTAGTTACTCTGTTCTTGACTGTGCTGCCCTCATTCAGGTCCTCATAAGGCCTCACCTGAATTGCTGCAAAAGCCTCCAAACTGATTTTTCTGCCACCACCTTTCCCAATTACGATCCTCTCTGTGCAGTCTTCATGTTATGCTTCAGACATTACAGCACGTTAATTGGACAGCTTTCTCTTAAATAAAAATGAAGGCCAAATCCAGGACTTTCTGCAATCTGTTCCCATCTTCCTTCTCACCAAACCCAGATCCCAGGTGACCTAAATATCAACCACACAAGCCTACTCACCCCACAACATTCTCTGATCTTCTATCCTGTTCCTCACTGCCCAAATGCCCACCATGGGTAGACTGGCTGAAGCCAAGAGCCTGGAACTGAATCCGGGTCTGCCTCATGAGCAGCAGGGACCCAATCACTTGGCCATCACTCATTGCCTACTAGGGTGAAAATTAGCAAGAAGGTGGAATCAGAAGGAGACTAGAACCCACACATCAATACAGGAAGCAGGCGTCCAAAAAAGGGGCCAGGCCAAGGCTCACTGGTTAATCTTCCGCCTGTGGCGCCAGCATCCCATATGGGCACCGGGTTCTAGTCCTGGTGGCTCCTCTCCCAGTACAGCTCTCTGCTGTGGCCCAGGAGGGCAGTGGAGGATGGCCCACGTGCTTGGGCCCCTGCAACTGCATGGGAGACCAGGAGGAGGCACCTGGCTCCAGGCTTTGGATCGGCGCAGCGCTGGCCATGGCGGCCACTTGGGGAATGAACCAACAGAAGGAAGACCTTTCTCTCTGTCAATCTTCTCTCTAACCGTCTATCTATCTGTCAAATAAAAAAAGAAAAGAATGTAATCCTGATATTTTCAACAAAATGGATGGAACTGGAGATTCATAAAAAAAAAAAAAGTGTCTTAAACACTATGCCAAACACCTGCCCTTCTCTTGATGTTTTAATGCATGCTTTTTGAGACTCTGGTCTTAGACCTGTACATTGAGTAATTGAGTTGAAATAGATCTTTGCTGCCTTGGTGCAAAAATGGTCACCTAAATTTCCTACTACAAGTAGAATCAGTAATTGCTATATTCTCCTTTATTTAGAAAAGTTGAACAAAATAATGTACATGTAAAATGATCCTAAATTTTAAATTTGGAATATACAATTATAAAACACTATTATATACAGGCCGGCGCCACGGCTCAATAGGCTAATCCTCCACCTGCGGTGCCGGCACACCGGGTTCTAGTCCCTGTCGGGGCACCAGATTCTGTCCCGGTTGCTCCTCTTCCAGTCCAGCTCTCTGCTGTGACCTGGGAGTGCAGTGGAGGATGGCCCAAGTGCTTGGGCCCTGCACCTGCATGGAGACCAGGAGAAGCACCTGGCTCCTGCCTTCGGATCAGTGCAGTGTGCCAGCCGCAGTGGCCATTGGAGGGTGAACCAATGGTAAAGGAAGACCTCTCTCTCTCTCTCTCTCTCTCTCTCACTGTCCACTCTGCCTGTCAAAAAAAAAAAAAAAACTATCATACAAAACCATGGTTTCTTTGGGGCTAATGGTATCCAAGTAAGTTATATGAATAACCTCCTCTTGAGAGAAAGAGCGACACAGAGTGAATAATTCAATAAATGGATACTGAACAGAATTTTTATGTTCTTCTATGATGTAAATGTAACTGATACAATGAGTATTTATGGTCTAAAGGTAAAAACAGTGCTTACTGTTCCCATACTTTACTTTCACGCAGAAGATAGACTTTGCTGCTGGGTATACCCTTAGAAGTTCAGCAAGAATGAAATCTGATTATCAAGACATTTTATTCCTATGGGAAAAACACCTTAGTTGCAATGCTGTAAAGCCAATTCTCTCCTAAAGTTTGTTTTTTTTTTTTCCTCAAGGTCAGATTTATGATTCCTCTCATCACTGCAAAATGTATAGAAAACACCCCAAATGTAGACATTGACACCAAAACAGCAAAAGGATAACAGGGTTTAATGTGATATAAAACCATAAGAAGTAGGAAGAGAGCATGGGCAGAGAATTCTGAGAGAAGAGGTGGCTGAATCCCAGAGAGGCAGGAACCTGAAGAAAAGAGAAGAAAATTGGGCTTTTACAGATTTGGCTCATTGACTTGTTAATTTCTAGAACAAGGAAGACTGATGGATCAGGAAGGTCAAATCATTCTCTTAGGGAGTTCACTACAGAACTTTTTGTGATTCTGGCCTTATACCTGCATATTTAGTAAATGGAGTTGAAATACATATTCGCTCTCTTGGCATGAACATGGTCACCGATTTTCTTACTACAAGTAGCATCAATAATTGCTACATTCTATTTTATTTACAAAAACTGAACTAAATCATGCATATGCAAAATGATTCTAGATCTTTCATTTGGAATATACAAGTATAAAACACTATTATACAAAACCACAGTTTCTGAGTGGCTGTTCACCAATAGAACTACTTGTTAGTGGGGTTTGCAGCCCCGTGCACGTATACAACAAGGACAGACACCACAGGAGAATATGAGCAGTTCAGGTAACAGCAAGGAAGTGAACAACATGAGAACTCATCCCCATGGGGTGAGGTGAGGAGGGTGGAAGATGAACTAAAAAGCAAATGCACACCCCCCCAACACCTCTTCAGGACACTTGAGTATATTTGTCAATTTAATCGTTAGAAAACTCTGACATATTTTTATATATTTTATGATTTTATATATTTATAATATATAATTTATAATAAAATTATATTAAAATATATTGTATTAATGTATTTTAATATTGAATATATTAGGTGAAAACATTTGTCATAATTTGTAATTTTAAAATGGTACCATTGGTACAAGAAATATCTGAATCTCTTTGGTTCTTACTTAGCACTTCAAAATGAAGCTATATATTAGTAAGGATGGTCCATTGGAGAATTAGACTGGATCTGCCTACACTCTTTCTACCAGTCTAGACAGTGACGAACTACAGAGCTTGCATCTTAATAGGGATGAACACATAATCAAAATCAACAAAATATGGATCATGCCTTCGTGACTAATTTCATCACTTAGCTCCTGATAGGATGAATCCAAGCATGGTTCTCTTTGTATCTCTGATTTTTGGGCAACTTCTTTCCCTTTCAGCAGACACTATCCAGTGTCCAGCTACTTCGGGCCAGTCATTACAGGTGCAGCCTCTCTGAAAATTATCTATCCACACTGAGTCCCTTCAAGAAAGCCAGGTACCATCTAGCTAACCTGTTAAGACCTGAATCAGGAGAGAACTTGAGAGCTGTTCACTTATGTGTTATGTGAAACATTCTACCACCATTAGTGAGACTGTATGGCCAGGCAGGCCTAATCATGGTAATTGGGCTGGCATTTCTTCAGCTCCTCGACAGAGCTGACAATGTGCTGCCACACTGGAGTCTGCAGAACACAGAAAATAGAATCTTAACCATCTCACTGCCACTATCTTTCATTAATTCTGAAACACCTTCTCTGAGCCTTGTTTCTCTTCCTAACTCAAAACTGGCTTCACTCTGCTAACTTAAATGCTGCTAACATTTACATCTGATAATTACCATATATTTAAACATGCAATGGTATAGCCAATCAGATAGGACAAACTTAAGAACAAATGACTTTCAAAGGCAAAAATCTGGAGGGTGCCCAGTTTTATGTTCTAAATACCATAATTTCTAAACCTTTTCCTGATTATAAAAGCAAAATATATGAACTGAAAAAAAGTTAACTTATCTTTCTGAAAGAATATTTGGGACTTTTAACTGATTCACCTATAAGATCCTATTAACTATTAAACATACTTGGTATAACTTTATTCATCATATGCATTTTCAAATTTTTGCACAAATAATTTCTCCTTATTTTGCCTTTGTAAAATTCTCTTAAAAATTGTAAATATTATATCACATTTAATCTACCAAATGTATGCTTTAAAATTTCATTCTATTTTTATGTTTAGAAAGGCCTTTCCTAGTCAAAATCAAATGAAATAGTCACCCATATTTCTTCTTAGGTTTTTTTGCAGAAATTTTTCAAAAGTTTTTGCTAATCAATCAGCTATAACAAGATGACTAGTTAGCTACAACAACAGCAAAATTCAGAAACGAAAAATCTTTCTCTATGAATTTTTTTAAAAAATACAAATAATGACAAAAATGTAAAGTTACTCAAAACACAGCCACCATTATGAAAAAGTCAGGAAGAATGCTGCACTTGAGAAATTGGAAAAAATAAGCACACTATCAAAAATGGAAAAATAACTCAAGAGGAAAATATTATAAGTAACAGAAGACACACATCTGTATCTAGATGGTCATGGGTTAACAACAGCAAAAGTTATTCATAAATCATTTTTAAAATAAACTAATTTCCACAGCTTCAGCTCTATGAGGCTTACACGGAAAAAAAATGCCTATCTGTAACTTTCCATTTCCTGTCAATTAAATTTAAAAAGAATACCTATTGCTAGCACGACAGTGGAGGAATTGGATATAATTAAATACTGCAGGAATCCATATAGATGGTTCAAGAGTAATAATAAACAATGTGCCATAATCACTAGAGCCATCAACTCAGTCTCTGTACTTAGAACTTTTATGCTCACATTTAAATAGAACATGATGTGTCCAAAGGTGTTCATTTCTAAATCACTTACAAACAAAAGCAGAAACCATCTAAATTTGAAAAATGCAATGAAATGTGTAGCCATTGAATGATCATTTTCAAATGTCAATAATTAGAAACTGTTACTTTATAAAATAAAAGGAAACTTGATGCATCTTGTGTTTACAATCACACTGGAAATAAACACGAACAATCCTGAGACACAGAAATACAAGCTGCACCACAATGACGACAGGAGGGATAAAATTTCTCTTTAGAACAACGTCAATTGTTATAATAGTATTTGTGCAACAAATGTAATTAGGCTACAGCTTTAGATAGGATCCAGATCAGTGTTTCCTTGGGGTACTCTGCGGGATGCCAGTAATTCCAGGAAGGTCAGGTAGGGAGGGCAGACTCATAGATGCTTATGGCCAAATGAACAAAGGATATCTGGATATATAACACTGAAATGTGATTTAATTGTGTTTGTGTACTTTGCTTTAAGGGCTGTTTGTGTATTAAATAGCAGAAACTCTCAGATACTATTTCAGAAGCAAAAAAAAAACCCTAATTTCCCCAAGTTCATTTGTGAGCAGAACTCGTTTTGATGAAGCATTACACAAAGTGCTCTTCTAGACCTCTGAATCCAAGAGACACATGTCTTTAGCAAGTTCTCAAAAGTTTAGTGGTCACTTTTATCTCTCATCATCTATAGCACACGTACCAAATTTTGTAAACCTCAGTACATTCTGGTTGATAAGATGGCACCTGATGATCTTTGAAAAATTATATAAGACTAGTAAGGGAAAATATCATGGGAAATCAGTATATTTTTCTAATTATTAAAGAATAATTATCTCTATATGTTAAATACTATAATATTGTTAAGTCCAAACACACAAAAACTGTATAAATTTCATTTTTAAAGTGTTAATACATTTAAATTGAATAATTTTATTTAATTATTCCTACATTTACTGACCTTATGCTAAGTTTTGTGATATAAATTATATTGTATACTTAAATGAACAAAGCTTATTTCTGCTCTAAGAACACTTAAAATTGGCAGTTAAGTGGAGTCTGTGTAATGAGAGAAACCATTACAACCAAGACAACAAATATTTCAATAATCCTTTAAAAATAAATGAGGTACAATGAAGTGATTATAGAAATTAGGAGGCAAGTGAAATGTAATGATTTTACAGGATGAGATAGGTATTTATCAAAGAGGGAAGCTGCATCCTCACATGCACGGACAGGACACGCAGGTCTCCTATACAGACAGCAGGAAATAAGCCCAAGACGCCCACGAAGGAAAGGGCTTTTTTAATTTATTTATTTTTCCTGAAAGTCATGATTCATACTTGTCAAGGCAGAAGGTTCCCTTCAATAAGCACAAGAGTATCTTTTGGAATATGAACTTCAGTTTGGAATGTAGAAGTGTTAAGTGGAAGGCTAAGGCATAAGATTTAATGCGGTGGTCAGAGAAACACATTCAATGTTTTTTTCAGCAAGAAATTTTAGAACCAAGAAATATTAACTTGGTTCATATGCATTACAATTTTACATAGGAGAAATTACACCCAATAACAGAGACAGAGAGAACGCACTAAATTCTCTGACAGGAGGACAGTAGAGATTTAAGCAGCAGTCTGGAGGCTTATGGATGATTCAAAAAATATGTCATCAGAAACTAGCAAGAAAAAGGAGTTTAGAAAGTTCATATGTCAAGAATAGTCAATGATGGTGAAAGAAAAATCAATTAGTTAACCAGAAGAACATAGTCAGGAAGGGAATTTTTTAAGTATTGAATAACATTCAATAAATCCATCTACAATCACCTTTAAATTTTAATTCCAAATGGTGCAAACATAATTTACATTTAGGACATATGCTAGAGATAAGGCAAATTTATACTTTTTGGACATTATTGGATTCACTGGGGTAAGAAGACTCCAAAAAGTTTATGCAAGCATCTCATGGAGTCACTCCCTTAAAGCCCAGGGCAGAAATACTTCATAAGGATGGAGTTCAGCCCTACAATTTTATGTACACAGACCAATGAGGCTAAGATGGGCAAATTAATTTACCCATTATCCATGTTCATTTGAAAAGAAATGGGACAAAAATTGGTCAGTTCTGCATCTTTGAGCACATCTTGATATGGTGGCAGAATTCTTCACACTTTTACCAAAGTCAGGATGTATGACTTAAAAATTAACCCTTGAAATGCATAGTGTCATTGAAAAGGAAAGTCCTATAGGCCTTCTCAATATTCATTTGAAGGGTTAATTTTAAAATCTTTACTTTGACAGCTACAGCTACTCATATCCAGTTTACAAATGTAGGTATACCTCTGGGAGCGCATGCATGTGTCAACACTCACATATCTTGCCTATCTTGAAATTTAGACTAATGTTCCTACACAGACTGCTGTGCATTGTTGCAGAAATAAAACAAATGTGTAAGGAGACCATTTCTGTTGCTATGGAAATAACTTTAGTTTCCTAATTAGTAGGTATATAAGTGCAAAAAAAAACCCTTAGCATTTTATTATTTCTGAACTTTGGCAAAGAAGTCTACTGTTCATGTCTGAGGACACACTCTCCATGTTTTCAACACTTTCATTCAGTGTTAAGAATTAAGAACGTAACTTGTCTCACATTTTAATGCTTACAAATTGATTTCTTGCACGTGAGACAAAAGAAAGACTGAAACAAGGGGTGTGCATTAAGTCATATGTTCTTCTCCTCAAGCAAAACATATAAAAACATCTATTTGCTAATAAATAAAAACTAGTGATAATACTTACTTTACAGAAGGATTTTTTTAGTGTATAACTTCCTTCATGGTTGTGGTTTATGAAATGTGGTTATGATTACAAAACTGTATTTTAGCAATCTATATATTATATAGAGTGACGCCAAACTGGCATTATCTTTCCTCTCTTCTACCAAATTTTATCTGATTTGAGCTTAGCAATAGGGTAAGACCATCATAATTAGCCAGATGAAGTACAAAGTTTAAAAACAATGTTAAAATTCTAAAACCCACTTTTTTCCCAACTACTCTAGGACAGGAATTCACCAGTGACCACCTCCCTCTCCTGGGAGTTTTCCCATGCCCAAACTGCTTTACTCAAAGCAAAGGAAACCAAACCACACCTCCCTTTATACTTTCCTCTCCCTTGCCTTTCAGTGTCCAAGCTTGCCAAACTAGTTTAGAGACAAATTCTAATTCCTCTCTTCTAGCCACTCCTCATTTCAATACTATCAGATTTCTCTGGCGACCACTTGGCTGCAGCTATTCTGGCAAAGATCAACACAAGGTCTACGTCCTGGTTCACAAATACAGCGGCCTCACTTTCATCTTTCACAGCCCTGATCGCTGAACATCTGATCACCTGTTCCCTCTGGAAATACTGCAAATGGCAAACTCTTTATTCTGTCTTCAGCAGAAAATGAGGGAAATCAGCAACCTATGCACTACTCATCTCCTTTTCCATCTCTCATAACTCAGAATACATATATGACAACACTGTGGAAACTAGAAAAAGTGTATCGACAAAGAGATGTGCTTCCCCATCACTGATAAACTGTTTGTCCTAGTCACATTGATAGCACGAGTAAAATATCTTTGCTTTTGTGGGAGATGTAAGACGTACTATTAACTACTTTTTCCCTCTTTTACTGAAAGCATATTTTACACACGCCACTAAAACCATAAGAGTTAGAGTTTAGTTCAGGAAGCTTCATGTTTCACATGCTACCCACACCTATAATCGATTAGCGGAGTAAGATGAAGAATGCTGCTCGAAGAAAAATTCTGCTGACTCAAATATCAGAAATCAGGATCAAGAAACACCAGACTTTGCCTCTCATCTCAGAAAGCCCTCCAAGCAGACCACGACCTGGTCCCGGGGCCACTGATGGCTGCTGATCTGGCCACTTCCCTGTTTCTTCTCATCACCAGCTCAGCTCCAGCAGCTCCCGAGGCCAAGCTACAAGACCGCTACCGTCCTAGAACTGTGGCCATAAGGAGCCTTTCTCACCTGCTCTGGTGTTACTAACCCTCCCTTTCTCCTGTTGGTTGTCAGATCCCAGAAACCTCCCTGGTGGCAGCCATGAACAAATGCAGGAATTTGATTTTACCATCTGCCTTTCTTTTTTGAAGATTCATTTTATTTGAAAGGTTGAACTACAGATAGAGACAGACAGACAGACAGAGACAATTAGTTCTACTATTGACTGGTTCACTCTCAAAATGGCTCTAACAGCCAGGGCTGGGATAGGCCAAAGCCAGGAGCTTCATCTGGGTTTCCCACATGGTTGGCAGGGGCCAAGCACTTGGGCCATCCTCTGCTGCTTTTCCAAGTGCATTAGCAGAGAGCTAGACTGGAAGTGGATCTAACTGGCACCTATATAGGATGCTGGCAGCATATGCAGTGGCTTAACCTACTACATCACAACATTGGTTCCTACCAAATGCCTTTCTTTGCCTCTTTATAGTCTGGATAAATCCAAATCATTAGCTTGAAATGAGAGTAATGTGGCCAGCATGCTTGCATAATGGGTTGAACCGCTGCCTGCAATGCTGACATCCCTTATGGGTACCAGTTCGAGTCCTGGCTGCTCCACTTCTGATCCAGCTCCCTGGTAACGAACCTGAGAAAGTAGCCAAAGATGGCCCAAGTCCTTGGGCTCCTGCACCCATGTGGGAGACCCAGATGAAGCTCCTAGTTCTTGGCTTCAGCCTAGCCCAGCCATTTGGGGAATAAACTAGAGGATGGAAGACCTCTCCTTCTCTCCCCACCTTCTCTCTCTCTTCTCCCCTCTCTGACTCTGCCTTTTACATATTTAAAAAAAAAAAAAACTTTAAAAAAATGACAGTAACAGTAACATTTCTTTATCTTCCAAGGTTGCTTCCACTCCCCCCTTTTGGCTGATTTCCATGATGGCACTGATAAACACCCACAATAT
Source organism: Sylvilagus floridanus (assembly GCA_949820135.1). NCBI lineage: Eukaryota > Metazoa > Chordata > Mammalia > Lagomorpha > Leporidae > Sylvilagus > Sylvilagus floridanus. The sequence continues at coordinate 61,636,678 of OX463245.1, read as the reverse complement.
GATACTCTGCCTTCTTTCACATCAAATTGTTTTGCATTCTTTGTCTTCTAATTGTCAGTATTCTGGTGGATGCAGACCCCATACTGGAAACACTTAATGCAAATCCTTGAGCAGTTCATCTATTCATCATTATTATCACCTCCATCTTCATACCAAAATTTCTCATTTGAATACCAATAACAGAACACAACGGAAGACTCCAATCTTGAAGTCCTGGAAGTCTTCACATTTTACATCATCAAAATCACGCATCAGCTTACTCCCAAGCTATGTTTCACACAGGAGGCCACAGTGACAAAACTGTTACCTTCGTCTGCCTTTGTCCTGAATCTCTCATGAGATGGTTCCTAAGTCCTCTCACTTGCATACAGCCAGCCCTGCTCTCTCCATTCCTGCCCTAAGCACTCCAACAACTGCATTATTTATTGATATACATTCAGAGTGACATTCCCATGATCACGCTTTGTCCTGAATCTGGAATGTTGTTTCCTAATTTGTCTTTATGGGAAGCTTGTACATGTTCTTCAACTTCCCATTCAAAATTAATCTTCTTAATCTTTTTCTAGCAATGCTTCACTTTAAGCACTTCATCGCTGCTACCCATAACTTTGGATATACTCTCCATCCATATCATATTCTTTAGATATCTATGGGTCAGTCTTTCTCATTACAAGATTAAATGTCTCAAGGTATCCCAAGTAGAGTACTTTATATAACAAAGGCAAAGAAATGTCTTCTCAGCTATATTACGGCTGGATAAAAGCATAATAATTAAATACCATTTTCAATGTGAAATAATTTATATAAGCAGTACAATTCTACTCTATGATGTATAATAGAATTATGCCCAATTCTTTTGAAAAAATATGATTTAAAATTGAGTAATTTGTACTTTTTAGGCAGAAAAACAAAACCACATTTATTTTAAAAATATTATTTAAAATGCAGAGTAATAGAAATTTTCCATTCACTGGTTCTTTCCCCAGATGGCCACACATCCAGGGACTGGCGAGGCTTAAACCAGGGGCTGGAAGGGGCCGGCGCTGTGGCACAGTGGGTTAAAGCCCTGGCCTATAGCACCGGCATCCCAAACGGGCACCTAGTCCAGCCTGCTCCTCTTCCGATCCAGCTCTCTGCTATGGCCTGGGGAAGCAGAAGAAGATGGCCCAAGTCCTTGAGCCCCTGCACCCACATGGGAGACCCGGATGAAGCTCCTAGCTCCTGGCTTCAGATCAGCACAGCTCTGGCCATTGCAGCCATCTGGGAGTGAACCAGAGGATGGAAGACCTCTCTCTCTCTGTCTCGACCTCTCTCTGTAACTCTTTCAAATAAATAAAATAAATCTATAAAAACAAACAAACAAACCAGGAGCTGGGAACTCCATACAGGTCTCCCATGTGTGGCAGGAACCCAAATGCCTACAGGAGACTGGATCAGATCAGAAGCAGAGAAGCTGGGAGTTAATCTCAGGCACTGATACATAATGCAGGTTTTCCACATGTCTTACTTTTTTAATGTTTCATTTATTTTCACCTACTTGAAAGGCTGGGAACCAGGTAGAGGTCCGGACCTCGCAGGAGAAATCTATCTTGCATCTACTGATTCAGTTCAAAAATGTCTGCAATAGCCAGGGCTGGGCCAAGCAGAACAAAATCCAGGTCTACCATACAGGTGGAAGAAATTCAAGCATTGCAGCCATCATTTGCTGTTTCCCAGGGTATAATAGCAGGAAGTTAAATCAGAAACAGAGTAGCCAGGACTGTAACTGGCACTCTGATATGGCATGCAGTCATCACAAAGCAGCTTAACTTGCTGTACCATAACGCCCACTTGACTTCACTCTGAGACATAACTCATGCGGCATAATATTCACCACTTTAAAGGACCTAACTCAGTGTAGGGGGCTTCTTTATGTGCAAAACCAGTGCAACCATCACCACTATTTCCAGCATTTTCATCAGCACAAAAGAAAGCTTTTAGCATTAACTGTCCACTCCTCCCTTCTCCAAACACCTTACTATCACTACTCTAGTTTCTATATGTATATAGATTTGCTCATGTTGAATTTTATATAAATGGAATTACAGTATATGATGCTTTGCTCCTCTCATTCAGCATATTTTTTCTAAGCTGTATTTTCATATACATTAGGACTGGTTTCTACTTATGGTTGAATATTATCACATTGTACAGATTATAATTTATCTAACAATTCTTCAATTAACAGACATTACTTCTTCCAAATTTTGTTTATAATGAATAATGCCAGTAAGAATACAAATGTACAAGGCTTTGGGCATACATCTTCATTTCTCTTCAGTATTCACTTAAGAGTAGAACTGTTGGGGTTCTAAGGTAACTCTACATTTAACTTTTGAAGAAATTACCAAACTATTTTCCAGTGCGACAGTACCAGCTTACTGTCCCACCTGCCACGTATAAGTATTTCAATTTCTCCATGACCTCACCATCTTTTTGATGAGAACCAGAGGAGGGGGTGTAAACTGGTATTTCACTGTGGTTTAGATTTGCTTTCACATAATGATTAACGGTGCTAAGCATCTTCTCATATGATTATGTGACACTTGAATACCTCCTATGGAGAAACTTCTTTTTAAATCTTGCCCATTTTTTATTTAGAGTTTCTAATGATTATTATTTTTTTTTTTGACAGGCAGAGTTAGACAGTGAGAGAGAGAGACAGAGAGAAAGGTCTTCCTTTCCATTGGTTCACCCCACAAATGGACACTACAGCTGGCGCACTGCACCAATCTGAAGCCAGGAGCTAGGTACTTCCTCCTGGTCTCCCATGCGGGTTCAGGGCCCAAGCACTTGGGCCATCCACCACTGCCTGCCTGGGCCACAGCAGAGAGCTGGACTGGAAGAGGAGCAACCAGGACTAGAATCGGCGCCCCGACCAGGACTAGAACCCGGGGTGCCAGCGCCCCAGGCAGATTAGCTAAGTGAGCCACAGCGCTGGCCTCTAATGATTATTAAATTATAATATTTTTATATAACTTGGTGAGTAGAGTCTCACTGACATGATATATATTTTCCCCATTATGTGGGTTTTCTTTTCACTTCCTCAGTGGTATCCAATGATATTTATTTATTGACGGAGTCCAATTTATGACTGCTTTTTTTGTTGCTTGTTTTGAATGTCATATCTATGAAAGTACTCCCTAATCAAAGATCACTAAGATTTACACTGTTGATTTCTTCTAAAAGTTGTTTTATAGTTTGTTCTTACATCAAGTCTATGATACAATTCGAATTAACTTTTATAGAAACATTAACTTTTATGGAAACAATCAGTTGTCCCAGCATTTGTTAAAATGACTATTGTTTCCTTCATTGAATTATCTTGTCACCCTTTTCGAAAATTCAATTGCTTTAAATATGTGTTTATTTCTGAATGTTCAAGTCTATTCCACGTATCTGTATGTCTATGTTTACACCGACACCACATGGTCTTGATTAGCATAGTTTTGCAATTGTGGTCTGAAATTCACAAGTTTGAGTTCTTAAAATTATTTTAAGCTATTCTTGCTTTACACGAGAATTTTAGAATGAACATGTCAATTACTGAAAAAATAGCAAAAAGGTTTTTGATAGCAATAAAATTGAATCTGTGGATCAATATACTGTCTAATAATACTAAGACTTATCTGTGAAAACCGATGTCTTTTATTTATTTATTAAGGTCTTCTTAAACTTCTCTCCCTGATGTTTTGCAGTTTTCAACATATAAACTTATATTTTTAAATTATTAAACATTTGTACTTTCTAGAAAGGACAAAGTAATAACAGTACATAGATTATTATATAGTTATAATAAACAAAAGACAAAGTATTCAAAGTCAGCATCCTCCCTGTTGAAATATTTTATAATTTTAATATTAAACATCTAAATGTATATGCAAAAGGAGTATTTTAGATATGAACTTTTCCTAAATAAGAACTGTTTTACAACTATGTGATAAAATGACCAACAGTAAAATGTAATATATCTAGACTTATGAGTTCACCTGTTTGTGAACAGCAAAAGCAAACAAAACTGTCTTTCCAAAGGCATTCATGCATCAAGAAAATGTTATCAGATCAGTAGACTCATCTCAAATTAGCTGAGCAAGCTACAGCAGAGAACAGCTATACTCTGCTCTTGGACAGTTCTGTCCAAATGTATGATGGTGGTACTACTGTAACTCTTCAGTGTTGTAACCACTTAGAAAAATACAAAACTATTACAGTTAAAAACATGTTTAAACTTGATTCAGTGATTCAACATTATTAAAAGTATCTTGCAACTCCATGAACCATGATTTACTGCTTGCTACTAATTTCATATCCACACTCAATTAATATTCTACAAAGAAAAATGTCTGGTTTGGAACAGTAAAACTGTATCTACTTAAACTATCTTATTGTGAATCACAGGTTTTTAAAGAGATGGGTTCATTAATGATAAATCTATACTTATATAAACATGTAAAGCCTATACCAAATGAGTAATTATAATTCAAGGCACTTATCGCACTTTCACAATTAGCATAATCAGTGAAATGTTTAAAAAAAATAACCATTTTTTATTTTAACAAAAAATCGTGAAGAAAGTACCAAAGTTTAGTGTCCCTTAAACGTTGAAAAAGATGGTTCTAGTTTCAAAAATTAAATTAGAGGCAAAAACTTCAGATTTCAAAAGTATTTTTAGTGTGATAAACTGGTACCATATTAATACCGAACACAATCATTTAAAAAAAAAAATTATGGGGCCTGCGCTGTGGCATAGTGGATAAAGCAGGCACCTGCAGTGCCGGCACCCCATATAGGCACTGGTTCAAGTCCCTGCCCACTCCACTTCCGATCCAGTTCTCTGCTATGGCCTGGGAAAACAGTAGAGGATGCCTACATCCTTGGGCCCCTGGACCCGCATGTGAGACCTGGAAGAAGCTCCTGGCTCCTGGCTTTGGATCAGCCCAGATCCAGCCATTTCAGGAGTGAACCAGCAGACAGACGATCTCTCTCTGCCTCTGCCTCTCTGTGACTCTGCCTTTCAAATGAATAAATAAATCTTAAAAAAATTCCAGAAGTTGGATGGAAATGTGTAGCATAGCAACTTGAAAATGGAAATGATAAAATATTTAAGGTAGCCAATACCAAAAGAGTAAAGTCATTTAAACAAATTTCAACAGTTTAAAATCCTGAGCATTATCACCAAATATGTATCAACATATTTGGATCACTGCTCACTCAACAGCTCAAGATCTGGAAGAGGTATGACTCAGGCCTTTGAGGAGTCACATAACAGCAACAACAACAAAAAAATCATCGTGGAATATTCAAAAAGGCCTAGAAACATACCAAGTAAATACCTATAAGTTAATATACAAAATCTATGTAAACACTGTACCACTACAAAGAGGAAGATTCACAAATATACAAATTATTAGCAGAGAAACGGTGACATTCTTGGGTTACTATGAAAGAGGAGGATACTGAGAATAATGTTAGAAGCAAGCAAAGTTTAGGCCATAATACAGATAATGTATTTTGGATGTGAAGAGTATCTCACCTCTTTAACACTAAGTCAAGTTGGAGCAAAAATTTTTTTTTCTTTTAAAATTAAAGGAAACAAGAAGAAAAAATGTATTATACTCTATTATTTTCTGGTCAGTAACACATGTGTGCATGTCTCTGTGTGTGTGTGTGTGTGTGTGTGTGTGTGTATTTGTGAACTATCAGACAAATTGGTTTAAGAAAAACATAAGGTGGGGGAGGTGGTGCTGTGGCACAGTGGGTTACAGCCCTGGCCTGAAGCACCGGCATCCCATATGGGTGCTGGCTTGAGACCCGGCTGCTCCACTTCCGATCCAGCTCTCTGCTATGGCCTGGGAAAGCAATAGAAGATGGCCCAAGTCCTTAAGCCCCTGCACCCACGTGGGAGACCCGGAAGAAGCTCCTGGCTCCTGGCTTCAGATCAGCTCAGCTCCAGCCATTGTTGCCAATTGGGGAGTGAACCAGAGGATGGAAGACCCCTCTCTCTCTCTCTCTCTGCCTCTCCTCTCTCTGTGTAACTCTGATTTTCAAATAAATAAATCTTCAAAAAACAAAAAAGGGACAAATTCTTTAATCCATAAAATATTCCAACAAAATGAACACAAAAGCGAATCGAAAATCCAAAAGATACAATTTCTGAATGAGCAATAACCTATTAGTACATGTAGAAGAAAGAAAAGTTCCTTGCCCAACAGGATAAAAAGTAGGTATGTTTACACGAAGCAAGATCTTATTCTACGAAGAAAGCTCTTTAGAATATCCCAAAAAAGTTGAATAAAGAGATATGCTAATAGAAAATTACGAAATATAACATTGTCATTTCTCCATCAATATTATCTTAAATACTAGTTAAAATGCCAAGACTGCTATTTATGAAATTTCAAAATCTGGTTTTTATATTCTTCTGAAAATATACAAAATAGATAAGAAATTTCAGAGTAAGAAACACTCTCATGTACTAGATATCACAATATACTTATCTTTTATAGCAGTGATAGTATTATATCATTAAAGAATATACAATAAAACGCTATAACCAAAAAACATCAAAAGATCTACAAATTAAGATAAATAACTCACTCAAAAATCCTGGGCAAAGATATGAACACACTCATCACAGCAGAGGCATTAGGCCATTAGATCAAAAAACAAAGACAATCAATTTTTCCAGATGTTAGGGAAACAAATTAACCTAAAAACAGAAATAGCCTATTCACCTATTACTCAGCAAATGTTTACAAGTTTAAAATCATCTGTTTTTTTTATTTTTTTTCTTCATACTGTTTGTTGAACTCTTTTACTAAGTGTAATGTTAGCTATACAATTGTTAAGTAAGCTGAAAATAGACCTATGTAAAAATTAAGGGTCAGAATGTGAGAGGGAGGAGGAGGAAGTGATGGCATGTGGGGGGGGTGAGGGGGAATATCACTATGTTACTAAATTTGTATATATGAAGTACATGAAACTTGTGTAATTTAAATAAAATTTAAGGGGTTGGCACTGTGGTGTAGTGAGTAAAACCGCCACCTGTAGTGCTGGCATCCCATATGGGTGCTGGTTCAAGACCCACTTGCTCCACTTCTGATCCAGCTCTCAGCTATTGCCTGGGAAAGCAGTAGAAGATGGCCCAAGTCCTTGGGCCCCTGCAACCCTGTGGGAGACACGAAGAAGCTCCTGGCTCCTGGGTTCGGATCAGCACAGTTCTGGCTGTTGTGGCCAACTGGGGAGTGAACCAGTGGATGTAACTGTGACTTTCAAGTAAAATAATTAGATCTTAAAAAAAATAAAATAAAATTTTAAAAAAGTGAAAGTGGATTCATCAAAAAAGAAATAATGTTTTTGCAAAAAATAAAGAAGTGAAGGAAGGAGGGGAGTTGAGGGACAGAATTACTGTTATCTAAGAATTATACTTCTATGAAATACATGCAATCTAGTTTCTTTCTATTAATGTGAATTTTAAAAATCCTGAAACAAAAAAAATCATGTATTTACACAGGAATAAAAAATTGTGCACTTTCATATCAGCTGGTGGAATATTAACTGGTGCTACCATTTGAAAGAACAAATTAGTACTATTAAAATCTAAAATGTACATACCTTATGATCTAATAATTGCATTCATACCAGTGTATTTTTTAAAAAGATTTATTTATTTGAAAGGCAGAGTTACAGAGAGGTAGAGGCAGAGACAGAGGTCTTCCATCCACTGGTTCATTCCTCAGATGGCCGCAATGGCCAGAGCTGCGCCGATCCAAAGCCAGAAGCCAGGAGCTTCTTCCAGGTTTCCCATGCAGGTACAGTGGCCCAAGGACTTGGACCATCTTCCTCTGCTTTCCCCGGCCACAGCAGAAAGCTGGATAGGAAGTGAAGCAGGCAGGACTCAAACTGGCACCCACACGGATGTCAGCACCACAGGAAGCAACTTTTACCCATTAAGCCATAGAGCTGGCCCCTATCAGTGTACTTTTTAAAAAAACATATTTAGTATATTGGACAAGGAACCTGTATACAGCTGTTAATCACAACATTATTTAAAATAGCAAAACAACAGCAGACAATATCTATGAAAACACAAGAAAAATAAACCATGATACAACTACATGTAAAACAACAGGCAGCAATTAAAAAATAATCCTTAATATCTTCATAACTCTAAACTGTATGGAAAGTGAAAATGATATCTAGAAAATCATGCTACCATTTAAGTAAAAATACAGATATAAATATAAACAAACACACAGCTACATAGACATTGGCCACCTTTTCTTCTGAGGCAGTCTCCCGGGCCCCTTAAATCAGTCTCTGCTGGTGACACAGCCTATATTCGAAGGCTGAACAACCCAAACATTTTGTCTTTGCAGACAACCAAAATCTACAAACTTGGACTCCAATCAATGTAATGTCATACAGAAATTAATATGGAGGAAGAATTTTTGTGATGCCAGGAAATGCTTAAATATATTTAATTAGAAAACAGGATATAAAATCATATACACCTATGATCTCAAATATGCTTTAAAAAGAATTTACTATATGGCAAGCTAAAAACCCACATGTGTAAATAAGAAGGTAGAAATTCAGCCGGCGCTGTGGCTCACTAGGCTAATCCTCTGCCTGCGGCACCGGCACACCAGGTTCTAGTCCTGGTCTGGGTGCCGGATTCTGTCCCAGTTGCTCCTCTTCCTGTCCAGCTCTCTGCTGTGGCCCGGGAGTGCAGTGGAGGATGGCCCAAGTGCTTGGGCCCTGCACCCCATGGGAGACCAGGAGAAGCACCTGGCTCCTGGCTTTGGATCAGCATGGTGCGCTGGCCGCAGCAGCCATTGGAGGGTGAACCAACGGCAAAGGAAGACCTTTCTCTCTGTCTCTCTCTCTCACTGTCCACTCTGCCTGTCAAAAAAAAAAAATCTAGAAATTCATCAAATGTTCAGTGGATGGTTGGACTATCTTGATTTTTATTTTGCAGAATATTTTTCTTGTCATTTTTCAGATGTTCTACAATGAGCATAGAATGCCAGAAGTGTAAAACACAAAACATACTCCTTTAGAAACAGTGTGTCTTCCGTTATTAAATTCTTGTGTTATCTCAATGGAGTTAATGCCAAAATATTTTTCTCCTCCCAGCCTCTCTCCTCCTCTCCAGATCCACTGTTCAGTTACCTCTTAAGCAGGTATCAGCATCCCATTCTTAGTTCTCTTGGATGTGATTTCTCTGTCTCCACTTCTGTGCTCACTCAACCCATCCCCCTGCTGGATCAGCCCTGTCCCAGTTCTCAGACCAAGGCAGGAGTGAACTGAAAAGTAGAAATACAAGGTCATTCTCTCCTCCATACTCTTACTCCACTGCTAGAATAAGGTTTCTGATTCAGTACCTGCCTGGCATTTTGACCTATGCCACTGTGAAATGTGCACTACACAATTCATCATAGTCTGTGTGGTATTAAACTCTTCTAGTACTTATGTTATTGCCCCTACTAGACTCAACTTACAAGATCAGGTAGCACAGCTTACATCCAGAGCTGTGACTCGCAAAACAGTATTTCATATCATTTGGTAAACAGAGTTTGATGAATGACTGTTATATTGCAGAAAAAGGTGTGAGAATTAATTCAATCAACAGGCATTCATGAAGGAACTACTGCAGATCCAGGATTTCATTGGGGGAAATAATGGATGGGATGGGGTAGAGGAATGCCTCCTATCCTGGACACAGAATCTAGAGTACTTCAGAACACCTTTAAAAAGCAGAGAATAATTACTGTTTTGGCTTCTGTCTTAACAAGCAAAACATTAAAATCTTCCTGCCCGAGGTCCTGATTTCACAGATAGGCAAACTGCAATGGAGTTTCCCTGCTTGGATTCGAGACCACTGTCAACACTGACTTTTGCCTCCTGCTCCAACCCCTTGAGCCTCAAATGTGCCTGGCTTTGCTTGTCATTACTTGTGTGTGTGTCCACTTTCAATGGTTCCCTTGAATCAAGAAGTAGACTAAATTTCTTCCTTCATCCTTGTCCTAGGATACCCTCTGTCACCTATTTTTTGCACACACTCCCACAGTAACACGTTGTACATGCAATCCCAGCTTTCTTCTCCAACCTACTTCCCACATGACCAAGAACATCATGGCAGACCTTTAAATCAAATATTAACAAACACTGTTACTTGCTTACACAACATTCATTTTCCCCTTCCTTCTCCTTAATACACTGCACATCTACCCCTGGTCTCCCCCACTATGCAATGGGCTTCAGAGAAAGGTGATTCCATATTTAGCAATAGCAACTGGATTCTGATTTAGTCTCAGGCCATCATTCATGGAGTCCACATTCCTTGCTGTTGACTGGGCTGGATAAGGGATGCTCTACAGATTTCTTGTCACTTTTATAAATCTTTCCAAATATATTCCCCTTATTTTTTTTTTTTTTTTGACAGGCAGAGTGGACAGTGAGAGAGAGAGAGAGACAGAGAGAAAGGTCTTCCTTTGCCGTTGGTTCACCCTCCAATAGCCGCCGCGGCTGGCGCGCTGCGGCCGGCGCTCCGCGTTCATCCGATGGCAGGAGCCAGGTGCCAGGTGCTTTTTCCTGGTCTCCCATGGGGTGCAGGGCCCAAGCACTTGGGCCATCCTCCACTGCACTCCCGGGCCACAGCAGGGAGCTGGCCTGGAAGAGGGGCAACCGGGACAGAATCTGGCGCCCCAACCGGGACTAGAACCTGGTGTGCAGGCGCCACAAGGCGGAGGATTAGCCTGTTGAGCCACTGAGCCGGCCTCCCCTTATTCTGATGTAAGGTTACATATATTAGTTTTTTTGCTTTATTTATTTATTTATTTATTGACAGGCAGAGTTAGTGAGAGACAGAGAGACAGAGAGAAAGGTCTTCCTTCCGTTGGTTCACCCCCAAAATGACTGCTACAATTGGTGTTTTACGGCCGGCGCGCTGCGCTGATCCAAAGCCAGGACCCAGGTGCTTCCTCCTGGTCTCCCATGCGGGTGCAGGGCCCAAGCACTTGGGCCATCCTCCACTGCACTCCCGGGCCACAGCAGAGAGCTGGACTGGAAGAGGAGGAACCAGGACAGAATCCAGCGCCCCGACCGGGACTAGAACCCGGGGTGCTAATGCTGCAGGCAGAGGATTAGCCTAATGAGCCGTGGTGCCAGTCATATATTAGTTTTAAATAGCACTGTTCTCTCTTTCTTTCTCTTTCACAGATTTTCTATTTCAAAGCAGTGAATTTTCAAAGGGTATTTATATATATTTGGGTTGCTTTTAATTTTCCATTATGAGGAAAGCTTTCATTAATTTTCATGTAAAAATCTTTGTACATATATTTTCATTTCATCTGGAGATGAAATGTCTAGGTTATATGGAAAGACTATTCTTAACGTTAACAGAAGTACCAACCAGGTGTTCAAAGCAGTACATTCCCACCACCAATGTATAAGTGTTCCAGTTGCTTCACAATGTGTCTACAACTTAGTATTGCCATCCTTTATTATTTAGCCATTCTAGTATCTGTATATTGAGATCACACTGTGGTTTTAAAATTTCATTATTTTGGTGAAAAATAGGGTTAATATCAATTTTGTACATAATTTTGTAAATAATAAACACTTTTCCATCTGTTTATTGGCCATTTTATATCTTCTTGTGTGAAATATATCTTCAGATATTTTGTTTATTCCTACTTGGATTGTCTGATTTACTGAGTTGCAAGAGTTCGACACATAATCTATACAAAATCTTTTTTTAGATATACAGAGAAACAGGCCGAGATACACAGAGCTAGCAAATAATATCTTTCGAAGAACAACATTATTTTTAAATTTTTAGTTAAATCAAATATGTTTTATTTTACATTTTATCAGTAATTCTTTTGGGGTCCTAAGAAACTTCTGCCTGACTCCAGGTAACTCCAGAGGTTATCTGGAAAATAATACACTAAAATCACAGAAAAATCCTCAAAAACTAAATGTTCAAGGAAAGAAAACAAAAATGAGCAGCTATTCTGTGATTCATTCTACATCAGTTTCTAAGGACAGGAAAGCTAATCTATAGAGGCAGAAAGCATATCAGGCACAAGGGAAGTTTAAGGAAATGAAAACATCTTCTATGTTGAATGTATATTTTTCAATAGACAGCAGACTATGTATAGTAGTTGCACCTTATTGTATATATGACATAATGAAAACAGGTGATTTAAAGCAAAATTCAGTGGGAATATAGAGCTGTGTTGATAGGAAGACAGGTGGACATACAGTCCTTTGGAATAGGATTTAGGGGAAAAGCAACGCCTTGCTATGTCTGAGGGGGAAAAGCTGACCTTTAATTATACAGAGGTTATTAAATAAGTACTTTATTCTAAATCATAAATGTCATATAAGTTTTCAGACACTGGCATAATTCAAACAAGCCAACCACACACTGAGATAATTCCTCAGTGGAGCAACGGACTTGTTCCTCCCATGCAGAAAGAGCTTAAAAGGAGAGAGGGAGGGAAGGTTAAGGAGATAAGAAAAGGGAACAGCCCCTAGTTCTCTCTTGGTCCAGAGGCTATGAAGCTAAACTTGCAACTTTATGGGGAAAACAAAAGCATATGGCATTGAAAGTGAGAATTTTCCTCCTGCAGCAGTTTATGTTGCAACAGAAAAAAACGAGACACATTGAAAAATAAATCACTATGCTCTAAAACTGTTAGGGAAATTCCCACATAGGACGATGCAATTTTATAGCTATATATCTCTATATTATATATTCTAAGTTAGTAAAAGTACACATGAAATAAATAAGGCTTGGAGGGATTGAGACTTGTGTAGTCATATAACTAGTTAATTGGCAGAAAAGGACGAAGAATACAGTTGACCTGGTTCAGTCTGCTTATAAAATTGTAACTCTAGCCTAAGGCTCTTCACAGAGTATATACTTTCAAAAACACCTGTGGAACAAATTCATGGCAATATGGTAAAAATTTCATAGAAAGCATAAATTAACAGAGGATGAATTTAGATGATCATATCTCTTTTTTTCCTAACGAAGTGAGTGCTGTATATACTCTTTATCCCAGTTCTTCACATCAGGGAATGAAACATATTTTGTGAAATTACTCTAGCAGGTATTAATGCCAAAGAAAGAATGAAGTGGAAAACTCTCAGGAATTGTAGGAAACTATTTCCTAGAAACAGCTGAGGGAAGTTAGATCCTTCTGAAGTGGTTCAGGAGGGTTTTTCCTACCTCCTTTCTATAAAATGGATTGATAATATTAAACTGTTTCAGGCCCTATGAATTTAAAATAAACTTGGAAGACTAAATTTTCAACAAATCCTCATGCAATCATAATTATACTGGAGCATCAGAACCTTTGGTCATTTCTGAAGTCAAAGTGTTTTCTGGGTAGAATGCAGGAGAACAAACTGACCATCTTCACCCAGAGTCCAAGACTTCAGTTCTAAAATATCAAGAGTCCCTTAAAACAAAATTAACTACACAACTATTCACTACATACAAATAATAGAAACCTAATTTATACAAAACATCTCAGAAGCCACCTGTTATTTTTCTACTATGGTTCTACAGCATTGGGATAATTTAAATTGAAATTATTTTATCCCATGTACTGTGGCATATCCACTCATTTAACACAGGAACATTGGATTGAGTTAGCATATTAGTTGATTTATATTTCCACCAAAAATCACTTCCAGTTTTGTCAACACCTTAACTTATGGGGAACATAACAGTTTTTATTCCTATTAGTTTACATGGTAACCACACTCAAAAACTAATGGTCTGACAGTTATATACACGTACAGAACCTTTAAACAAAAAGGAATAATAAAATACTCTTCAACAGCAAAGTCCTATAAAATTAAGCTCTAGAAAGTAAAAAAAGTCAAAATATCATAGTCTTTATAATATGAGTAACAATTTCAAAGAAGTATGAAATGCATATTTGTGGCTAGAATCCAATTCTGAGATCAAAGTTTGCTTATAAAGAAAATAAAGATTCCTAAAAGTAAAATCTGTCAAATATTTCTTGTGTCTAATGTAAAAATGACAGAACTAAGTACATCTGAAGATGGTACTTAGGTGAGTTATATCTTTGAAATATCAGATATTGAGAAAATACTCAAAAAAATAAAAATAGTCTATGATCTGTTAGTTTTTAGAAAAACATTCATACAAGCTTTCAGAAATATATTCAAGTTTATGAATGATGCATCTTAAATATATTCACCAGACCAATCTTGTGCATTACTAGAATTAACAAAAATAGGGGGCCGGCTCCGTGGCTCACTTGGTTAATCCTCCACCTGCGGCGCCAGCATCCCATGTGGGCACCGGGTTCTAGTCCCAGTTGCTTCTCTTCCAGTCCAGCTCTCTGTTGTGGCGGGAGTGCAGTGGAGGATGGCCCAGGCCCTTGGGCCCTGCACCCACATAGGAGACCAGGAGGAAGCACCTGGCTCCTGGCTTCGGATCAGTACAGCTCTGGCCATAGCGGCCATTTGGGGGCTGAACCAACAGAAGAAGACCTTTCTCTCTGTCTCTCTTTCTCACTGTCTAACTCTGTCAAATAAAAAAAGAATTAACAATAATAAATACAAGAAAAGCTTTTTACTATTTGAGAGAAAGCAATAAAATTGTGCCAATTTATTTCAAAGAGATTAAACATGAGCAACATAAGTACTGATCCTTTAAACTTGCAGGTAAAATTTTCTGGAAATTTATTCCTGATAAAAGCATTCAATTCATATCACTTGTGCTACTGGATAAATATCTCATGAAAAAATGTTTCAAAGTAGCTCATTATCTCAAGTAAAAACCAAGGGATATATATTAACAGATACAGACAATACACATTTTTCACTCCACCCAGAGTAGATATTTAACTCGCTCTAACATAAGTCCCAAAGTAGACTCTGTCATCACTGCATTCTAGTCTCCCAGTAAAACACTCAAAAGAGCACAATCCATAAGGAATCATTCCTAAGTCTTTTTTGATCCGAAGCCAGGAGCCAGGTGCTTCTCCTGGTCTCCCATGCGGGTGTAGGGCCCAAGGACTTGGGCCATCCTCCACTGCCTTCCCGGGCCACAGCAGAGAGCTGCACAGGAAGAGGAGCAACCAGGACTAGAACCTGGGGTGCAGGCACTGCAGGCAGAGGATTAGCCTATTGAGCCATGGCGCTGGCCCTAAGTCTTAATGCAAATATAAAGAATCTTTAGTAACTAGACAAAGTCACCAACAAAGTTTTAAAAATGCCCTAGAAATATAATTACCTCAATAAATACTGGCATCAAAATCAAGTAGTGTCCATTATTATTACTCAAAATACAGGACTAGAATATCTGTGAGGCAAGGCAAAACAAGGAAGAGTTTTAATAATAATATCAAACATTTTGTTGTTCATTAAAAGTCAAGTTTTCCTTCTACCTTGAAGTTTAAAGAAAAGACATGAAAAGAATACTCTGGGTCATCACTGTGAACAGACGTGGACGCTGTGTCTTGGGATGGGGCTTTCGTTGTGAAGAAGGAAAATAAGCCGAGCACTCTTGAGAGACTGACCGTCCTGTGGTCAGATGGACCTCAAACCTCATCTTATCCCAGATGATGGGCAATTTCTCCGACTGTATACATTGAACTCTTCTTAATATGCTCACCAATGTACCAAATGTACCAGGAAAAAGTCCTCCTGCACACCATGCTTTTTCCTCCTCTCCATTTTTGCTTGAGCTGTAGTTTCCACCCTGTATGAAAACCTTCCCCAGGGTCTCTCTCCAAGCACCAGTGCTACCACTGAATATAATACCTTCCTGCTTACACAGACAGCTGTGCTCTTCAGAACTCCTCTAACACTCGCTCTGCCATCCCTCCAGAACATAATCATATACTATCTTGGGATGTTTCTCAACTCTTTCTCCTAATTATAAAAATGCTTACACAATACATACTTTGTTTGCACCAAGTACTGGGCAAAAGCATAGTTAACCTTTAAAGCAAACCTATGAATCAGCCTACCATAATTCCCATTTGATAGATGGAGAAAGAAACTTAAAAATCGGCAAGGAGCCACCACTCTTAAGCAGTAGAGAGCCTGCATCTTGGGCTCACATCTGAGCTCTCTTTAGAGATCTCCTCCTTTGCTACTGTGAAATATGACCTCATGCAAATACCAGTCCTCTTCACTGTAAGCTAACGTCACAGAGAGTGTCTTTTACTTCTTTCTGCTTCCAATACCTCATACTACTTAGCATAGGATGGGGCAGATGTTAAGAGCACTGATGGAGGGAAGCGTAGACAATGTATCCAGAAGGTACAAATAGTGTATTCCTAAAGATTCCCATAATATGTTCTAATAGGTCTTTATTTGTGTGTTGCATTCTTAAGGGTCCAAACAACTAAAGGCAGAAGCCTCTAGAAATGAAACTCTTCAGAGGAAGTGAATTTTTATATGTAAACTAGATCAATGGTCAGGGTGGCAAGCTGCTTTTTTAAGAGTGAAGCTCTTTTTCTAGTTCATTTTTTATTAATTTTACTCAAATCTCTCTGAAGATCTTGCTGTAAACAAAACGCTTCTGCCAGTCCTTAAACAACTTCGTAAATTCTGTTTTCACTAAATGTATAAATATTTACAAAGAAAGGAGACAAATAAAAGATAACTTCTGTTCCAGTGTAAAGATAATAGTATAATGTGGGGCATATACCTACAAAATACTGTGCAGAAAAACCTCAAAAAAGAAACAGCAGGGCTGACTGAGGGTCTGCCTCCTCCCCATTCTCACCACTGGGAAGCCCCACAAAGAAGGGAAATGGAGATGTTGGTAGGGGGAAAAGTCACTTGAAAGCACATTAGGACAAAACTAACTTACTGTGCTCATACATAATGCTCATCAATGTCTTTCACCAGCTCCATGGTATCCCACAAAAAAGAACACCCCTATGCACAAGTTCACTATTAAATAATATAACCATTCAAAGACATACAGGGTTGATCACAATCATACACCAGGATGTTAGTAACACTGAGAACTCAATCAGGCCTCTGCTACATGGCTGTGGAGTTAGTCAAGCTATTAATGGAACTGATTTCCTACAATGAAGAATTTAGCAGCTTGGGGGGAGGCGGGTCCATCATTCTAATATTATACACTCCTCCAACTCTGATTCTGGTGTTCCATTGTATTGGCTACTTCACAAATCAGCACTCAATCACATAGAAAGGGAATTCTGTACAGCTCAACTCCAACTTCACATTCCCACGAAATACATAAGCTCATGCTGTACAACTATCACACAATTTAAATGGAAGTTTAGAAATAAGTAGTTTACACCATAGTACAGTTTTCATTTTTACTGGAAATCTCAGTGAATCCAATTGTTGTTGTTCACACACACTTCTTAAACATAAAACACAGCAGTTACACAGATAGTGAGGTTCTGGGTTTTTCATTTTTAAAAGAATATACATAATACTCGATCTGGACTTCCAAATATCCATGTCTGATTCATACTTACAATGCTGGAGGTTTCTGAGAGGTTGAATACACTAGACAAGGATGGCTGCCCCACCACGTATAAATAAACTTTTCAGCACAAACGCTTGCAAAAATGAGAATTACTAAGCTACCATTCATATAAGGGGTTAAAAATGGAAGCTAAAGAAAAAAAAAAGTAAAATATAGCTTTTTCTGGAAGTTCGCAAAACCAACTGAATTGTTAAATTGCTAACAATGGTCCCGGAGCTAATTCAACTTTTGCATTGGTGTAAACCACAAACAGAACTATACAGTGCATTTCTTTTCAAACATCTTCAGGATTCCTATAAGGTAGATGAGACCAAGGGTAAGGGTGACTATACATGGCTTTCATGCAGCAAATGCTATCAGAACTGTATATTTACAAGCCTGTGGAATAGAGCCTCATTTCTGCAAAAACTGTCTAGACATGATCCTCCTTTAGAAGTTAACCCACGGCAGACAAAAGTACATCTCTTCCACCCTTCTGCTCCCTATTTCCCCAAACCAATCTACCTTGGTGTTTTGCATGCCAAGCCAAACATTCCATAAATAATGCTGTGGTGCACAAGCATTAAAGTTCAGAGAGTTTGTGCCTTTGAAGTATGTAGTGACAGGACCAAGGACACACGGGTTCAGACCCAAGCCGGGTATTCGGCGGGTGGTTTGAAACTGTCAACCCGGGAGAGGCCTAGGGGAAATGGATACAAGCTTCCTCTGCCACCACCCTTCCTCTCCTCTCCCCTCCCCTCTGCTTTCGTTGTGGTTTCTCATGGAGACAATCAAAGCAGAGAAAGCTGAATTTTGAATTAGTAACAAACACACCAGGAATATGTAATTCCAAGAGAGAAAAAAAAAAAAAAGAAACTGCTTTAGAGGGTCGAGGGGGAAGGGGCTGTTGGCAACACATCTAAGTGACAGACCTCCCCACCCCCACCCTAATTCAGCACAAATCTATACATTCTCTCTGGATCCCCTTTTGCTCCCAGTTCGCAGAGCTCAATCCAACTTGACCCTCAATCCTAATGATCTGAGGACCTGCACGGCGTCCCCCTTGCAAGTGTGTGTCTCTCAGTGAATGTGTCCAGTTTTCTGGAAGCCCCTGAATCCGGACAGTTAGAGCAGGCAAGGGATGCTCCCACCCTCCCACCGTGGACGGAGTGAAGGGGGGGGGGGGTATGCGATGGAGACAAGGGGAAAGCGATGCAGAGCTATGCGTTACGGCCAGCGGCTGAAAGGAAGACAGGGAAGAAAGAAAGGGTGGCGAAGAAGTGGGGCTGGGGGAGAGCAAGAAACGGATGAAAGAAAGGCTGGGAGGCAGAAAGGAGGGGAGAGGAGAGAGGGATGTTGGGAAGGATGAGGGAGGGAGGGAGGGAGGGAGGGAGGGCTGGAGAGCCGGGAGGGAGGGGAGGCTGGAGGGGATGGGAGGGAGGCAGGGAGGAGGGAGGCAGGCAAGGATGGAGGATGCTCTGCCCGGGACTCACCTCTGTGGGTCGGTGGGAGTTTCTCGCCTCCTCCTCTCTCGCCTGTTCGCAGCAGCTGGAGTGGTAATCACAGAAGGGGCTGGAGAGGCGGCGGCGGGGACGAGGGCAGCAGCTGCTGCAGCCGCCTCAGGCTGAGGTGCGGTGCCGCCTGCTCCGCCCGCCTGCCCCGGTCTCCGCCTCACTCGGAGCTGGAAGCGAAGCCGCTCCCCCCTCCCCCCGCCCGCCCCGCGTCCTGCCCAAGCGCGAGCGGCAGCGGCCCGGATCGCCGCTAGGGGAGGCAGCCAGTGCGCAGGCGCGGCCGCTCGCTCGCCTGCGCGCGCCCCCGCGGCCCCCGTGGCTCCGCAAGACTGTGGGGAGCGTGGGGTGGGAGGTGGCCGGGGCGGCGCGGGGCGGCGCGGGGCGGGGGGGTGGGTGGGGGGAGCCGGGCGCGCGCGGCCTGGAGAGCGCCCGAGAGGGCGGGGCAGGTGAGGCGGAGCTAGGGAGGCTCGGCAGGCTCCACGCCGCAGGTGGGGGGAGGGGATCGCAGCGAAGGCGCCCCCCCCCCCGCCGCCGAAGGGCGCAGGTGCCGTGTCCATGACAACAGCGTTACCCTCCGGGCGGGGCCCCGGAGCCGAGCGTGAGCCGCGAGGTCTTTCAAGAGGGCCCGGTGCGGGAGCGGTCGGAATGGGGCGCAGGGCGGGGTCGCAGAGCTGGAAAAAAGGGTCCACCCGCAAGCTGGGCGCTGACAAGTGGCAGGCGGAGGGCAGGGCCCGCGTCCCGCGGAGGTACTGCTGCGGAAGCGAGACTTGTCGGGACCTGGGGCCCCGGGGGAGATGGGGGTTGGACTTTAAGAGAACTAGAAAGGAATGCAAGTATTAAAACAAACGGCAAGCTGTCTCATTGAACAACCCTTTGTTGAGTGTGGCCTCTAGGGAAGCATGGCGATTTTTTTTATTGATTCAAAGCCTTTTACCGAGCCCCTATTTGTCGCAGCACTCTACTTAGGCGTCTGGACACATTCAGTGTTCGTCCTGGCAGAGCCTCTCCTGCGCTTCGGAACTTCGCACAGGCAGAGTGGGGAGCATAAGCCCAGTCAGCCACCAGCACCTGGGGCCTGTTGGAGGTGCAAAGTGGCTCTCAGAAGTGCTAGCGCGGCAAAGGTACACGGCCACATCAAATGGGAAGCACAAGTTAGTCACCTTCATTCTGCCACAGTGCCAAATGCCGGGTTTTGTTATGCTTTGATTTAAATCAAGAGAGAAAGACAAAGAAATCTGTTGGCAGTTGGGTATGACATAACTGATGCTTCATTCATAACGTGTTACCAGTCGGATACACGCACTCAGTAGCACGGATGCATTTGTTCTTGTCGATACTTGGATGCCTTTATATCCCTTTGTGCGCGCTTTTTTTTTAGCTCTCCATCGTCGGCTATGTCAGCTATTTTTCTATACCTCCTTGATCCCAAGTTAGCTTCTGCAACTGTGTGAAAATTATAACAAGCCCAAAGTCTTTTATTCTCTCCAAGCAATGACTTGAAAGAGCTACCTCTGTCCATTTCTGTTTCTCTAATGTATTCTTAACTTTCTTTTTCCTTTTCACCACCACTTTACCAACGTCAAAATTCCTGAGGACGAAGTGGACAGGAGCCAGACATAACGAAAAATCGCCTTAGCCAACGTTTCAGGACCACGGACAGTGACAGCTCTTGCCCTCCCAGCATGCGTTTTGCTTAGACACTGCGTAGGCGGTGCATACAGAAACCAGAGAAACCCTCTAAACATGGTACAAGGATGAGTTTCAGGAAGTTTAGTGTTGAGCGCCGAACGACTTATGTCCAAAGATTTGAACAGAGTAGAAAAATATATAGTATACTCTGCATTGCAGTCGATAGGGAGGAACTAGGCCTTCTAAATGTTGAAGAATGGGTAAGATTTAGAGGCATCACAAAAATTCTAATGTGGATAAGAGGAGGATGGTTTAGATAGCAAGGCAATTGAATAAATATATCAATATTCCATTCTGCAGCTACACAGTATCTTCCTGGAGGTAGAGGATACCTCCAGGTTTAAACGATCCAAGCATGTGGTAATGGGTAAGTAGCTTAAATGAATGAAGTAGAACACTTCACTGGCGAAATTATCTGTATAATCTTATTGTTACTGCTGTAATTTTCCATTCCTTAGTTTGGAGAGGATATTCTTTAAGATTTTTAAATTTATTTGACAGAGTTACAGACAGTCAGAGAGACAGAGAAATGTCTTCCTTCCGTTGGTTCACTCCCCAAGTGCAGATGTCCAAGCACTTGGGCCATCTTGGAGGGGATATTCTAAAAACTACAGATAAAGATAAACTAGACAAATGTATCTTGTTAAAGGTTCAGGATTCATTTATAGCTTGATCAACCTTACATTTATGTTTTAATTGGCAGTGAATATATATATATATATATCAAGTTTATCTTATCAAAGATTTCTTTTTATTTTGTAGTGACTATTTTTAAAAATCCAGTTACTAGGGTCTTTATACTTACTGATCTCTTTTTTGTAAACATTTATTTATTTTAGAGGCAGAGTTAGAGAGGCAGAGACAGAGAGGTCTTCCATCTGCTGGTTCACTCCTCAAATGGCTGCAATGGCCAAAGCTGGGCCAATCTGAAGCCAGGATCCAGGAGCTCCTTCCAGGTCTCCCACGTGGGTGCAGGGGTCCAATCACTTGGGCCATCTTCAACTGCTTACCCAGGCCTTCAGCTGGGAGCTAGATTGGAAGTAGAGCAGCTGGAACTGGTACTGATACCTATGTGGGACGCCTGCACCGCAAGCAGAGGCTTAACCTACTATGGCACAGCACTGGCCCCTTGTAGTGACACAAAACTAAGATATTAATGAGATTTAAAAAGCATTTATGCTTTCTGTGTAAGCTTTTTGTCCATGGAATTGCTTTAAACTAAATTGAATTTTTAAGTGTAACATTAAAAAAAAACCCTGATTTCTCAAAACCTTGGCCTCACCACCACTCCCCCTTAAAAATGAACCAAACTGCTGCTTATTAATCAGACAGCAATAAGAAATTGCCCAGGTAATGAACTTAAGTCACCAGTAGGCAATGGCAGCAGCTGACTTTTCCTGTTTTGTCCCTTCAAGTAATTTATTAACTCATTTAGGTTTTTAAATGAAATAAAACCCCTGCCTCTGCTTGCTCTATGTTAAATCTGCAATGAGCATTACTTTAGTCATATTCATTTATTCTAGTTAAAGTCTTGCATAACATTACTACCACTGGGTACTGAAAGCTATCACTTAGGGCCGACACTGTGGCATCATAGGCTAAACCTCAGCCTGCAGTGCCAACATCCCATATGGACATTGGTTTGTGTCTCAGCTGCCCCTCCTCTAATCCAGCTTTCTGTTTATGTCCAGGGAAAGCAATAAAAAATGGCCCAAGTCCTTGGGCCCCTGTACCAGTGTGGGAGACCCAGAGGAAGCTCCTGGCTCCTGGCTTCGGGATCAGCCTGCTCCTGCAATTACAGCCGTTTGGGGTGTGAACAAATGATGGGAAGACCTTTCTCTCTGTCTCTCCCTTTCACTGTCTCTAACTCTACCTCTCAAAATCTTCTAAAAATATTTTAAAGCTATCACTTTATTCATCCCTATTCTAAAATAAAGGAAATTTTTAAATCTTTATTTCCTTTGCTTCGAAACTGATTGTGAATCTGGCAGTTTTGATTTTCTTGATTTCAGTGTTGTCCTTCATTTCAATGACATATAAAACATACAGCTATTAGAAAAACAATTTTCTTTCCCTCATTTATATCACAGATTCATGCCAATGGAAAAGTACAGTAAAAAAAAAGTATAGTAAGACCTACAGTATTGTATTTAAATGGAGAGAATACCATTTGAACTAAAATAAATGTAATCGATAATGAGATTTTTATAAAGGACTCTAAACCAATAATGTAATTTTAAGTAAAACTACTACTCATGTTTATAAATATAAATGTCAAAACTCTCAACTCTTGGACCCTCATTTAGTCTGTCAGCTCCAGAAGTTTTGTTATCAAGTCCTCTTGGATAATTTCATTTTTTAATGAATTTTATCTTTCAAAATAGTTTTAAGCTCATGGCAAAATTGAGTGGAAAGAATAGAGAATTTCCATATATTTCCTGTCCTACCTCTAACTTCTGCACTATTCAACCTCCCCCTACCACAGTAATGCCATGATGGACATACAGACACATCATTATAACCAAAATCCAAATTTGCATTAGGGTTCACATCTGGTTTTGTGCAGTCCATTGGATCTGAAGAACTATTTAATGACATATTTCATATTGAATAGTTCCACTGCCCTAAAAGTTCTGTGCTCTTTTCTATCACTTCCTCTTTGCAACCCCTGGAAAATACTCGTCGTCTTACTCTCAATGGTTTTGCCTTTCTAGACGATCATATAGAAGTCATATAAATATGTGGTCTTTCCAGATGCACTTCACTTAGTATTATGAATGTTAGATTCCTCCAGGTATTTTCATGGCTTGATGATTAATTTCTTTTTAACAGTGAACAATACCCTATTTGCTGGATTGCTACAGTGTATCATTTCCCCTACTGAAGAACATCCTGATTTCTTCCAAATTATGGCAATTAAAAATAAAACTGCTATCATAATTTCATTTTTAAGGACCTCCTCTATTTGTCACACTTAGCCACTGTATTTGATATGTATCTATTGTAACCCAGGATTTCTTCTTACATGGTCCAGCTTATTGTCACAGAAATAATAGCTTTTGTCTCTTTTCTATGATATCTACTTACCTTACCTAAATTTGAGTTTTTCAAAGTCCACATATAAATAAATACATAAATTTGTCTTTGGAAGAACGAACCAATGAAACCCTCAGTTCTATGGTTTTTATGTATACCTTCCACTACAGGACAAGATTTAAAACAAAGGCTTTTAAGATTCTCATTTTCTACCTGTAGTCTCTACTAGAGATCAAGTCTTTTTTTTTCTTGTGTGGGTATGGTTATAAATGGATAGATACACACACACACACACACACACACTGAACCAGAGCTTTGGCATGTTAAGTGAGGCTGGTTTGTGTCCTAGAGGCTCCACTTCTGATCCAGCTCCTTGCTAATGGCCTGGAGACCCAGATGAGGCATTGGCTTCAGCCTGACTCAGCAATAACCTTTGTGGCCACTTAGGGTGTAAGCCAGTAGGTGGAAGATCTCTGTCTCTCACTCTCTAACTTTTTCAAATAAAGTGTAAAAAGTCTTTAAGAAATTCTTGTGCTTGTAACCAAACACTAGGTGTTTTAGGAGTCATATATGTAAATTTTCTTCCTAATGCATATTGAAACATTTCAACTGGAACACTACATACATAAAATGTGTTCTGCAGAATAATGGACCCCCAAAGATTTCCATCCCTTAAACCTGTGAATATGTTACATTACATGACAAAAGGAACTGAATGGATGTGATTAAGACTACTGAATGTGCCTTGGCTCAATAGGCTAATCCTCCACCTGCGGGCAGGGCGATGGATTCTGACCCAGTTGCTCCTCTTCCTGTCCAGCTCTCTGATGTGGCGTGGGAGGGCAGTGGAGGATGGCCCAAGTGCTTGGGCCCTGCACCCGCATGGGAGACCAGGAGAAGCACCTGGCTCCTGGCTTTGGGTCAGTGCAGTGCGCCGGCCGCAGCGGCCATTGGAGGGTGAACCAACGGCAAAAGGAAGACCTTTCGGTCTCTCTCTCTCACTGTCCACTCTGCCTGTTAAAAAAAAAAAAAAAAGACTACTGAATGTGAGGTGATCCTGCATTATCCGGATGGTTTCAGTCTGATCCTTGTCCCCATAAAAATGGTGTACCATTCTCTGGCTAGAGTCAGAGATTTATCAGCCAGATGAAGCAGGTCCACAAGAATCAGATTCAAAGCAGGAGAGTCACTGGATTGATTGGTTTTGAAGGAAATCACAAACCAACAAATGTGGGCACCTTCTCGCAGAAAGGGTAACATCTGGACAGTAGGCAGCAAGAAAGCGTGTACCTCAGTCCTACAACCATGAATTCTGCCAACAACCAGAAAGAACCTAGAAATCAACTTTCAGAAAGGAATGCAAACCTTTCAGCACTTTGGTCTCAGTTTTTATAAAACTCTGTAACATGGAAGCCAGTTGGGTCCACTAGACCGGTCTGTGGAACTGCAAGATAACAAATTTGTGTCATTTCTAGCAGCTAAATTTGTTACAGCAGCAGTGGAAGGTGAATACATATTCAACATCAATTGCCTGATCTTTGATCTTCAAGGAGTGAGAACGGAGCAACTGGGGACAGCATCATGGTGTAATGTGTTAAGCCACCACCTGTGACACCAGCATCCTATATGGGTGCCAGTTTGAACCCCAGCTGCTCCACTCCCTATCCAGCTCCCTACTAAATGCCTGGAAAAAGCAGAAAAAGATGGTCCAAGTGCTTGCGCCCCTCCCACCCCTGCGGGAGACTTAGAAAAAGCTCCTGGCAGCGGCCTGGCCTAACAGTCTGAGCAATGTACCAGCATGTGGAGTATCTGTCTCTCACCCTTCGTCTTTCCTTCTTTCTGTGTAACCCTGACTTTCAAATAAATAGGTAACTCTTTAAAAATAAAATAAAAAGTAACAGCTTTGTTGCATGTCATCTATGAACACCTGAAAAGATTGGCCATATTCTAGCTTGTAACACTAGGCATATTTTACAGTTCAAGTAACTTAGTTTCCAAGTCTGCAAAATTGAGGCAATTTGTTACCTGTCTGGATTTCTTGTGAGAATTAAATAATTTGTCAAATTTCAGTGTGCTGTTGTCCACAAATGTTGTATACTTCCATTAATTAATGTTTCTAATGGGAATGAGCAAATAAGCCAGACATTAAAATAAGTTTATTTCTGTCTTTTGGCCATTGGGATCTATCAGCTTTTATTTCCAATTAATATTTAAAAGAATAAAGCATTGTCTCTGACATGACTTATCATATTTATTACATCAATCTCATCTTCAGGCTCCTATAGGCCACTGTCCCTTTAAGACAAAGCTGGGATTGATGTTTAATAAATTCTAAAATTGTATCATTTTCTTTTCATTGCTTACCCTGGAGCACCTTTTTCTGGACTCTAAGAAAGAATAGTTTCTCCAAGAAGGAATTTTTAATGACAACTGGATACTTTAACTAAGTTTAAGAAAAGGGGGAATTTTTACTTACATAACTGGGAGGTCTAGGTGAAATTCAGGTAGATGGAGGGGGCCATCAAAAATATTCATCAAGGCAAAGACTCTGATTGGCTTGCTGGAGCCTTGCATTCATGTCTGAACAGATTACTGTGACACAGAGGAACGGCATATTCTGGTCCACATACTCACTCTTGTGACCACATGCAGGAAGAGGAGCAGTTCCCAACATGAATTTGAGGAGGGGAATGGGAAAGCATACTAAACCAATCAAATTTACAGCTATCCATTCAGCACTGTGAAGTTATTTTAAAAGTGATTTCCATAATTCACAATAAAATTTTATTGGCAAGTGGTGGTTGAAATGTACCTTACAGATTTTTTAAGAATATGTTGAAAATGATAATTTGCAAGAAAGTTAAGAAAAATAGAGGCAATGTTTCCAAACCATACTTGATTATGGAACCCTCTCTTAGCACCTTTTGAGACTGGAGTTGTAAAAAACATACTTTAGTAAAAGCTGACAGTGTTCATCTTATTCTGTCAATCTTTGATTCATAACTCATTAGTAATTTATTTATGTTTTTCCTTGATTAAAATATCACTGCCATTATCATTTTTATCAAAGAATAACTTAGAACTCAAAGGGACTTTAGTGACAATCCTTATCTACTGAGGCTCCTTATTTTGCAGATGGAGAAACAGACTCATTATGATTTTTCTCCTTTAATTATTGAGCCAATTTTTATATAAATCATATGCACTAGGTTATGCTGATAAAATAAACAACCCCAATCTCACAGTGTTATATAATAGCTCTGTTTGACATGACTTCCTGAGACCCAGCCTACCTCAACAGTCACTGTCTGGAATGTAATTCATCATCATTATAGAGATACAAACAATTGATTGGTAATATCCCAGGGGTGACTTGTGCATTGAACCCAAATTAGTCACATAGCTCACATAACCACAAAGTGCCTCAAACTACAAAACAACTGTGTGCCTGAAAGGCAAGGAAGCTAAAATATTTTGTGAACAGTCATGGCTGCCATAGTGAACAGAATTGAGACAGAATACGCAGACTTAACATTTTTAATATTCCTTCTATTACTTTTGATTACCAACTGTGATCTGATAATGCATACAAAAATATAACTTACAGAATATTTACCTTTTTTACTTTTTTTTTTTTTTTGACAGGCAGAGTTAGACAGTGAGAGAGAGACAGAGAGAAAGGTCTTTTTTCCGTTGGTTCACCCCCCAAGTAGCCGCTATAGCCGGCGTGTTGCAGCTGGCGTGCTGCGCCAATCCGAATCCAGGAGCCAGGTGCTTCCTCCTGGTCTCCCATGTGGGTGCAGGGCCCAAGCACTTGGGCCATCCTCCACTGCATTCCCGGGCCACAGCAGAGAGCTGGACTGAAAGAGGAGCAACAGGGACAGAATCCGGCACCCTGACCGGAACTAGAACCCGGTGTGCCGGCGCCACAGGTGGAGGA
The DNA here is from genome assembly GCA_949820135.1 of Sylvilagus floridanus. NCBI lineage: Eukaryota > Metazoa > Chordata > Mammalia > Lagomorpha > Leporidae > Sylvilagus > Sylvilagus floridanus. Next base: position 61,608,951 of record OX463245.1, on the reverse strand, counting down.
TTAGCCTAGGGAGCCACAGCGCCGGCAGCATATTTACCTTTGTAAGGAACTACGTTTAGAAATTTCCACATGTTAACTCATGAGATCACTAACGTCATCCACATATGTAAGATGAGGAATTGTAAACAGAGTGTGTTACAAGGCTGGCCTCTGTGTACGACATGAAAAGGCACCCTTTAGTTTAAGGCTCTAGCTATTATTTTTGTATCAGATTGTAGAGTTGGTAAGTGGTAGAACTGGGTTTCTGAGTCATCTAGTCTAGCTCCAAGGTCCATACTGCTCTTCCTAATGCTCTGTTACCTCCCTCTGTTGGGAAAAGTAACTCCTTCATCTGAGTCAAATATAAACCTGTTAATTCTGTTCAAAGTGATAGGAGATGATTTGTACCATTTTTATGGTGTTCAAATTATAATTTATTAAGCAAATATGTGAATCTGGAATATTCTCTACAAAACTCTGAAATAATCATAGTTCTCTGTTTTTCAGTAATTTCACATTGCTTATAATAGTTAGGTATCTTTGTTATATGACTTGTTCTTTTTAAAATTTGAAACACCCCAAAACATTTTGCAAAGGAGCTTTAGGGGCTCATAAAACAAATGTTATCTCAAACAAACATTTCAACAGTATATGGGTAGGTAATGCCACAGACATAGAAATGCCCTTATTCTGCATACAAATGCACGGATGCATGTACACTTTCCTTTTCCTGTAATATTTTGTTTGACACAGCACTTTGCTGACTAATAAAGTCCACTGAACAAGCAATTCTTCAGTTCTACATTGTTCCAGTAACTTTTTGTATGCTGTATTGATATTATTACTATAGTCTCAAACCCAATCCTGTTAAGAATACATATTCAAAAATTATGGCACATTGATTCATGCATTACCATTCAAGAAATTTTTGACACTTTCTTATTGGGTGACAATTACAACTCTCAGCTTTGACTATTTATATAAAAGACACAGTTTGTACCCTCAATGATCTCATAGTTAATATGTACAAATAAATAATCCTATGCATTAGATCACATATATGTATAGCTGCCACCCATTCCATATTAACTCACCTAGTGGAGGTAAGACAAATCTTCATTCCTGAAGGCCCAAATTCTTGGTGGAGCTGTCTCTGAGTTGTTTAGGCTCCCATTAAATTTCCCCATTGTAGGTTAAAGGACTCCATGAAACCTCCTTGGTTTCAGACATAATTCTCCCTGTCTCTATTATAGAACAGCAATCCAACTTCTCCTTAGTAAACACATCAACTACCAGAAGTCAAGGTAATTTTTCATTGATTCAGGTAAATGATGAGCCCAAAATGGCCAGGTGGCAGAATTAACCTCAATTTAATAAACAATTACGTCCAATGGTTCAAACATTGGCAAGAAAGAACATAGAAATAAGCTCTCCGAGTCGATGATTCTAGGTCTGGAGTAAAAAACAGTGCGTCAATGTTCTTAGTACATGGGTTAAGAATTAAACATTATTATGTATTTACCAAAAGTTAATACACATGGTATATAGAAACAACCCAAATTCATATATTTTATTTATTTATTTAAGAGAGAGAGGGAAAGAGAGAGAGAGAAAGTTGATCAATCTTCCATCTACTGGCTCACTCCCCAAATTCCTGCAACTACTAGGACTGGGCTAGCTCAAAGCCAGGAGCCTGGATCTCCATCCAGGTCTCCCATTTAGATTCCAGAGACACAAGTATTTTGATCATCATTGCTATCTTTCCACAGGCATCAGAGGCTGCATCAGAAGAGTAGCTGGGACTTGAACCTGCACTCCAATATGGAATGCAGACATCCCAAGAGGAAGCTTCATCCAGTGCACCACAATGCCACCCCAAGTTCACAGATGGTCATCTGCCAAGAGGCACTATCTAATTCTTCAAGAGCACATTCTATGCTTCTGTGGAGGCAGTTGATTCTAAGAAGCTTCAAAGTCAAGTATATGTTGAAATGTATAACACCATCATACTTTTATTGCTTTGTAATAAGTTCTTTGGTCAGGAACAATACATAACAAGATAAGCTGATGGTGAATAATGCACTCCAAAAGTTCCCTAATGGTGGTATTTAAAGAGACCTTTGAATCAGGGAAGAAGATGCAATACCCAAAGTTACTTGCAGTTCCACTGAGCACAAAATCATTCCCATTCAGTCTGAAAGAAATCCAAATTAATCTAAACCCATGTTGTTGGTTGGTTTTCCCAAGGAGTAGTGTCATTTCACAATCTATGTTTTACCTCTGCTGTTGAATCCTGTGCATTCAGTAAAGGTCAGAGTCAAGAATCTGTGATAAGATAAATTATTGAACCCTTGTAGAATTTCTGTACATGCTACTATGGACACTTTGCACATTAGCCTATTGATCAAGCACTTGAGAGGTTAGGAAACTGCTTTCTAGGTGACAACCACAGATCAAGTCACCACGTACACTTTTTTCTAGTAGTTAAGCACTCCCATTTGTCTTCTGCTATTCAGGAATCCCATCCTTTCCACTGAAATCACAGATCCTATTTCAAAGTTGGCCTCTTCCACTGTCATCCCAACCAACAAAAGACAGCCACCACAAAACTAATATTCTATAATTGTATTATGGAGAATTCCAAAAATATGTAACAGAAGAAGAGTACAATTATTATATCACTATCTATTGGTCAATTTTTTGATAATTAACAGTTCAAAAGCAATCTTCTCCATCTGTACTCACATTCACTTCAACAACCACAGTTTTGTGGATTCTCATATTTCCCTAATATGTTTCTCAATATTTGAGAATATTTCAAGCTGTTGGTCTTGAAGGGACAACAAAGGACAGTGCATCGAAGTCTTATAAACAGGGAACCACTGTCAACGCAATTCACTTATGGTATGTTAATGCAGGTTCTTCAGATATAAAATAAATAATATCCTTAGATACAGTAGATATTTCTGTTGAAGGTTCAATGAGATTTGTGAGTTCAAGGTCTTCAGATTCATCTCCATCCACCTAAATGTCCTTATGTCCAGTTCCAGAATTCCACTCTTTCCTACATTCCCAAGGTAATGTGCTAAAAATTTCATATAAGATACTTTAATGAAGTCAACTTACATTTAATTTTAGAATTTTCAGTTTTAGATTTGGGATAGGATTTGGGATCTCCCCTCAGCTACAACAAATAAGAGATGATTTTAAGACAGCAAAATTTCTCTGGGCCTTGGCCTGCCATAAGCTAATTTTTTTAAAAAAAGGTTTATTTATTTATTTGAAATGCAGAGTTACAGAGAGGCAGATGCAGAGGCAGAGAAAGGGAGAGAGAGGTCTTCCATCTGCTGGCTCACTCCCCAAATGGTCACAATGGCCAGAGCTGGGCAGATTCGAAGCCAGGAGCCAGGGGCTTCTTCCTGGTCTCCCACGTGGGTGCAGGGGCCCAAGAACCTGTGCCATCCTCCACTGCTTTTCCAGGCCACAGCTGAAAAAGTGGAGCAGCAGGGACTCGAACTGGAACCCATATGGGATGCTGACACCACAGATGGCAGCCTTACCCATTACATCACAGTGCTGGCCCCTTAAACTAATGTTTTTAAAGCTCTGGGCTCTTCAAATTTGTTTCTATAAGTGATCTACTACAGTCTCAAAAAAAAAAAAAGAAGAACTTCTATTCCACGGTATTTAGCAGTCATCAATAATATTATAGTGGTAACATGCACTGATCATTTGCTTTTACAGAGCTTTGCTTTGAGTAAGTCTTTCATCTAAACAACAAAAGATAGCAATTTGGAAATGTGATATAACTGGGTGTCATAGATTACTGGTAACCCATTTTCCAGTAGTAATGATATCATCATTATATTAAAATTTTAGAGTACACCTAACTCAAGAATCAACTCTTTGAAGTCTACTTCTTGGAACCCCAAATTTTCAAGTATCTTAATATTTCAAAACAATAAACTGTAATTTAAGGATCTAATTCACAAAGATTGTCATATTAGGAATTCTGAAAGAAATAAAAGGGAATGAAGATGAAATACACCAAAAGTTGGTAATTTGTTCTTGGGAAACAAAATGAAAAGATGTAGTAATCAAATCCCAGAACAATACTCAGTGCTTCTCTACCAGGGTGATGACTAGACACCACTGAAATCATGAAAAAGGAGGGGGAGCCTTTAGCTTGTGTTGAAACAAAGAAACAGACTAGGGAAGGCAGGAGAGTTTCTGATGAATGGAAAGCATACTATAATTCAAAAATGCTGCTCGAAGAGAAAGCAATGGCAAAGGAGTAATAGTTCTGCTCCTTCAACTATCTAATCCTTCTAGAATTATCTTCCTTGGAAGGATCTGAGTAGATATCAGCTGGCCAGAAATGCTAAGAGATGATTTACTCAAATTCTCATTCCCAGCATTTCATAGTGCAGAACAGAAGGGTTTGAGTGAGAGACAATAGACAAATACATGGTATAACAAATTTGATTCAGAAAGATGTCAATATTTTTTCTGCATATGAAATATTTCTTTTATTCTGGGTAAGAGAACCTGCATCTGCTCCCCAGGGGAATATAAAAATTAGACTCATGTTAAAACCTACTTAAACAAAAACTATTGGATGTATTCTGTGCAAATAGTAATACATAAGAACAATGTGGATACTCTAGAAATGGAAATGGCTATATACTTAGAGTGTGAAAAATTGAGTGTTTAGAGGGAAAAAAATTAGAAATGAGACTGTGTTGAGATAGTACTCCAATCTTCAGTGAAGTCTACAAAATGGACACTGGATTAGCTTTAATTGAGCTTTATAAAAATAAAGAAGAGATGGAATGAAAGAAAATATTCTTTTCTGTCCTTGGACTAAAATTCAAATATTTTAGATAAACTAATTTGGAATTTAATAAGGAGTAGAATGACACATCTCTTTCTCAAAAATAAAGTTTGGGCTACCAGAACAGGCTATTAGGAGACCTAGGAGGTTAAAAGATTGGGACACAATATAAGGCTACTCTTTTATACACACACACACACACACACACACACATATATATATACACTTTACATACATTTATATATAAAGCAATTTTAACCAAATATTCTCAAATGATGAAGTTGTTAATCATGCCATTGAGAATGTGCAGATGAGACTCAATCTAGGATAATTATATAAGTTTTGGAGCCCTTTAACCTAAAGCGTTTTTTTAAAACTACTCTAGATAGAAGTCAAGACAAAGATGCTATTTACATACACCAGAATGGACAGCAAATATGACACTACCACTAGAAAGGACATACTCTCCAATGTCCATCTTAAATTTGACCATAGAGGAAAATGGACAGAGACTCACCCTACAAGTAGAGCTAGGTATCGTCAATTTGGTTAATCAAGTATTTTGCTTCTTTTTCAAATCATGAGATACTTGATATTCTTGTTTATGACAACATTATATTTACATATTGAAGAAAAGATATATGTATACTGCTGGTTAAAATGTTCATGTGGTGAATATTGCTCACTGTTTACTATTTGTCACTATCTCCTTCCCTGTACCTAATAGCATGACCGGGTCCATTTATGTGTCTAAAAAAACTAAAGTCAACAACAAAAGAATTGTGTCTATAAATGCATGTGTTCCACCATATAATGTTGTATGAGCCAATTTCTTTATTTTTCTAAATTTGGAGCAGGCTTTCTGTTACTTGTATCCAAATTTAACCTAAGAAGGACATATACAATTAAGAATCGGGTGACATGCAAATGCTGATATAATTCCTGGAACAGATATTCCCTGAGATGATAAAAAGGCAAACGATACTTTGCAAAGATAAGTAAGAAGGGTGATAGGGAGCCTAAAAGATATTTCAAATACTTTAGTAGCCTTAATTAGCTTATGGTCTCTTGGAAATACATGAATTCCACTTCAGCAAGAAAACAAGCAGTAGCCATGGGTATGCCTAGGATATGACATTGAAAGGGATCTGTTTCAAAGGCAATAACAAATGTTTGAAATCATCTGTTGTAACATTATGCTGTACAGAGAACTAATAATCACGTCTTTTAAACATTTATTTTTTAGAGAGAGAGAAAGAGAAAAAAAAAAAAAAAAGACAGCTTCCATGTACTGTTTCACTTCCCAAATGCCCACAACAGCTGGGGCTGGGCCATAAAAAATCCAGGAATCGGAAACTCAATTCAGGTCTTCCACATGGGTGGCAGGGACCCAACCACTTTCGCCATCATATGCTGCCTCTCATGGTGTACAATAGCAGGGAGCTATAATTGGCAGTGGAGCTGGAACTCAAGCTGAGCTACTCCAATGTGGGAATGAGGGTTTCCTAAACAAGGGCTTAATTGCTAAGGCAAACACTGGCCATATTTGGTTACCGTGGATAACAGGAGATGCAGAAGATGATAGCAACACGAACAAATGCTAACAATACGTAGGTGGCTATCACTGGAAGTTAATAGAGAAATATGATAAGCCAGGAGCTAAGGACACAAGATCAGAAGTTTAGTAAATGATATTAATAAAGTCAGAAATGTGTAAATGATAAATGGCTACTAGGAAATGATATTCTGCCTCCACACTGGGGAAAGAGAGAGACATTAGGGGCAGCCTGAAAGGCACAATAGAGCCCCATTCAGAGAAACTGCTGTTCCTTAGCTCCTGCCAGCTCCTTGCATGCAACACAATGGGTTTGTATTGCCAAAGATCCTCTGGAGCTGTAGAATTTTATGAGAAATCTCATTTTTTATAATTCTGATAGCTAATTCAAATTTAACATACTGTGTATGCCTACACTAGGCAAGCCTCCAAAAACAAACAAACAAATATCAGGTGTATTGGTCCCAAGGCCACTAGTTTTCCAAATATGTCTTAGGGGATTTTTTTTTTCTTAAGGAGCTATTTCTGATAGCTTTCTGAAGTTCAGTAATTCTTACAGTTTTACTTATTTCTTTTGTTGCTGTTAAACTCAGGAGACTTACATTTAATAATTTTCCTTTAAAAACATGCAGAATTTGAATTAAATTATATTCTTACACATATAGGTACATCAAAACTAAGTGTTTAGGAATATATATAAATATTCACATTATAACTAATCAAGAAAACAAATATTCAAAATTTTGAGAATGACACCTAATAGGCACTTAACTGAATACCAATATATTAATACAAAAATATTGTTTCACAAAAAATGATACAGAATAAACAAAAAGGGAAAATAGTTATACAAATGAAAAAAACTACCCAAAGCATATACTTATGTATGCATATACTTATGTCTTTCCTTAAATAATATTTATTTAAAAGGGTTACACAGGGGTGAGGGAGAAACAGAAGTCTTCTATCCACTGGTTAGCTGCTAAAATGGCTACAATGGCCAGGGCTGGGCCAGAACAAAGCCAGGAGTTTCATCCAGATCTCTCACGTGGGTGCAGGGGCCCATGCATTTGGGACATCCTCCATTGCTTTCCTAGAACATTAACTAGGAACTGAATCAGATGCGGAGCTGTTGAGGCATGAACTGGTACCCTATGGATGCTGGCATTACCCACTACACCACAGCAGTAGCCCAAAAAACTTTCTTATACTGAGTTTACACTTCTCAGTTTTCATCTATCCAATTCTGAAGAAAACAATTACACCTCTATAGCATCCATTCTTTGAAAATCCATCATTTAACACATAAACTATCACCGGGCCAGTGCTGTGGCACAGCAGGTTAAGTCATCAATATACAACAATTCAATTATTTTTCATTTACACTCAGAGTTGTGCAAACATCACCACTGCACAACTTTTGAACACTTTCAGTGTCACAAAGACAACTAGTACCTAATGGCAATAGCTCCTTATCCTACACATTCCTTCTTCCTTCAAACTTCTGTTCATTCTCATCCTCTCGGCCCTAGAAAACTGTTAGTCCAGTTTGTCTATTCTGGACATTCTATAAACATTCAATATAATATATGGTCTTTTGTAACTGCCTTCACTTAGAATATTTTTAAGAGATTCATCTACATTGTGCAATCAGTACTTCATTTTTCTGTATGTTTAAATAATCCTCTTTATATATACACACATACACACAATATTTTGCCTATCAGTTCATCCATTATTTTAAAAGACTTATTCATTTATTTATTAGAAAGGCAGAGTTAATGAGAGGTAGAAGCAGATAGAAAAGTCTTTCATCAGCTGATTTACTCCCCAAATGGTTGCAATGGCTGGAATTTGGCCAGTCTGAAGCCAGAAGCTTCCTCCAGGTGCCCCATTTGAGTTCATGGACCCAAGCACTTGGGCCATCTTCTACTGCTTTCCCAGGCCATTGCAGAGAGCTGGATCGGAAGTGCAGCAGCCAGGACTTGAACCGGCACCCGTATGGGATGCCCGCACTGCTGGTGGTGGCTTTACTACATCACAGCATCAGCCCCCTTGTTCATCAATTAATAGGTTTTTGGGCTTATACTTTTGGAAACTATGAATAATGCTACTATTAACATTCATGTTCAGAATTTCCTATGAATGTGCTTAACTTCCTCTTAGGTATGCACATAGGTGCAGAATTGCTGAGTCACGGAGTAACTCCATCATTTTAAGGAAGCAACAAACATCTTTTGGAAGTGACTTCACCATTTCACTTTCCCATCAGATTTCAGTTTTTCTACATCCTGGCCAACGATGGTATTCTTCCTTTTGATTATAGCCTTTTTAGTATTATTCAGTATCTCCTTGTGGTTTTGATTTGTATTTACCTAATGGATGGTGATGTTAAATGTCTTTTCATGTGCTTATTGGCCATTTGTGTATTTTCTTTGGAGATATGTCCATCTAAATCCTTTCTCCATTTAAAACATTCCATTATTTGCATTTTTATTGATTTGTCAATGTTCTACATATTCTGGATGTCTCATTTCAGATGCAAGATTTGTAAATGTGTTTTCCCATTCTGTATGCTTTTCCTTTCATTACATCATTTGTAGCATCAAATTTTCAATTCTGACAAAATCAAATTTCTTGCTTGTCAGGTATGCTTTTGATGTTGTATTTCAAAGAGCATCACCTAACCTAAGGTCACCAAAACTTATACCTGTGTTTTCTTCTTAGAATCTCATAGCTTTAGCTACCGTGTATACACCTATAATTTACTCCTTTTTTATTGTGAAACTAAGGAGGACAAATTATTCCTTGGCTAATGGGCACAATGATCATACCAACCTTTGTTGATAAACAATCCATTGAATTATCTTGGTACCTTTGTATAAAATCAATTGATAATATGAGGATTTACGGAATCACAATCCTAATCCATAATTTATCTAAACACATACCATTAACACACTACCTTTATTCCTGTACCTTTGCATTCAGCATTAAAATTGGAAGTAAGATTCCTCTACCTTTGAACTTATTTTTAAAGATAGCTTAGGCTACTCTGGACCATTTGAATTTCCTTATACATTTTTGGAACAACTTGCCAAATTTTTAAGAAAAAGCTGGGATTATTTTAAAGGAACAGCATTGAATCTGCAGGCCACAATTTAGGAAATATTCCATTCCATAGGTGTAGGCTATCTTTACCTTGTTGTCATCTAGCTTATTTCTACATTATATTGTAGCTTTCAGAATGCAAATATTGCACTAATTTTGTTAAATTCCAAAATCTTCATTTAGATTGTATTGTAAACTGATGTTTTAAATTTCTCTTTCAGAATGTTAATGTATAGAAACACAACTTATTTTTGTATCTTGATTTTATATTCTGAAACATTGTTAACTAATTTAAATTTTCTGGAGGATTTCTTAGGATTTACCAAATGCCAGATCTCATCCCAGCAAAGAGATGTAATTGAATGGATTTTATTTCTTTTTCTTACCTAATTGTCTTGGTTAAAACTGATGTTAAGGGGCTTGCATTGTGGTATAGTGGGTAAAGCTGCTGCCTATGATGCCAGCATATCCTATGGGTGCCAGTCCCTGTCACAGTTACTCCACTTCCAATTTAGCTTCCTGTTAATGTGTCTAGAAAAAGCAGAGCTAGACGGCTGGCCCAGGGTTTGGGCCCCTGCCACCCTTGTGGAAGACTTGGAAGAAGCTCCTGGCTGCTGGCTTTGGCTAGGTGCAAAAGCAGGGAGCTGGATTAGAAGTGGAACAGATGGGACTTGAACCAGTGCCCATGTGGGATGTTGCTGCTGTACACAGAGGCTTAACCTTCTACGCCACAGTGACAGCCCTGAGTCATACAATTAGTTAGGAAGTGTTGCTTTAATTATAGACAAAAAGTTTGCCAATAATTAATATTTTCATATTTGTCATTTTGCTTTAATTTTTTAAGATTCAGTATTCACATGATGAAAGTTTAAATCTTTAACCCTTCATCTCTTAAATTGAAATTACAGATTTTTTTAAAGATTTATTTATTTATTTATTTGCAAGTCAGAGTTACACAGAGAGAGGAAAGGCAGAGAGAGGAGAGGCAAAGAGAGAGAGAGGTCTTCCATCTGATGATTCATTCCCAATTGGCCTCAACGGTCAGAGCCGCGCCGATCCAAAGCCAGGAGCCGGAGCTTCTTCCGGGTCTCCCACGTGGGTGCAGGGGCCCAAGCACTTGGGCCATCTTCTACTGCTTTCCCAGGCCATAGCAGAGAGCTGGACTGGAAGTGGAACAGCCGGGTCTCAAACCGGCGCCCATATGGGATGCTGGTGCTTCAGGCCAGGGCATTAACCCACTGTGCCACAACCCCAGCCCCAAAATTAGAGATCTTATGATAGCTTCAAGTATTGCAATCATTTTTGTACACACTGAGTACTGTTTTATATTGCTTAAAGGTTATAACATTTTAATATAATCTAGTATTTTAGTATTTGATTTTTTTGTAAGTTTCACTTTCTTGATATGAAATATTCCAAATTATTATTTCTTATAAATCTGAGATATCAATTGACAAATACAGTGAGTATATAGTTCTCTTCTATGGATCAATATTCTGAGTAAATATAGGAATATTTCAACAAAACTACATATAAATTTATAACTTAATTACACATTTCAAAACTACAGTTAGGGGTCAGCTCTGTGACACAATGTGTTAAGCCACTTCCTGCAGCACTGGCATCCCATATGTGCACCCACTGGGGTCCTGGCTCTTTCACTTCTGATTCAGCTCCCTAATAATGAGCCTGTGCAAGCAGTGGAAGATGACCCAAGTCATTGGGTCCCTGTACACATCTTGGAGATCCAGAAGTTAATGGTTTCGGATGGGCCCAGCCACAGCCATTGTGGTATTTGGGGACTGAACCAGCAAATGTAGGATCTTTAGAGATCTCTGTAAATCTGCCTTTCAAACAAATCTTTTAAAAAAGATAAACATGTTTATGCCAGTTAGAAATGATTATGCCTAAGTATAAAAACTGCAAACATTATACATATATATTACATATTTTATGCGAGATGCTGATTAACATTTTAGCAGAAAATATTAGTACTATGATTTTGATTCAGTTAAAGTAACTACTAAGATTATAAAATTCGGCCGGCACCACGGCTCAATAGGCTAATCCTCCGCCTTGCAGCGCCGGCACACTGAGTTCTAGTCCCGGACGGGGCACCGGATTCTGTCCCGGTTGCCCCTCTTCCAGGCCAGCTCTCTGCTGTGGCCAGGGAGTGCAGTGGAGGATGGCCCAAGTGCTTGGGCCCTACACCCCATGGGAGACCAGGATAAGTACCTGGCTCCTGGCTTCAGATCAGCGTGGTGCGCCGGCCACAGCGCGCCAGCCACTGGAGGGTGAACCAACGACAAAAGGAAGACCTTTCTCTGTCTCTCTCTCTCACTGTCCACTCTGCCTGTCAAAAAAAAAAAAAAAAAAGAAAAAGAAAAAAAGATTATAAAATTCATACCTATTATGTGAACAAATATACCATATATGGAAGGTGATTTTTGTGTTTCTTCCTCTTTCTGGTGTTCTTCTGGTACCACAGTGGCAGAACACGTGACGTCTATATTTCCAAAATATTCTTACAACCAGCATCCCTAGTCTATAATTTGTTTCACCACATAGATATACTTGAATCTGATGTTCAAAAACTAAAACACAAATACAGCTTTCTTATTAGTGATTTTTCTTTTATTGTGTAAAATCATAGTTACCGAGAACTGTTTGTACAGCTTTCCAGTACCTAGGTACCAGTTCTGTGGAGTTAGAAAGGCAATTATGTACCAGTAGCAGCAACTTATCAATCTCTGGTATGATCTTGAACTTAGAAATTCTATTGGTGGGTCCAGATGCTATATCAAAGGAAGCAGAAGTTCTAACTTTCCGGGAGGCCCTGTTTAGTGTTACTGCTCTGGGAAGCTTTCATCAATCCTCCAACTCCTCATGGTGTTCAAGAACCCAATTATCAGTAATAATTTCCTTTATGTTTAACAAATAGTTTGTTTCTTACCCTGGAATTCATTTGAGTATGGTTAAGTCTAAATATGCTTGTTTTGATGATGTTTTCCCAACAAAGACGAGACACATTCTTCAAAAATTGCTAATAACTAAAGGGTTCAGCTCCTGTGAGACCTGGAGTGGCAAACATCAGAATGATTCTTTAAATGCCCAAATGGCCATATTGAGCCCCTTTCTATATACATTTTATCTTGGACTTACCATATTATCAAATAGCACTATAAATAACACACTAATTACAATAAAGAATAAAACAATAAACTTGTAAGAAACAGAGTTCAGAACTGGGCAGAGTAGGTAGATAACAATTATTGAAAATAATGAGATAATGGAATCAAGATTATTCTCACATGTCTTCCTCTATAATATCGGAGTTTCTCAAGCATTTCTGTACTTTGGTGTGAAGTTTTCTCTTTCATAATAATTATTTGAGGTTTTAAATAATGTGTAGCTTCATGACATCACATCTTTCTTTTTCTACTGTGACAATCTTGTCAATTCTGTATAGGTAACACAGCAGTCACATTTTCCTGCCTGCTAGCAATCATGTCCCAGACTCCTGCTCTTGCAACATTCCCTAACCCACCTGATTCTCCTGTCATTTTCTTCTCCCCTCAGGGGCCATACAATTGCTCAGGACCAACATAATCATAAAAACCTTTGAACAAATATATCAAGGCAGGCAGTTGGTGGAGTCATTCTGCCTCACAAGGCAGAAGGTGATGGATCCACTACTTGAGTTCTTGCTACTTATTTGAGGAAACTGGATTGAGTTCCTCCTAGATTTGTCCAACCCCAACCTGTTGAAGGCATTTGTAGAGTAAGTCAGTGGCTGCATGGGTCTGTCTCTTCCTCTTCCTCCCTCCCTGTCAGGTAGTAAAAACAATAGAAAATTCAGGTAACTTCTCAGGCCCCAGTACAGATCATCTGGATCTGAACCTGCATATAAAGGGAGAATAAATGTCTTTTTCAAAAGGTATTATTTGTACTTGCATATAGAAAACTTTAATAATCAACTGCATTATTTTCTTTTTCTCCTGAATTCTGTTCTATTAACGTTCTCATAAAATAAAAAGATCCTTCATCATTTAGCTGTATGAATAGTAGATGCTCAGGACGTTTAAGTAGGAACTATTGCTACTGGGAGGGAAACATTGATTCAAATTTCAAAATGTTATATAGCATATTGATGCAATTTAAAATAGAAACTTGTTTTCTGAGTTTCCTTATGGCTCTACTGAGTTACACTGAGTTTATTATTAAAGATCCAGTGTTGGATATGAGACTTCCAATGACAGATGGCTACAGAGGACTACCAGAGCCCACACCCTGCAGCAAACCAGAAACGTATCCCAGACACAGCAAGGACAATCAGGTATTTTAAGGCACAAGTTCAAAGAATACACCACATTTTGATGTTTTCATACAGGCTTGAATTCTGATTCAACAGGAAACATGGACAGCAGCAATTTACAGGTTGTATATGTACTATATATAGTCAGCTAGAGCAATATCAAAATCTGAATATATCAAAACATGTCTCCACAGTGTAGTTGTAAATGCCAGAGACAAGATCTAGTATATTTTATTGATGGAATTGGCAAGAAGTAGGCCACCAGATGAATGATCTGGGCGTTAGTCCTAGAATATTAAGCAAACAACAAGTATAGAGCAGGGATCAATGTACTATCTGCAAACTACAGTCACAATGAGATGGGCAGGCATGAGTATTATCTGTGGAGACAATCAGGGCCAGAGACAAGGAATGATCTTGATCTTTTGACTATGCCCAGTCTCCACATAGCCACGTTTCTGGGTAAAAAGAATCCTGATGTAATTGAGTCAAATTCCATTATTAATTTGGTACAGTTACCTACACATTAGGTTAAAGTACACCAGAAGGCAATAAACATAGACATGGCTCACTCTGTTTTCCATTCTTCCTCTAGTTCTCTGGTACTTCTTTGCATTCGTGCAACAGAATGAACAAACTCAGTGAGGACCTGCCTCCTTGGAGTAGATGTGGTCCTCATACTCTTTCTCTTCTGCAAAGAACACACTTTTAAAGATGGTGTTGATTCAGGTTAAAATTTAGTGTTTTCCTACATCTTAGAGTTGAGCTCTACCAGAAAGTCCTGCATTTTTTGTGGGTGTAAGCTTAGATGATAGTAAATGAATAATGCCTTGTTTCTTATTTACTATTCTTTTTATATAAATGTATCTTCCTCCATGGAATCATGGGGAAAAATTATGTTGGGAATAAAAAGCGATTTATGCATCTCTGAAGCTCTTAACCTTAGTACAATCTTAACACAATCTAATAGGGATTCCCACCCTTGGGATTAAAACATAACTTTAGACCATATTCTTTGCCTGAAGATCTAAAACGGGGCAAGATATCTGTAAATTTATTTTCCTCAGAAGAAATCATGGAAGGGAATAAAACGACAGAGATTACTTTGAAAAAAAGAAGGCAAGGGGATTATAAAAACACGATCACTTTTAGGGAAGCAATAGGAGACACAGAAGAGAGTGGAGTAGAAGCAGTTAGAACGTTACAAAGAGACCCTAAAGCACCACAGCTGTCCATAAAAAGTTGTCAGCCTGGTTATAGGGTGACAGAAATGAAGTGGGAGATGAGAACAGAGGGAGGCTTAAATATATCTAGCAACTAAAATGTAATGGATAACTTGGGACATGTAACTTTGTAGAATGATGGAGATGTAAACAATTAAGCACTAAAATTGAAACAGGGAATTTAGACTGAAATCTGCCCGCAGGAAATTAAGGAGAGTTTTCTTGAGGAGGTACAAGAATCTGATGCAACTAGTAACGTTAAGAACAGAGTCAAAGGAAGAGCTTCAAGGATTAAAAATACTATCAGAGAACTTTTCATTGCAACAGGCTCTGTGGAAAAATCATAAGGAATTAAATGTATGGTACAATTCAAGGTTCTAAAAGAGCTAAATGTTATGCCTATCACATGCTCCATTCTAGCAGTTCAGTAACCTTGTTAGGTATTCAGTTAAATAGGTTGATGTGGGTCACTCATAGTCTATCTCAGCTGGATCCTGATAATTTCTGTACTCAAAAATTGGCTGAACATCTATTCTATAGTCTTCACCCTGAGTCAATGACAAATATTGACCTTTGCAACAGAATAAGTAGATTTCTACTTGTCAGAGGAACACACTTCCCTTGAACCATCTTTTTAACACATTGAACCTTTCTCTTTAAATATGAAGAAATAGAACCAGAGATTATGTTGCTAATCCCCAAGTCATTAAATGTTTAATGTAAGCACCTGAGCTCAAGTGTATATTATGAGATGCTTTAGTTTTTGAATTTTTATTTATATTTACTTAATATTCATGACACTTTCAATTATGTAGCACTACACAAAATACTGAGAAAATGTAGTGGCTTAAAGCAACCATTTACTCGCTCATGGTCTCCCAGATTAAGTGAGCTTAGTTGAGTGGTTCTTTGGAGTCCAACCATGCAATTGCAGTGAGATGGTGGCTAGGGCTGCAGTGATCTGAGGCTGTAAAGGGTTGAATAGCCCATATACCTGACTCACATGATCCTTGTTGAAAACTGAGAGCTTAGTTAGACTTGACTGCCAGAACACATGGACATGGACTGTCTGGGTTGCTAGAGTATCAACCATCTTATTTTCTGGATTCCCAAATGAAATGTTTCAAATAAGTTCTGTAATGGGTCCCAGAGGATGCTGCAAGGCTTCTTATGAGCCAGTCTCATTAGATCTGGAATGTTAACTGCTACGGACCAAGCAACTTTGAGAATGATGGACTGAATGTAGAATGATTAAGGATTACTCAAGTGATCCTTAATTCATGGCTGGGGAAAATTAATCCCTGCTTCTTATGTGCACATAGGAAGGAATTGATGAAATTCTTCTCAGGAGACCATTTACCCTACCCACTTATGATGTATGTAAATGTAATACTCAAAATCCTTTACTTTATAATTGTTTTGGCCCCTTACTGAACTTATATTCATCATAAAATGAAATGTCATTAAAGTGGAAACTGGCTAAGTCTCCAAATTTTAAAAACAGTAACATGTTAATCCATCTTTAACATGACTAAGCCCATGGCTAAAAATGATTCTACTCTCTACTTTTAACATGGTCACCAAAAATTTCAGATTTTTCAAGTTTATCTTTTTTCCTCTAGGAGATAGTTTATGAAATATACAGGACAGACAAATTATTGATATATGTTTTAGGGAGAGAGATTGTACATGGAACTTCTCATGAAAATTGCATTTAAAAATCTGAAAAAAGATCCCTGGGGCAGAAATAAAGGTGAGATGTCCCCTGTAGTGAGTAATGAGACTCACTTGAATTACTGGGAAGAAATTTGGTCTCCTTTAATGATATGTCCATCCTACCAAGGCATAAAAGTCAAGGTTGTCTAGCAGACAAAGTAATTGGTTGGCAGTCAGAGGGGTGGCTCTGATGTTTTCAGTACATGTCACGGGAATGCTCTGTGCCTCTTTTAATCCTATAAGCAGGGTTAATAAAACCTGTCTTTATTTTAATATTGTCATCAGCATGAGCAAATAAAGAGACATCAAAGCAATCTGTAAACTTAGAGTATATAGAAATGGTTTCTTATAATTGCCCTCAAATACATTTTTATTATAGGTATGCAGAATATGTAATTTACTAGGTAGAAACATTTTTGCTAGGCATGAGTGGCAACACTCAAAAATCAGTCTTCAAAAGTTGCCGATTTCCTGGTATAACCTTGGTTTAAGATAGTTGCTCTATTAGATGCAAATTCTCCAGATAAAGTACATGCTGTGATTCTATTATATGTTTAAATTAAAAGAAATGTTATTTGTTTTCTTAGTATAAAAGTGTCCCTTGACCATAGGAGGAAGAGTTAAATGTACAAATAGGTTAGGAAAAATAAGCCTATTATCCCATTTCACAAAAATAATAGTTTTGGGGACTGGCATTGTAATATGGTGGGGTTAAGGTGCTGTGAGGCTAGCATCCCTTAGGGGCACTGATTCAAGTCCTAGCTGTTCCACTTCTGATCCAGCTCCCTAATGAACCAGGGAAAGCAGTGGAAAGTGGTTTAAGTGCTTGGGCCTGTCACCTACATGGGATACCAAGATTGCATTCCAGCTCCTGCCTTGCCCCATCCCTAGCTGTTGCGGCTATCTGGAGAGTGAAAAGATTTCTCTGTAACTATAACTGCTATTTCAATAAACTAATTTTAAACACCTGTTCTCTAATTTTTGAAATTAATTTTTAATCACTGGAATGGAACAAATAAGACAACACTCCTATCCACTGGTTTATTCCCTAAGTGCCTGCAAAGACCAAGGCTAGTCTGAAGTCAAAGCTTTAAGTCATGAACTCAATTCAGACCTCACACATGGGTGGCAGGGACCCAACTACTTGAATCATCACCACTTCCTACTAGGTTCTACATTAGCAGGAAGCTAAAGTTAGAAGAGATGGGTACTGGATCTAAGCACTCTTATATGGGACACAGACGTATACATTGGCTTAATCACTAGATTAAATGTCCACTCATTTGGCGTGCATCTTTAAATATACAACCATAATTTTCATAGACAGAGTTGGAGATACATGGCATATGTTTTAAATCCAGCTGTTTTCATAGAATGTTATAAAATGTTCTGGGAAATGCACTATGGTTTCTAAAGGAGAGAGAACCTTCTCATTTCTTAAATTCCTGTCAAGTCAGCGCAGAAATTCCTATTCAAACAAGAAATTCCTGTTCAAATTGGGACAATCCATGATGGATGTCATTCAATTAATGATGTCCTAAAAAGTTCACATGCAATATTAGAGTGGTGAACAGGGGCAAAGCAATATGCCATGAACCCATCATTGCTCCTGGGGAAGCTTCCTGTGCAAAGCACTATGCTTAGGATAAGCTGAGCTCAATGAAAGCTCTGGTGTAATGGTACTCCTCTTTAACATACCTGGGGAGAAGTATGCACACCTGCTGTCTTAGACAATGGCGCAGAGGAAGCACAGTTGGGTTACCAACCTCCAGCTGGTATCCTGGTTCCTTTTCTGGTTTCCACACCACCCTCACTGAAACCAGAAGAGGAACTCTTATTTTATCCCACTGCTCTTATCTACTCATACATGCAGGAGGAGACCCTTCTTTTTGTTTCCATCTGTGTGGGTCAGCAGTAGGAAGGATTGAGACCCCTAATCCCAGCTCACCAGGTTCTGAGTTCAGGGCAGGTTGATAAAAAGAGTCATTGATCTATATAACTGCTCACAAAGACTGTATCATACACTGTTTCCAAATCAACTACATGAGTATTTTTAAATACTTGCTGGACCCATCACGTGTTTTAGCTGATGTTGCTTAAAACAGCTCCCTTTTAGAATGTATAAAAATTATGTTGAATGAGCCTTCCTTCAGATATGCATACAGCTCCTAGTTTCATTTTTTTAAGGAGGAGCTTTCTTTACCATCAGTATCTCAGAATTTTTTTTTTTTTGCTATCTTGTTCATCTGGATAGGAATTGTCACCATCAAAAAGAATGATGAGTAGTACATTTTTTAGATACTATTATGTCCCTAAACCCCATTTGAATGTAAGTTCTATGATGGCAGGAATTTGCATATTCATTTATATGTTCATATTCCTAGGAAAATCCTGGAACGTAATATATAACCAGTACAGTTGCTGAATAAGGAATCAACAAATCCATTCATGGATACTGATGTACCTTTATGCTTTTCTTCTGTTTTTTTTTTTTTTTTTTTTTTTGACAGGCAGAGTGGACAGTGAGAGAGAGAGACACAGAGAGAAAGGTCTTCCTTTTGCCATTGGTTCACCCCACAATGGCCACCGCAGACGGCGCGCCGCGGCCGGCGCACCGCGCTCGTCCGATGGCAGGAGCCAGGAGCCAGGTGCTTTTCCTGGTCTCCCCATGGGGTGCAGGGCCCAAGCACCTGGGCCATCCTCCACTGCACTCCCGGGCCACAGCAGAGGGCTGGCCTGGAAGAGGGGCAACCGGGACAGAATCCGGCGCCCTGACTGGGACTAGAACCTGGTGTGCCGGCGCCGCAAGGCGGAGGATTAGCCTGTTGAGCCACGGCGCTGGCCTCTTCTGTTTCTTTAACATATGGACCTAGCTTACTTCATTAAGTTAGATTTTAGAAATCTAACTCTTCCGCCGGCGCCGTGGCTCAACAGGCTAATCCTCCGCCTTGCGGCGCCGGCACACCAGGTTCTAGTCCCGGTCGGGGCACCGGATTCTGTCCCGGTTGCCCCTCTTCCAGGCCAGCCCTCTGCTGTGGCCCAGGAGTGCAGTGGAGGATGGCCCAGGTGCTTGGGCCCTGCACCCCATGGGGAGACCAGGAAAAGCACCTGGCTCCTGGCTCCTGCCATCGGACGAGCGCGGTGCGCCGGCCGCGGCGCGCCGTCTGCGGCGGCCATTGGAGGGTGAACCAACGGCAAAGGAAGACCTTTCTCTCTGTCTCTCTCTCTCACTGTCCACTCTGCCTGTCAAAAAAAAAAAAAAAAAAGAAATCTAACTCTCTGATTGCTCTTATATGATATAGTGTTCTCTTGCCACTATGAGTAACGAAGCACAGTTTTCTCTCTCAATTCAAAAGTTCATACATTGGGGTTGATATTATCTAAAGCAGGGTAAGCCAGCATCTCCTATCACTGCCAGTTGAAGTTCTTGCTGTTCTGCTTGCTGATTCAGCTCTCTGCTGTGCCTGGGAAAGCAGCAGGAGGTGGCTCAAGTCTTTAGGCCCCTAACACCCACATGACAGACCCTGGATGGAGGCGTAGGCTCCTGTGTTTGGCCTGCAACAGCCTCAGCCATTGAAGCATTTGGGAACCAGCAGAGGGAAGAGCTCCTTCTCTCTCTGTCCCTCTCTGTAACTCTGCATTACAAATAATTTTTTAAAATCATGTATCTAGTTCATGTAATAACTACAAACTCAAAACCATGATTTAAAAGTAGCATTTCACTCCTTTCTCACTTTGAACCTAATAAAGTAGGAAAGAGGCCACTTTTTGGAAAGGTAGACTGTATTAGCCTTCATTGAATATTTTATGTTTGCTCTGTGGAGATCCTTTTCTTGTTAAGAACTATATATCCCACCCTGTCCATTTCAGGAATGTTGAGGTGCAGCAGGCAGCTCCTGACCGGGACCCCACCAATCTCTCAGCACTGTTCCTGGCATTCAGCCTCTTGTATGATCCTCTCCCTCTACAACAGATTGAACCCAGTGACTTGCTTGAAGTGAGTAGAAAAGGAGTGTGATGTCACCTGGATTACAAAATTATCAGACTGTGGCTTCCATTTTTCTGATTTTTCTTGATTTTCATGTGTGCTAGCTTTGATGGAGAGGAGATACTGACAAGGCACTGAGGGCAACCTCTAGTGAGCAGTCAACAAGAAACCCAGGCCTCAGTTCAGTAGCTTGGAGAGAAATGAATCCTCCCATCGACCATTGAGTGAGCCTCGAAAGCAGTTCTCATCCAGTTCAAAACTTGAGATGATTATGGCTCCGAATGCCACCTTGATTTGAACTCTTAAAAGATATTTAAGAAAATGAGCCAGTTATAATATGCCCAATGTTTGACCCACGGAAACTAGCAAATAATAGGTCTGCTTTGGACTAAGGCACTGAGTTTTGGTGTCATTTTTCAGGTAGCAATAGGTAATGAATGGTATGAGGGGACTTGTTTGGTCAACGCATAGACAAGGATAGGTAATTTCTGTCAGAAGGACTAGAAGTTAGTGTGTCTTGTTCAACACGTTTCTTTTTGCATTTCTTTGTTGAATGGTGATGTTCTAGAAGAGCATGTGGAGCAATGCATCAGCCAACTTTCAGTAGACACAAAGCCCAAAACACACAAATATCTGTGTTGTAAACTGCTAAGAACTGAGAAGTATGTGTTAAGGCATTTAACCTTTGCACACTAGTATTTTTTGGCTAAGTCTAGTGTCCTGTACACTGTAGGAATTTTCCCTGTACCTCTGAACTCCAGCCACTAGATACCTGTAGCACTTCCCATACTCTCCAATCTCATCAAGTTGTGGTAGCCAAAACTGACTGTAGGCATTGCCAAATATTAACTGGGGATACAACTGACTTTTACTGAGAACTGCTGTATAGTCTATCCTCATTGATAAAGTTAGTTTTCCCTCATCCCACAGCCTGTCCTCTCAGCATAAATGAATTCCTTTGTTCTGGATTGTTTCTTCTTCTGGGTTGTTACCAGGCTTATTTTTATCATGGTCTTTTTACTTCTGCAAGTGGAGTTATGATACAGGGATGAGAACAATCTGACACTATCATTTCTGAGCACATGATGTACATCTGGTTCACAGAAGGCCCTGAGTAAAATCTGGAAACCCGTGCTCATTGCAATGTGCCATCGTCAGCACAGATGAGCAGGGACAGTTCCTGACCCTTTACACATTTCAGACTCAAGCTAGGAACAAATTCCCTGTTTCCAAAACCCTTGTCCCCAGCTCAGACTCTGTGTATACAATTGGATCCCTTCCTACTACATTTGCTGTTAAGTAAAAGTACCCTCTACTCCACTTTTAATATCCTACTCGACCCCTGAAGTTTAGTAGGTAATAAAATTTAAAAATGAATTTTTGTTTGCCTCCTTTTAAATTCTTTGGTGACATTCCATTTAGAAATGTACTCCCCAGTGTTTTCAATTTTCTACTAAAATAAGACTAAGGGAAATCCATTATAGCTTCCATTGTAATAGCTTATCTTTTTCCTAATTACTACTTTTTCAACTTTGAGGAATAAACTCTGAATCTATGCCACAACTTGATTTATTCAGCGTAGCTTGCTTAAAGTCTCATTTCTTACCTTGGGTTTCATCTACTATGGGCTTAGGATTTCTTTTCCAAAATCAATGCATATTTGGCCTCTTCTGCAAAATAACACCCTGCCTATGCTTCAGTTATTTCTCTCCCTCTTGCATACTAACTGTTGAGTCAAACACACCCTGCCCTGGAGTGTGTCCAGAGGACGAATTCAGTTGCTCAGGGAGCCTTCAGTGTTCAGACACCTGCTGTCTTTTTGTTGTTGTTGTTGACCTAGAAACCTTTTATTTAAGATATACAAACTTCATGCATTGTCTACATAAAAATTTAGGAACATAGTGACCCTCCCCTCCCTCATGCTCCCACTCTCACCTTTCTTCCTCTCCCCTCGTTCCCATTCTTCTTGTCTTCATTTTTAAGTTTCACAAAGTTGCTATTTTATTTAAAAACATTCTTATTATATAATTGTGACTTTTAAAAACTTCGCATCTTTAGTGTATCTAAGTTGGTAAGTTGGGATGCATGTATGCACCTATTAATCTAGCCACAATCAGGGAGATAAACATACTCATGATCCACCCAAATTTTCTCCTGCCCTTTCATTTTGGTTTTGTTTAGGCAGTGATAAGAAAGCTCAGTTTGCGATCTAGAATCTTAAATTTTTTACATGTGTCACACAGCATTACTAACATTTTTGCCTTTTGCATGATATCCGGAAAAATGACCATTATCTCTTCCATGGCCTTAGCCCATTTCATCTGTCCTGTTCCTGGTTCAGCAGAAGTTGCCTATGCCAGATGACCGCAGTTTTGGAAACATCAAAACTAAAGGCACAGAGGCCAGGACTATGGAAAGGACAATCTAGCAGTGAGGATGCCTTTTGTTTCGTCTTTTCACTAACATTATCTGCAAGAAAGCACTTTTAGAATGCATTTCCTAGCGGACAAATTCAAAGGCACTTTTATCCAGAATAATTTTACATGGCCTACCTAATTTTTCCAATTAAATAATTATATTTTCATCAGGGCTGGTGAAAGTGCTCTTTAATAATCACTTTATTCATAACTGGGTTTAAAAAACTTTTATGCATGTGAAAAATGAGTGTGACTTTTGCAGTTTGGGAAATTAAATGTATAATTTCTATTGAAATAAAAGATAATAGGCACTTTTCTTTAGTCCCATTTTTAAAACTGTATTAAGAACATTACTTGGGAAGTAGGTAGATTATCAGACAATAAAACATGTACCATCAGACTTTTGCAAAGAATCATCAGCTAAAAGGTGGCTGGCAATAGAAAAAATGAATTCAAATGTCCCTCAAAGATACAGGATTAAAACAGAAAACCAGGGCAAATTGCAAGAAAATTGAAATTCTTATTCTTAAGATTTAAGGAGTTGTGGCACTGAAATAGATTAATTATGTAGTCAAGAAAAAGGACTTGAAGTACCAGTGTTCAGTATAAAGCTGAATTGCTTAATTCAACCAGAAACACACACAGTGAACATAGACATTTCTAACAAAGAGATTAATAAATTAACTTGAGAAATTATCTAAAAGTCCATATGAATAATAAAAAGAAATGAAAAATAAAATAATAAATGTAGATGTCTTTGAGAGTTTTGATATCTCTATACTAGAATTTCCGGAGACAGTAGAATGTGAATATAATATAACCAATAATTTAAGGGCTAATGTAAGATAATTTCTCTGAAGTGAGCAAAGATCTGAGCCTTTAAGATAAATATATCATAAAAATATTAATATATGGTTTCTGGGGTGGGCATTGTGGCATAGTGGGTTAAGCTTTCGCTTGAGATACAAGCTTCCCATTTCGCACTGCTGATTCTAGTCCTAGCTACTCATCTTTTTTTTTTTGACAGGCAGAGTGGACAGTGAGAGAGAGAGAGACAGAGAGAAAGGTCTTCCTTTGCCGTTGGTTCACCCTCCAATGGCTGCCGCGGACAGCGCGCTCATCCGATGGCAGGAGCCAGGTGCTAGGTGCTTTTTCCTGGTCTTCCTTGGGGGTGCAGGGCCCAAGCATTTGGGCCATCCTCCACTGCACTCCCGGGCCACAGCAGAGGGCTGGCCTGGAAGAGGGGCAACCAGGACAGAATCCGGTGCCCTGACTGGGACTAGAACCCGGTGTGCCGGCGCCGCAAGACGGAGGATTAGCCTGTTGAGCCACGGCGCTGGCCTTTTTTTTTGGGGGGGGGTATTTTGTGTGTTTGAGAGGTACATTTACAGGCAGAGAGGTCTTCCCTCAGCTGGTTCACTACCCAGATGGCCCCAACTGCTTGAGATAAGCTGATTTGAAGCTAGGAGTTTCTTCTGGGTCTCTGACACATCTACAGGGGCCCAAGCACTTCTGCCATCTTCCACTGCTTTCCTAGGCCATAGCAGAGAGCTCGATTGGAAGAGGAGCAGCCGGGACTAAATCCGTCACCCGTATGAGCTTCTGGTGCTGCAGGAGGGGCTTAGTCTACTGCTCCACTTCTAAACTAGTTTTCTGTTAATGCATCCCAGGAGATAGCCAATGATTATTCAAGCACTTGGGATCTTGCCACCCATATGGGCAACATGAATGATTATAGTTTTACGTGGCTTCAGCTTGGTCTAGTCCTGGCTACTGTAGACATTTGGGGAGTGAACAACTGGGTGGAAAATTTCTTCTCCCTTCCCTCATCCTGCCCTTCCTCTCTTTCTCTAGCATTCTGCCTTTCAAATAAACAAAAATTAGCAAACATTTAAAATAAGATTTGATGTAAAATGCAAAAGATGCAGCATTCCACCAAGAGGAGCCAGATCAAAATAGAGTCTTTACAATGATGTGGTGAAGAAGTTTTTATATAATTCTTAAATGCCTGACCTTGGATCAAAGAAGGTTAGCAGGGTAAATAGAAAAGTGATGAATACAGTCTGAGGGAGGTGTTGATGTCCTGTGAATTCCATCCACCAAGTGGGAACCGGATCATGGTATCCTGTCTCAGCTCAAGTCTAGTGAAAAATCAATGAACTTCATGAAACAGGTAATAAAAAAAAAGTTACTTTAACAATTTTAAATGCATTCACTCAATGAACTTCAGGAAGAGAGTTTCAGTAAAATATGCTGGATAACATGAAAAATCAAAAACTGAGTCTCTTAAGTTACTGCTAACAAAAACATTTGACAGAATAAAGCAAATACACATGCACATATTAGCGTATACACTCACCTAACTGACATCTGATTCCTGTATAAGACAGACCTTCTAGTCTAGTGTCTGGCTTCAATTTGGAAAATCTAAAGACAAAAGCAGGCTGGGAAGCTGCTTCCATGGTAGGGTTGAAGGTAATGATGGTAAGGTGGTATCTGATGGCTTGTGCCCTCAGTTTTTTGGAGAAAATAGGTAACTATTCCAGTGTATCAGCCAAAGTGATGCAGAGCCAGATGGGTACTATATTATGTATTCAGGAAAGATATAAATTAAGATTACAGAAAAATGTAGAAGCAGAATATGTTTCATCCTAGCCATGACAACTATTAGTGAGAGGTTGAAGCAGTGTCCCAGGAGTAGGGCAGCCTCCTTATGATTGACAAAATCAGCCTTTTCCATTCAGTGACTGTGCTTTTGAATTCTCCAATGGGCCTTCTACATTTGGCCAGGAGACAATGAAAAGAACTATGGAGGAGTAACACCCACAACACTTCTTTGTAATTTACTAGAGAAAGCTAGTGATCTGTCACTTTAATTTACCTTCCACAAGCAAAAACTGATAAGGCACTAACTACATAAAAGGAAGAGGGAGCCACAGAAAGAAGAAATGGGTCTGTGATCACCCACCTGGCGCCTTCCAACCATTTTTCATTTGCAAGCTCTGGCTCTAATTTTTCCAGAAACTCAATGACGAAGAATTGACAATCGTTTACAAAGTATCTGTTACTCGTTCTCTTCCTGTAAACTTGTCCAGATTTAAAGGAGGGGAAGAACTATAATTTTAAATTAATTTTGAAATTTTATGAGATTGGAGATTTTAACCAATTTGAGATTATTATTTATATCTTAAAATGAGTGGCTTTATGTTACTTAAATGTCATGACAAAGAAACAGACTTTTCATTGCTTGGATTAAATTATTCCCAATGAACAAAGTTAAAAAAGTGTGGAAACAAAATTAAGTTGTCTTGGGATTGCATCTCACTAACTGGACTACTTTAGTACACTGGTTACATCAATTCTTGTTTATCTACTGGAAAGAGTAACTGGCACATTATGTTTCTCTCCTCTGTGCTTACTTACATTCCTGTCTGGAGGCCCAGGGCTTTTACTCACTCCAGAATGTGCTGTAAACTCACAGGACGACCACCAGAGATGATAGATTGTTCACCTGTAGACCACAAAAGGCACCATCTACCAACGAGGCAGAAAAACAGACTGGAAAATGCAAACAGATATAAGATGTTTTGAAGAGATTTCACTTTTCTCATTTATGTATAAAGCAGAGGTCTTAGATGGTGATTGAATTCACAGAACTTATCCCTCTCACCATTAGGAATCCTTCACAGAGATGTTAACAAAGATTTCCCCTTGAGACTTAGGGGACAGAAAAAATTTTTTTGAATTCTCACCAGGACTACTTTGAAGGATGAAGCCTAACAGGAGAATCCACATTCAAGGTCACAGGAATGGTATTAAAGACATCTTCTTGGGTTTTTGCAGACGTAAGAGAGGCTTATGTTCTCCCAGCTGTTTCCTGCATGACACTAATGAGTAGAGATGGGAGAACTCATATGATGTGGAAAGTTTATGAGGTGGTTGAGAGACACTGTGGTAAGCAAGAGTTGTGATAGGGTAAGATGAAGAGACTTTAGCAGAAGAAATGGCATGGCAAAGAGTGACATGGTAAAATCTGGTAACAATGGGCTGAGAGCTCAGAAAATGACGAGATTTACAGAGTTGAGGCAAGAATCACATTGCAATAGTAGAAGGGAACAGTGGCATATTTTCCTCATCCTGAAGTGATTGCCACAGATCAGCCATGTGTTCCCAGTCTATGGCCCAAAATGACGTCAATTTCAGTAGCCTTCAGCAGCAGAGCTCTGACAAGGCCACTACTTCTGTTAGGAAGTGGTTAAAGCCTGTGGTAATGGACATCATGGACACTGGCTTTCAGCGGATTAGCCAGGCTACAACCGGGGCTCCCTTCTGACTACATCTCATGGATGCTTCGGCTTTCTCTGTCTTTATACAGGTCTCTGGACCTGAGGAGGTGCCTGCACTCTTTGATACTGGCCCTAACAGAGGCTGGATTCCTACAGAGCTCAGAGTTCATCCTCAAGTGTTTGGATTAAATATCTAGAGCTGTGTCTGATTGTCCTGTTGTCTCCCATCTACTTTGTGGTCTTCAGGTCTTCATATTTTCATATTTTCAGAATGTATTTACTTAACTTTTGGCTCAAAACTGGGTGATTTTGGATTTAGTTTCTACTTATCAACTCCCTATGCCTATTTTTAAATTATGGTAAAATAATTAGTATCAATTCCTTAAATATAAATGGCAACATTCCAATAATGCAGCAATTAAAATATTTTCTACTGAAGTGAATTTGCCATTGTGTGGAATGTACAAAATGCTTGAATCTGCCTTGCTCTAGCTTTTCCTTTCTGTACTTCAGTGTTCTCATTGATAATGGAGTGTTATCTAGCACAGTTATGGACAAGTAGAGTAGATTGTGGACCATGAAGTTCTATTTGAGTCAAGATGCTTTTAGACTTATCTGCCTAATGCTGAATCATAAGCATGAAATTTTGTTGAAAATGAAGCAAGTTTTACATATAGTAAAAATATATTCAAATATGAAAGTTAAGTTGAAAACCAGAGTATTTGAATGGTGTTGACAAAAAAAATGTACACTGATGTTACTCCTAGTACATATTATTTTGGACTTTGTTTCTCTCTTGAATATTTTCTGATGGACTGGAATCTCCATGAAAGAACAAATCCTATCTTCCTTATTCAGAGCTAGTATTGGTCGAAGTTCATTAACTATGGACACTGAGTAGGCGCTCCTTAAGGGAAAAAAAGGTAATAGTTTCCTGTCACCCCTGCACTTGTCTTCACTTTTTTTATTCTTAGGCTTATTCTCAGAATAATGGAAAATGTTTGCCATTTCTATCTAAGAGGGAAATTTCTGGCCCTTTTCTTTACCCAGTTGGAGATTTTTATCTTTATAACATGTGAAAAAAACCAACTTAGACAAGGATTACCTATATTATATGCCACAATGTTGTAAAAAAAATAAAGTTGATTGAAGGTTTCAAGGTGAAAAAACTTATAGGAGACTCTAGGACAAAACAAAGAAAAAACTTTCTTTACAAAAAAAATTTTCAGAGTCTTTACTTGTATTTGATTTAGGGGTAACTTCTGTTCTGTATCACATTCATACATTGCCATATTTCTTGGTAAATAGGACCCCATAAGGTTGATATAACTGGACGATATTTTGTTTTCTGTCTCATTCTTTGTGCAGAACTGGAAGAATCATACACATATCCACCAGCATGAGCTTGCCTCTGGGAGCAGGATTGGACTGGAGAAAAGAAAAGCTCCATATAGAGGTGAAGAGAATTAGTTGAAAGACCAAGGAGGGAAGGACAATCTAGGAATCAAACTAAATGGACTGGTGGGTGGCTTAAGTAGAAATCTAAGATAATATTTTAAACCATAATTCTGGCTCTAGACTCATAATAATTTATTTTAGAAATGACCTTTGTCTTAGACATTATAATCATCAAAAGTGAATTTCATTAATAGATATTAAAGTTAAAATTAAACTCTTACATTTTATACATCTTTCAACTTTTTAATAGGGCTTTTTTCATCTTTTAAATTAAATATAATTAAAGCACAGTAAGATTTAGTTTTAGTGAACATTTCTGTGCCCCTTTTTATTCAGGCTCTCCCCCAGTCCCAACCCCTAACAATCAGATATTTTTCTGCATATATATTCTGTCTTTTCCAGAATGTCATATGAATGGCAGTACGTAATAGCATTTAGACATTTATTTCAGTTAACATATTATATTGAGATTTAGCATTATTATTGTGTAAGTAGGTCATTTCTTTTTATTTCTGAGTACCATTCTGTTGGATAACTGTTCTATAATTGGTTTTTTGATTCTCCAGTTGAGACACATTTGGGTTATTTCTGGTTTTTTATCATTTCCTTCCAATTATCAAGATGGCATGCACATCCTCAAAGATTTTAGTGTGGAATTTCAAATAGTGTATTTCTGCTTTTATTCGTGCTGTTATATATTTACTTTAATATATGCTGCATACACTTGCTACTCTGTTTCTTTCACTCAGTTATTTTTGTGGGGTTGTGTAATCTAATAAAGTAGCCACTAGGCATATATGATTATTAAAGTTTAAAGTAATGGAAATTAGATAAAATTTAAAACTCAATTCTTCAAAATACACAAAACATTTTCAAGTGTTCAACAGCCACATGTGATTAAATTTATTGGTTATGACAGAAAGGTTAATTATCATGAAAATTCTATTGATTGGTAAAATTTAGAGCCTTTAAAATAAACAATACTATATTAAACTGCTTTTACATCATTTCTGGAATTCTTCACTTTGTTCATTTTATCTAAATTTTAGCCTAGTATGGCTGTTTCTGCCTAATAATTGTCCATTAACATTTAATGTGATGTGAGTTAACTACATAATATATTTTCTTAGTTTTTATTGTCTGAAAAAGTCCTTGCTTCTTCATTTTTAAGACCTTCTTGCTGGGTATAGGAATTTTGGTTAACATGCTTTTAGTTTTTATTTTTATTAAAAATGTCATTCTGTTATTTTGTGGCATAATTTCAGATACCAGTCAGCTCTAATTCTATTATTCTCTATAATAGGTATTTTCCTTTCTGGATGCCTTCAAGAATTTTTCCTTATTTTTATTTTGTAGTGAACATGAAGTATCACTGCGCATTTTTGTGTGTGAGAAAATAAACAATGTCTGTGTTTAATAATATTGATATTCCCTTACTGCTTAAATCTATGGTTTTGTGTCTTTTAGTTTTCCAAAATTTGAGGCCATGGTTTCATTGCTTTACCAATGACTCAAAGTCTGGAATCAGCTTCAGCTCTGAGTCATGAGTTGAGGCTGAAGGGCTTTAACGTGTGTGCTAGAATAGACTAAGATTCTTGTCAAACAACTTTTAAAGGTGGTTCTGGGGATGCTTCAGGAAGAAGAGAGGAGAGTTAGAAAGAAAGCCTCCATTTTCCTGGAAAATTTATAAGTAGTTATGAAGACGTGCTAGTAGAAATAAAGGTGATAAAGGATGACTGTCATGAGATCCCAAAGAGGAATGAAGAATAAGTCATTAGAAACTGAGAGAATGGTGATCCACTCCCCTCCCACAATAAAGTAGCAAAGAATTATACTGAATTACATTCATATCCTAGCATTTTGTGGAAGATGGAAATTTACAAGCGATTAAATCAGACTAGGGAAATATCTAAGCTAATTGTTCAAGGATGTGCTTGGTTCCTCCCAACCATAACGAACTGTGTGAAGAGAGAAACAACTTAAAGACATTATTACTCAGAAAGAACTAGAACTTAAAGATTGAGAAAAATCTGTCTCTTTGTCTCTTTCTCTCTCGCGTACACACACACACACACACACACGAGAAAAAGAATGTTTGGAAGATTCCAAAAGGTGCAGTCAAGTGGTAATTGGTGAGGATATTAGTATGGGTATTAACTTAATCAACCACCCCAGCAAGAATGATCATGCCCTTAATTTTTAAAGGGGGGGGGGCATTTCCTTTCTTTAAAGTTGCCAGGTACTTTGATTTTTTTTTTTTTTAAAGATTTACTTATTTATTTGAAGGCAGAGGTACAGAGAGGCAGAGAGAGGGAGAGGTCTTCCACCCACTGGTTTACTCCCCAGATGGCCACAATGGCCGGTGTTGGGCTGATCAGAAGCCAGGAGCTTTTTCCTTGTCTCTCACATAGGTGCAGGAACCCAAGGACTTGGACTATCTCTGCTGCTTCCCCAGGCCATGGCAGAGAGCTGGATCAGAAGTGGAGCAGCCGGGACTTGAACTGGTGCCCAAATAGGATACTGGTACTGCAGCTGGCAGCTTTACCCAGTAAACCACAGCGCCAGCCCCACCAGGTACTTTGAATACGCCAGATGGCAGTGTCCTACAAGAATGACACTCCTTGACCAGCGGTAGGTCAGAGAACACAGTGGATCAGAAAGGCAGACAGGAAAACCCTACAGATTTACTCGCAAGCCTTAAGATCTGAGGGAGCTTGTCTTTTTTTTTTTTTTTTTTGACAGGCAGAGTGAACAGTGAGAGAGAGAGAGAGACAGAGAGAAAGGTCTTCCTTTGCCGTTGGTTCACCCTCCAATGGCCACCGCAGCTGGAGCGCTGCAGCTGGCGCCACACTGATCCGAAGCCAGGAGCCAGGTGCTTCTCCTGGTCTCCCATGAGGGTGCAGGGCCCAAGCACTTGGGCCATCCTCCACTGCACTCCCAGGCCATAGCAGAGGGCTGGCCCGGAAGAGGGGCAACCAGGACAGAATCCGGCGCCCCGACCGGGACTAGAACCCAGTGTGCCGGCGCAGCAAGGCAGAGAATTAGCCTATTGAGCCACTCACCAGCGGGAGATTGTCTCACTATGTTTTGGAGTTGCATAACATCTGCCATTCTTTCATATTTTTCCCCCTGTATCTTCCATTTGGAGTCTCCTGATGCATGCGCCACCATTGTATTACGGAAACACGTAACAGGTTTCATTCACAGGTTCACAACTAAGGAGGAATCCTGCCTCAGGATGATTTATTCACTTAATTTCACTCACATTTGACATAGATATTTAGATGAGACAGTCAACTTTGTAATTGATCTTCAAATGGGTTATGACCTTGGGGCTGTTGGGGTAGAACAAATATATTATCCATGTGAGAACAACATGGATTTTAGAAAGTCAAGGGCAAAAAGAAGTGAGATGAATGTGTCTCATCAAAATTGAATGTCAAAATTCTACAGCTGGACATACTGGTGTTTAAGAGCGGAGGCCTTTGGGTGGGGGTCATTACATCATCAGGATAGAGACAGTGACATTCAAGTCCTTATGAAAAGGAGTCCAGATAGCTATCTTGCTGTCTTCCTACCATGTAAGGATACAGTAAGTTGATAGTCTGCAATGTGGAAGAAGGACCTTATCAGAATTCAAACATATTGGCACCTAGGTCTCCAACTTCTCATTTTCAGAAATTTGAAAAATAGTTTATGGGGTTTATAAGATACTCTGTGAACTTTTTGTAGCATCTCAAGCAGATTAATATACATGGTATGACATCAGTTCAAATTCCAAGATCTATTTACCCTTACGGCAGTGTCATCAACAGTTGACTCCAATTTTGTGAAGTGCAGATGAGGCTACCCTACCAAGAATCCTAAAGTGATCTTCTAGAAATGTGGTCCAGCCAACAACCAGACTTGCTTTAGTGCCAATACTCCCTTGAAAACACATGCTAAATGTAATTACTGTCAGCACAGGGTTAGGAGGTTAGGTCTTTATGATGTCATGAAGACATAAAGACACCTTCAAGAATGGATTAAAGTCATTATCAAGGGAGTAGGAAGCTATCACAGGGGATGCTATTTACAAAAGAGGGTTCTCTCAGTCTCTGTTCATGTGATACATTTTCTTCTCAAGATCTCACTTCATGTTATGATCTATCAAGACAGTCATTCTCAGATCTGGTACCTTTTGTACAACCAAGAACCAAAGAAACTTGTTTAAAATTTACTCAAATTGTGTTATTCTGTTTTACCAATACAAATTGGACTAATACTAGATATACATTCATTTTCCTACAATAACTCAATTATACTATCTTCATTATTGAATTGTTAAAAAACCTTCATTTTTTTAAGGCCAGGACACACCGTGTCCCAGGCTTTTTTATTTTTTCAATTTTTTAATTTTTATTTTTTTATTTTTGACAGGCAGAGTGGACAGTGAGACAGACAAACAGAGAAAGGTCTTCCTTTGCCGTTGGTTCACCCTCCAATGGCTGCTGCTGCTGGCGCACTGCGGCCAGCGCACCGCGCTGATCCAAAGCCAGGAGCCAGGTGCTTCTCCTGGTCTCCCATGGGGTGCAGGGCCCAAGCACTTGGGCCATATTCCACTGCACTCCTGGGCCACAGCAGAGAGCTGGCCTGGAAGAGAGGCAACCGGGACAGAATCTGGTGCCCTGACCGGGACTAGAACCCAGTGTGCCGGCACTGCAAGGTGGAGGATTAGCCTGTTGAGCTATGGCGCTGGCCAAAACCTTCATTTTTAAATAGCTTCCTGTGACATTTGATTTTCCTTTAGAATGAATCCCAAAGATAAGGACACACTTGAGCACTGAAAATATATGGTTATATTTCATGAAATGGCCCCAAGAACATGTTTACTATTAACCTTGTAGATGATAAAACATGGGAAAAAACAAAATGTCACATTTTTTCAGATTGTTAAAGCTCTAAAATATCTGAATGACCCTATCTAGGTACCAAATGCAGTTCTAGAAACACTGTCAGACGATTCCAAGACAGCTGAATAGGAAAAAGAAGTGCTGATTTTGACCAGGTGAACATAGCAGAAGAAAAGCAGTTTAGTCCCAAAGAACAGTTTGAGAGAAGTTTGCAGTGGAAATTTTACAAAAAGAAGGAAGGGCTGGCGCTGTGGTTTAGTGGGTAAAGCCACTGCCCGCTGTGCCAGCATGCTATATGGACATGTTTGAGTCCTGGCTGCTCCACTTCCAATACAGCTCTCTGCTGTGGCCTGAGAAAACAGTAGAAGATGACCGAAGTCCTTGGGCCCCTGCATGCACGTGGGAGACCCAGAAGAAGCTCCTGGCTTCAAATCTGCACACCTGCAGCCGTTGTAGCCAATAGAGCAGTGAACCAGCAGACAGAAGATTCTGTCTCTCTCTGCCTCTCATTCTCTCTGTGTGCAGCACACAGGATTGAGTGGGGCTGGAGGAGACACCAGGTTCTGTGAGTGAGGTAAAGCGATCACAGCAGCTCCTGCCACTGTTGATACTGCATGAGAGATAACCTTGCAGACCACACTAGTTTGAGCCTGGCCTGGAACCCTAATTTAGGGCAGGTTAACCACCTAACCGATGGAAGGAAAAGCATATTTTTTTCTCTCCTTTCCCCTACATGGGTGCGAGGCAACTGGTGGGGAGAAGTTACCATCTTGACATCAGTAGAGGCAGCTATAGTTTGCAATGTGTGCGACTGGGGGTTTTACCAGAGGGCAAAGTCTGTTTCCCGCTGACTTTGAGTATGGCTGGGAGGGAGTTGGCAGGGGGCTGGGCATCGACATAGGTTTGTGAGGTGCCCCCATCCTCTCAATCTATCACAGGTTCAGGGCTCAAACTGCCAAGATGAGGAACCCACAGGCAGCTGGCTCTGCTCTGTGTAGACAAGGCAGGCTAGCAAGGCTGGGAGTGGACCTCTCTGTACTGTGTGACTATATGAGCCTTGCGTGTTGCGAATGTAGGAATCCTATGAATTCATGATAGAGCACGGGGTACAGCTGGGTCTCTGGGCAACCACACTGTCTGGGATCAGAGGTTCAGACCTCCTTGACAGCCTAGGGTGGGCCATTGCAGAGGGTTCCTTGTTCATACTGAGGACTGCACAGATCCTTTGTGCAGTTCATGTGCCAATATGGATGGGGGTTGTACCCACTGTGTGCTAAACCTGGCATTGAACACCCGGAAGAGATGAGGTGAGGTTGTGAATACACCAACAGGCATGATCACAGCCTTTCCCCTGCTGACTATAGAGGAGATCTACCATGCCCAGCTAGGGTGTCACTCTGGGTTCTCACCCCAAACTGGAGCACTGACCAGAGCTCCCTGGTCACACCCAGCAAATGCCTCTGTGTACTCACTACAAGGGCAGACATTTCACTAAGCCACAGAGGCATAGTTCAAAGATAAAATACATTAGGGGACAAAACCAATAAACATTTCTACAAATACCTAAAAATAAATGCAGAAAATCAATAAATAAGAATAAGGAAGACAACGTGACTCCCCAAATTTGACACAACAACACTTTAGTATTATAATGTGAATATGGAGAGATTGATGAAATGTCTGAAAAGGATTCAAAAGAATGATCATAGGATTACTCAGAAGCAATGAAAAGCAAATTCATTAAACAAACCCATATGTGACAGCATGACATGGATGAAAGATTTTGATGAGAGATTTTGCAGATACACCAAACTGAAGTATTAGAAGGAAATCAATATGTCAAATAAAAATATAGTGGAAAGTCTTTACAACAGACTTAGGTAAAAGAAAGAAAACCCAAGCTAGGAGACAAATATTTTGAAATAGATCAACACAAAGAAATCAGAAAAATTTTAAAAAATGCTTGATATTTATGGGGGGCCATCAAATGAGCAAATATATGGGTCTTTAGAGTTCCTGAGATGTGGAAAGGAGAATGGATTAAAAGGCTTTTTCAATGAAATTTTAACAGAAAAATTCCCTAATTTGGAGAGAGGATGTCCAAGTACAGGAAGCAGATAGAATTCCTAATAGACATGACCAGGAAAGATCTTCACCTCGATACACTGTTCCTGGAAATTAATGAAGATGAAAACATCAAAACTTAGATGATACAGTAAAAGCAGTTTTAAGTTTATAGCAGTTAGTACCTATATCAAGAAACCGGACATACAAAGATAATAAATAAGCTATCAACACATCTCAAGGAACTAGAAAAACAATAAACCAAACCCCAAATTAGGAGGAAATAATTAAAATTAGAGCATAAACAAAAACATACAAAAGATCAGTGAAATGAAAAGCTGTTTCTTTGAAAAAATAAACAAAATTGACACACCATTGGCCCAACCAAAAAAAGGAGACCTGAATCAATAAAATCAGAGATGAAAAGGAGATGTAACAATGCATGCCACTTTAATAAAACAATCATAAATTACAGAAAAAAGCTATATGCTAACAAATTGGAAAATCTAAAATAAATGGATAGACTCACGGACACAAAAAATGGATGAAAATTGAGTCATGAAGACAGAGAACCTAAACAGAGCAATGACCAATATGGAAATTGAATTGGTGATGAAAGCTTTTCCAACAAATAAAGGTTCAGGACTAGATAACTTCACTGCTGAATTCTACCAAACTTTTAAAGAAGAACTAATTCTGGGGCTGACTCTTTGGTATAGTGCGTAAAGTCACCACCTACAGTGTTGGCATCCCATATGGGTGTCAGTGCTGGTCCCAGATGCTCCACTTTCTATCCCACATTCTGCTGTGGCCGGGGAAAGCAGTAAAAATGGCCTAAGTTCTTGGGGCCCTATATCCATGTAGGAGACCTGGAAGAACCCCCTGGCTTCAGATTGGTGCAGCTCTGGCCATTGCAGCAATTTCAGGAGTGAACCAGCAGATGGAAGACCTTTCTCTATCAGCGTCTTATTCTCTGTAACTCCACCTTTCAAATAAATAAATCTTTAAAAAAAGAACTAATTCTAATTCTTCAAGCTATTCAAAATAACTGAAAGAGAGGAATCCTCTCAAACTCCTTCTATGAGGCCAGCATCACCTTAATTTCAAAACCAGAAAGTTACAACAAAGAAATACAGACCAGTATCTGTGATGAATATAAATACAAAAATCCTCAACAAAATACTAGTTAATTGAATCCAACAACACATCAGAAAGATAATTCACCTGGACCAAGTGGGATTTATCCCTGGTATGCAAGAATGGTTCAACATTCACAAAGAATTATGATACAGGCCAGCAGCGTGGCTCAGTAGGCTAATCCTCCGCCTTGCGGCGCCGGCACACCAGGTTCTAGCCCCGGTTGGGGCACCGGATTCTGTCCCGGTTGCCCCTCTTCCAGGCCAGCTCTCTGCTGTGGCCTGGGAAGGCAGTGGAGGATGGCCCAAGTGCTTGGGCCCTGCACCCTATGGGAGACCAGGAGGAGCACCTGGCTCCTGCCTTCGGATCAGCGCAGTGCGCTGGCCGCAGTGCGCCAGCAGCAGCGGCCATTGGAGGATGAACCAACGGCAAAAAGGAAGACCTTTCTCTCTGTCTCTTACTGTCCACTCTGCCTGTCAAAAAAATTAAAAAATTTAAAAAAAGAAATATGATACATTGCATTAACAAGTTGAAGAATAAAACTCATATGATTATCCCAATGGATGCACAGAAAGTATTTAATAGATATAATAGCCTTTCTTTGATAAAAACCTTAATCAATTGGATATAGAAGGCACATTCCTCAGCAACATCAAGGCATTATGTGACAAACACCAGCCAACATCTTAGTTAATGGGGAAAATTTGGAAGCATTTCCCGTAAGATCCGGAACCAGACAAGGATGCCCACTTTGACTATTACTATTCAATTTATTACTGGAATTCCTAGCCAGAACCATTAGTCAAGAAATAGAAATCAAATGGATACAAATAGGAAAGGAGGAAGTCAAATTATCCATATTTTCAGACAACATGATTCTATATATAGGGGGACCAGAAGATTCCACCAAGAGATACCAAAACTCCTAAGAGTTTGGTAAAATTGCAGTATACAAAATTAACAGAGAAATAAACAGCCTTTTTATACACAGTGACATGGCTGAGAATCAACTTGTAAGATCAGTACCATTTATAATAGCTACAAAAATTTTTAAATACCCTGGAATACATTTAATCAAGTTGGTGAAAGATCTCTACAATGAAAATTATACAATGTTACAGAAAGAAGGCACAAAACATGGAAAGATCATCTATATTCATGGATTAGAAGAATCAATTAAATGTCCATACTACTGAAAGCAATTTATAGATTCAATGTGATCCCAATCAAAACACCAACATTCTGCGCAGTTCTAGAAAAAAAAAGGTGCTAAAATTCATACAGAAACAAAAGGGATCTCGAATAGCTAAATTTAAAAAATAATAACACAAGAGGTATCACAATAACAGATTTTCAATTTCAACAGATTTCAGTTTTAATTAAAACAACAGTAGACACATTGCCTAATGGAACAGAATAGAAATTCCGGAAGTCAATCCACACATAGGCTACCAACTAATCTTTGACAAAGGAGCTCATAGTCCCTGGATAAAGGACAGTCTCTTCAACAAATGGGGCTTGAAAAATTGGATATGTGTTTGTCAAAGAATAAAACAAGACCTCTACATTACACCTTATTTAAAACAAACTCAAAATGGATCAAGGATCTAAATCTACGACCTAATGCCATCAAATCGCAAGAAGCGAACTTTGGGGAAACCCTGCAAGACATTGGATAGGCAAAGACTTCTTGGAAAAGACCCCAGAAATACAGGCAATGATAGCAAAAATTGACAAATTGGATTCCATGAACCTAAAAAGCTTTTGCAATGCAAAGGAAATACTCAGCAAAGTCAACAGGAACTGACAGAATGGGAGAAACACTTTCAAACTATACAACTGATAGAGAATTAATAACCAGAATTTATAAAGGGCTCAAAAAAGTCAACACAACTAAAGAATACATTAAGAAATGGGTAAAGAACTTGAACACATATTTTTCAGAAAATAAAATTTAAGCAGCCAACAAACACAGGAAAATCACCCAGGATCACTACCTATCAGGAAAATGCACTTAAAAATCACAGTGTGGTTTCTTGTCACCCTGGTTAAAATGTTTCTCACACAAGAATGAAACAATAAGTTCTGACAAGGATGTGGGAAAATGGTAGCCTAATCCATTGTTGGTGGGAATGTAAACTAGTACACAGCCCTTGTGGAAGATATTATGGAGATTCCCAGAATACTGAAAGTAGATCTACTATATGACCCAGCCATCTCACTTCTGGGAATTTACCCAAAGGAAATGAAATATATGAAATATTTATCTGGGCCAGCGCCGTGGCTCAACAGGCTAATCCTCCGCCTTGCGGCGCCGGCACACCAGGTTCTACTCCCGGTCGGGGCGCCGGATTCTGTCCCGGTTGCCCCTCTTCCAGGCCAGCCCTCTGCTGTGGCCCGGGAGTGCAGTGGAGGATGGCCCAGGTGCTTGGGCCCTGCACCCCATGGGGAGACCAGGAAAAGCACCTGGCTCCTGGCTCCTGCCATCGGACGAGCATGGTGCGCCGGCCGCAGCGCGCTGTCTGCGGCGGCCATTGGAGGGTGAACCAACGGCAAAAGGAAGACCTTTGTCTCTGTCTCTCTCTCTCACTGTCCACTCTGCCTGTCAAAAAAAAAAAGAAATATTTATCTGTACCCCCATGTTTATTACAGTTGAATTCACAATAGCTTAGGTATGGAATCAACCCAGATGCCCATGAGCTGATGACTGGATAAAAAAGTTTGACATATATAAACTATGGAATATTACTAAACCAGAGAAAGAAATAAATCCTGTCTTTTTCAATAAAATAGATGCAACTGGAAAACCTTATACTTAGTGAAATAATCTAGTCCCAAAAAGACAACTACCATATGCTTTCCCTGATCTGCGGTAACTAATAGATTATGAAAAACCTAATGTATGATTATTTGCCTTGCCATCTTCATAAAATTATTCCTGAGCATAAACTGTTAAGAAATAGTTTAAAGTCTAAATGAACTTACTTATTACCTTGTAACTACACAGATAATATTTAGATGTTACACTGTTATTGGGGGTATGTCATTGGTAGAAATTATAATTGATAAAAAACTATATATGGGTGATATGGTCATTTTCCATTCATTGTTTATAGCCATTGTGTACATTCTCACTAAACCAGAATGTTTTTGCTTTTTTACTTGTTCAACTTCTTATTCAGTGAAATATTGAGCATTTGTACTCTATTCAAGTTTAAAATGTTATTTCAAAAACTAAAAATACAGAAAGAATGAGAGTAAGAACTGTTGGAAGGAGAGAGGGGGAGGGAGGAAGAATGGGAACATTGTTGTATTATTAAAATTGTATCTACAAAAATGAGTCTTTAAAAAAATTTAAAAATGCAATGAAGTCCCCCCAAAAAATCTCCAACATCAATGATAGTGACAAAATATCCCCAACAGCCAACTCAATTACTACCATAGATTCTAAATCAAGGTGGCAACAATGATGCATCAGAACCATTTGAAGATGTGATTCATCCCTGATACTCTGATGTGTTCTACAAAATGTTCCACCTTCAACATGTCAATTTTAGAAAAAACTGCCACCCTTCAATTTTAGAAAATGTTTCCTAATTTTTTTATGTTGAGAAGCATTGCCAGTTGAGAATTAGTATTCTGGTACAAGGTACATATTGCTGTAGGTGAATTCCCTCATATTAAATGAGAGCATAAAGACAACAAACTTAACATGGGCAACTACATGACTGAACCCCTAGCCCTTTTTTAAGATTTATTTTTATTTGAATGGCAGAGTTGCAGAGGCAGTAAAAAGTCTCTCATCCACTGGTTCACTCCCTCAAAAGGCCACAATGACTGGAGCTGAGCTGATCTGAAGCCAGGAGCTTCCTCTGGATCTCCCATGTGAGTGCATGGGCCCAAGGACATGGATCACCTGCTACTGCTTTCCTAGATCAATGAGAGTTGAATCAGAAATGGAGCAGCCAGGAATTGAACTGGTGCTCATATGGGTTGCCGGCACTGCAGGCAGTGGCTTTACCAAGTATGCCCCAGTTCCTGCCCCCCCCCCCAAGTCTTTTCTAATATCCTTAATATATAGCCTAATGAAAGATCCAAGCTTCTTCCTGACATATTCATCTCCTTCAAGTATTGAAGAAATCTTGCCTGCAGTGTATCGGGTGGTTGTCACACGACTAGTTTTCCACATTATTAAGCCATGAAGGAAGGTCAATGATCCTACTCAGGTAAGAACACACTTGAAGAGCAAAAGCTATACACAATATATGGATTTTAGATGGAAGCCAACACAAGATAGGTGTTTGACACTTTGGTGAGTCAACCTGAGCTGCAAATGTATCAAAATCAGGACTTAGTATTTTGTTAGCAAATCTCCTGGCTTTAAACCTAGCTCTCTATGATCTGTTACTAATGAGAATAGAGACGGCCGGCGCCGTGGCTCAACAGGCTAATCCTCCGCCTTGCGGCGCCGGCACACCGGGTTCTAGTCCCGGTCGGGGCGCCGGATTCTGTCCCGGTTGCCCCTCTTCCAGGCCAGCTCTCTGCTGTGGCCCGGGAGTGCAGTGGAGGATGGCCCAGGTGCTTGGGCCCTGCACCCCATGGGGAGACCAGGAAAAGCACCTGGCTCCTGGCTCCTGCCATCGGACGAGCGCGGTGCGCCGGCCGCAGCGCGCCAGCCGCGGCGGCCATTGGAGGGTGAACCAACGGCAAAAGGAAGACTTTTCTCTCTGTCTCTCTCTCTCACTGTCCACTCTGCCTGTAAAAAAAAAAAAAAAAAAAAAGAGAATAGAGAAGCCTTCCCGCTCAGGGAAGGCTGGTAAGCACAATATTTGCTAGCCAGCATCACCGCTTAATCACAGGGAAACACATGACACCCAGGTGATTCATCCTATCTGGGGAGTCCGGCACTAAAGGGACACACTCCAGTTGCAAGTAATATGTTTCCAGTACACTGAAATTTCCAACAAAAGGCAAAAATAACACAGCCACATCATTGACTCTGAATCTGCCTTTATTCATTTTCTTTTCAGTACTAAAGCCAGTGCCTGACCCAGAAGAACACTCAATGTATGTTTATTGAGCTATACTAAGCAGAACTCACTTCCTCAATGTACACCTCATTTTCCCTCACCTCTAGCCTCTAAGTCATTCATTCACACACATCTACTGAGTACTGTACCTATCTGTCCTGGGAACTAGGTACTGGGAATCTTGCAATAAGCAGACGTATTTCTTGTCCTCAGTTGATACACTGCTTTTTGCGTCGTATGACTCACTAAATCTAGGTGGAAAAATATGTGGTCCAAGAGTCCTTAGAGGAATCAGAATCAAAGGTATTTGATTATTTGTGACTTAGCTCTTCAAAAATTATTGACCAAGCGGATCAGATTAGAACAACTCTTGCTGGAGGTGTCATTTCACACTTTTGTCTAGGAAAGAAATGAGAAGTTTTTTTTTTTTTTTAATCTATGTACATGATCTTGAGGTGGGCCATGTCTATAAAGTGTTGTAGTAGTAGGTTTTTGAGCCCTTTTATATATTTTAGTATTTTTCTGTTGTCTTTACACAAAAATGACAACTTGACAGGATTTAGAATTCAGTAATAAATGCTATCTTCTAGGAATCTGTGGTAATAGCACCAGTTTCTGATAATTATTGTTAGTACAGAAAAGCTTGAGAATAAAATTTGTTCTTTATTGGTAGTTGTTTGCTTTCAAGTTTGTAAAACTATTTTCAAAATATTTTATGCTAGAAATATGCACAATGTACACAGTGGTTTTTCCTTGTGAGTCTCATTCTCATGACCTCAATATTATGTTAAGAAATTTTTATGATATTCCATAAGTACTGCCTCTGTTTCATTTGTTAGTGTTTACTCTTGCCTAGGTTTCTAAATTATCTTCTGAAATAGTTTAATTTATTATTTCTCTTCATTTTTTTTTTCTATCAAACTTATCATTTACAGCACTGACTGGATTTTCTGCCTTTTTTAAGGGTGTTAATTTCTTCCTGTGTTTTTGGTTTCTGTATAGTAATATGTTATAATCACTTGTGATCATTTATGAATAGTCAAACTTTGTATCATACCTTGCACTTCCACTCATATAGATGTAATGACCCCTATTGAATCATTTCAGACATGACATAGGTACTCACCCAGGTCTTGGTTAAATAATACATGTGCATTGTTATTGACAGCAAACACATTTTATAAGGTAAGGACAGGTTCCTCCTAATTGCTGCTTCTTCAAGGACTCTAAGAAATGGTATCTACAGAAATTTTATCCAAGATCCAATGTAATACTCTCCAAAGTTACCAGTCAGATAAAAGGTTTGATTCTATAGCATCATGACATAAGCAATAGCTTGATGCTATAGCAATCCTCTACCCATTTAGTGACCAAGAGAAGGGCAGACCTGGCAATTGTAACCATGTGGGGAGCGAACCAGACTGCCCCCTCCCTCCTTTCAAATAACTATTTGAAACTCTGCCTTTCAAATAGATAAAAATTACTGACTCATGGAACAAAGAAAGGTGTAACAGGAAAACTGTAAATGGTGCAGTTTTATGTTCCAGACGCATGTGGTGTAGGGGAGACTATAAGGTCAGCAACAGAGAGGAACTGGAATCCTCTTCCATCAACACGTTGGTACTGAGCAAGCCACGTCAGATATAAGGAGGTCAGTGAGTGGGAAAAATCACTGAAGCAACATTTTGAGTAGAATGGAACTAGAAGGAAGGTAGATAGAGAAGGGTTTAGAATTAAGAAATATTTATGTAATAGCATAACTTATTAAATAATTAGCTATAAAAGAAATATATGAATTGAGTTTAAGACAACTTCAAGTTTCTGGACTAAGTGATTAACCTGATGTTAAAGCCAAAAGGGATATGAGGAAAAGAAGATTTTGAGGCAATGGGTTGAATTAGGGATGAAACGTGGAATATAATAGAACTACTCTGGACATTTTGAGTTGAAAATAATTTGAGATGGTTATTTTTGAAA
Source organism: Sylvilagus floridanus (assembly GCA_949820135.1). NCBI lineage: Eukaryota > Metazoa > Chordata > Mammalia > Lagomorpha > Leporidae > Sylvilagus > Sylvilagus floridanus. The sequence goes on along the minus strand of OX463245.1, from coordinate 61,564,969 downwards.
TGTATATGTATATAAAGTTATCAAAACATATACTTTAAGTATTTACAATCTTAATTTCAAATATGTTTCAGTTTAACAAAACAGTAAGTATGAGGTTTCCAGTAGAGATATCCAGTAGACTATGTGGGTCTTCAGTTTTAGTGAAGATTAAAATGTTGAGATAGAGTATTAGGTCATCTACATATTAGTGCCAAAAAAGGAGCCAGTAAAAGATGTTGGACTCCCTCCTAGGAAAAACAGAGGAAAGAGAGATCAAGTCCTTTATCTGGAAAAGATTATATTCTATTTGGGAAATACAAGCAGTAATCAAATATAAATGTAACGTGATTTCAGACTGCTATTCAAAAAGCCCAGGAGTAGACTCCTAAATGATGTTACAATTTAAGATTTGAATAGGAGAAATTATTTGTGAACAAAGGGGAATTAGATATGAATAGTTGAAGGAAAATCAGGAGCCAAAAAATGTCAGATGTTAAAGAGTAATACTCAAGAGGCCAATAGTAAGGGTATTGAACAATCAGTAAATTTTCTCCTGGATTTGTTCAGAGGTCTATGGCTCTGTCTTTGCAATCAGAGTCGCTACGGTGAGCTTATATATTCGAGCTTTGCCATTCTGACTGCTGATTTTGAAAGTCTCACCATACTTATGATTTCTCATTCCTAAAATTTACCTATGAGTAAAACTTAGTAATTCTAAAGGAATTAAAAGTCATGATACTCTTTGTATACATTAATTGCAGATATTTCATTTCTCAAGCAAGGAAATCTTGTACCCTCAAGCTATGTTGAATAAATATATCATGATGTTTTACTCATTGAATACAAAAAATCATTCAGTCACAGTACCACATATTCCTCTGCTTATAAGTGTATTTTTTTCTGAAAAAATGCTATTTGTCTATACATGCACAATGATATGCAAAGGAAACTAGATTTTCTGTTCCTAGAACTACGAAAATAATTTCATACTACCAAATTCTTTGTATTTATAACGATGCTGTTTTGTCTTAGATGTTGACTGTGGTACTCTAAAGATTCTTCTGACATGTGATTTTGTACCTTGAATCTGTTTTTCAGTAGCTTTTCTTTGTTGCTTAGAATAGCACCAGTCTAAGAAGTTTTCATCTTGAATGCACCTCACAAGTAATTATATTTTAAATGCTGTCAAGTTTTACTAGTACTATTAATGCATTTAAGTGTGCATAAAAACCCAATCGTTTCTATCCAATTTTTTTTTTCCATAGGAAAGAATTGTGATGCCAGGATAGTTATTTTCTGAATTAGCTGTAATCCAGGTAGAAGCTTTTCTGTGGCAGGCATTTTTTTTTTAGAAAACGCAGGCAAACAAGTTTCACAGTGGGCAACATCACTTTGAAAACATGATTATTAATCTTTTTTTGAGCAAAAGTGCAATGGATAAAGAAATTAGTTCAGCAGGAGGAGAACCTAAACATTTTTTTGTATTTGTTGCATGCTGTGAGATGGAAATAAAATGGATGAAGTTTCAGTCACAATTCATTCTCCTTTGAATGTTTTTAGTGTAAAGCATGGAAAATACATAATAAACCATTTTTTCCTTTTGAAGTTGAGAGGGCACTAACTGTTCACCTTGTCGACTGCAGAGAAAAGAATGGCCTTGTGATGAAAATCTAAGTGAGTGGAAGAATTTAGCTGTATCACTCCAAAGTCCTTCCAAAAATAATAAAAAGAAACTCATGAATGCACTCAGGCAGCAACTATCTAGCAAAGCTATTGCCTAGCCTGGGAGAGGGCATAGGTCATTCACATACTCTAGGCATGTGAATGTTCAACTGTCAAGACCTCCCTTAGGGCATGGGTTTTCTTTTCTTCAAAACTTACTCATTTCATGAAAGGTTTGACTTTTGAAAGAAATGAAATGGTATTGTTTTAATTTTTTCCAGGTGACGCAGGAATATTCAAATCATGTGAAGTCATGAGAATGAGTAACATTCCAATGGTCTGAGAATCAAAAATAACATTCTGCATAAGGGGAAATTAAAATTGTTTTTGATAAAGTTTATGGTTAAAGCCTCTTTTTAAAATATTTTATTTATTTGAAAGAGTTACAGATAGAGAAAGAGGGAGATAAAGAGAGCCAGAGAGAAAGAGAAAGGGCAAGAGGAAGACAGAGCGGGAGAGGAAGACAGAGCGGGAGAGGAAGAGAGACAAAGATCGAGAGGAAGAGAGATAGACAGAGATTCAATCAGGTGGTTCACTCCCCAAACAGCCTCAACAGCTCAGGCTGGGCCATGCTGAAGCCAGAAGCCTGAACCTTCTTCCAGGTCTCCCATATGAGTTCAGTGGCCCAAATACATGGGCCACCTTCCACTGCTTTCCCTGGGCCATTAGCAGGGAGCTGGGTCAGAAGTGGAACAGCTTGTACTTGAAATAGCACCCACATGCGATAACAGCATCACAGGGCTAGGCCTAATCTGCTATGCCACAATGCCAGCAAGGACCATAAACTTTAAAATGAAGCTTTCTCGAGATGCTTGCACTCCATGGAGAGCTAAACTACGGTGACTAAATGTACATGACATGAGCTTAAGGATTACTTTGGTTATTTCCACAACAATTTCTACACTGGAACCTTAGGCTGTATTGTATAAATGTGAGGAAAGGGTGCTAGTGCTATTAACAGCCCATCTGTACCACCATTTAGCAGAAGCTGGCTTCAGTCCTAGGATTCAAGGTCTTTTCAGTCAAGATAATAGTTCCTGAGATCAGATGCTAGTTAAGAGTAAAAGGAGAAGTAAGGGTAGAAAACCCGAGTGAGAAAGTGATATTATGGGGGCCAGCACTGTGGCGCAGCAGGTTAGTGCTCTGGCCTGAAGTGCCAGCATCCCATATGGGTGCTGGTTCAAGACCTGGCTGCTCCACTTCCCATCCAGATCTCTGCTATGGCCTGGGAAAGCAGTACAAGATGGTGCAAGTCTTTGGGTCCCTGCACCCATACGGGAGACCTGGAAGACGCTCCTGGCTCCTGGCTTCAGATTGGCACAGTTCCGACAATTGTGGCCAACTAGGGAGTGAACCATTGGGTGGAAGTCTCTGTTTCTCTCTCTCTCTCTCTCTCTCTCTCTCTCTCTCTCTCAGATTGGCACAGCTCCGACAATTGTGGCCAACAGGGGAGTGAACCATTGGGTGGAAGTCTCTGTCTCTCTCTCTCTCTGTCTCTCTCTCTCTCTCTGCATAACTCTTTCAAATAAATAAATCTTTAAAAAATGAGTTTATGACATCTTACTTTCACATTGTCAATTCCCCCTCCACTAAGTCAATACACAACCTAAGGTTCTTGAGCCTGGTCAACCTTCTGCATTCTTGTCTGCCCTGCCTCAGGCTAACAGTGAGGTAGTTTCAGTCAGTAGGTTAGGTAACAAAGGCATTTTGAGATTTCTTAAGAGGCTAATCATCAACATACTGGACATGAGTTTTAAATCTGTGCTTGCTTTGGTTTCGTTGGGCATGTAATTCAAAAGGCATGTGACATTACACACATAGAGTGAAATGAATTAAGGTTTTTTTTTCCCCTTAAATGATCTTACTCTTTTAAAAGAAATTTTGGACAATAGTGGGTCCAGGTGTTAAAATAGATAAAAAAAATACAACAGAATTTGCAAGTTGACATCAACTTGGAAAGGGTTGAGAAAGTTGGAGCCTTCTCAAAATAAGCAATAATCAATTTCACTCCTTTAATGTGGCACCAAGTGATATATAATTTGAAAGACTTAAAGGATAACCATATCAAATTATTCTGTTATTTGGGGTTATAGTTCATGTTAATGCATTTAATTAATAAATGCAAAACTATAAATGAATTAAGAAATACATTAACTGTTCAATATACAAATCATTAAGCCTCTTTAAAAGTTGTTATTTTGCCACACATAGAACCTCAATTTTTCCTCAACTATTATAGGGAGTGTTTAGTGAGCTAAATACAACTTCAGCTTTAGAGGTTATTATGCTCCAATTTAGAGATTCTATGGTACATTAATCTTAAATACTTATTAATTATGATGCCTTACCTATACGTTCTGTACTCTTGTCTGATATTTCCAGATCCAAGTTGTTACATAAATGTTGTTAATGTAATGAATATTTTATGTACCAAACAGATAATCAGTTTTTCACACTTATTCAGTTTTCAAAGTTCAATACTAGAAAAATGAGTCAAGGTATTTAAGAGAACAAAATATTCTAAATGAAAAAGTGTTCATCAAAACCTTGAGTATCCTAGAGTTCATACCAAGGGAATAGAGTTGTGATGACAATTACTTGCATGCAAAATTTTTTATGTCAACTTTAGCACCTAAGTGGGAGATATGGATTTAGTTTCCATTTCATGCCTTTGGCTGGCTCAGCCCTGGGTGTTATGGGTACTTGCAGAATAAAGCAGTAGATGGGACATGTCTCTTTGTATTTTTTTTATTTGACAGAGTTAGACAGTGAGAGAGACTGAGAGAAAGGTCTTCCTTACATTGGTTCACTCCCCCAAATGGCTGCTACAGCTGGAGTTACTCCGATCCGAAGCCAGGATCCAGGTGCTGCCTCCTGGTCTCCCATGCAGGTACAGAGGCCCAAGCCCTTGGGCCATCCTCCACTGCCTTCCCGGGCTGGATTGGAAGAGGAGCAACAGGGACTAGAACCCAACGCCCACATGGGATGCCAGCGCCCCAGGCTCCGGCCTCATCTCTTTGTATTTTAAATAAGTGTATTTTTAATTAGTAAGATGACTTTTATGTTATTTCTTTGGCCTTGCCACTCTCACCCGAAGGGCTGGAGTTCCAGGAAGAAGCTGGTTCTTTGAAGAGCATTTATAACAATCTATTTGAAAAGGTACATGGAGATTACAGAACAAGGAATAGTGGAATACTACGTAGCTGGTGAGGGAAAGTTGATGTTATCATTAAATATATCCACGGATGCATTCTCTACAAATGGCAATCTGATTATAAATAGGATTTTCTTATAAGTTTATAGGCAAGAAAATAGAATGACCGTGTATACTCAATTCCTTAACCTCAAATTTTTTCATATTACTCGTGTTAGAGAAATCCAGAGTTAACATTTTGAGATTATAGCAGTAATCTGAAACAGAGTAATTTTCCTAAAATATTTGATAATTTTCAGTTATCTTAGGGAGAAGTATTCATCTATCTCAACACTCAGTGTGTTAATGTCTTGATTATTCTACCACTAGTACAAATGAAAATCCTGGGTGAAAGCATAAAATTGTGTGTGTGATTGAGAGATAAAGAGAATGAGAAAGACAGAGGGATATAGAGATTAAGTACTAGACATGATAGAACTGCCAAAACCTATCAAATGCATTACATATGCTGTGAATTATAGATCAGCATTCAGTAAGTTTAGAAATGCAAATTAAAACAAAAATAAAACTGAAACAAAGGAAATCACGAGCCAAGAATTTTAGAGGGAACTGTTCCATTCCCAAGTGTTAACAGAACAATCTTCCAAATGAAGATTATCAGCACCATGGAGAGTTACACCCATTCCTTAACACTCTTATTCACCTTTATGACATAGGAAGAGAAATAAAATTTAATCCAATTAGAAAAACTTGTTAAGTCTTGTGAAACTTTTTAGCAATAATTAAGATATTAAAAGATGTAAGGTATATTTAAAAACTTATCTTACACAGAAGTCTACTTTATGGTAACTGCCTTTTTTTTTTTTGAATGGTGCAAGAAATTGATCAATTCTAATTTCACTTTCCTATACTTCTCATGTTTTTTGATATTTCTGCCACAAATACAGTTTGAAGTTTACTGAATAAATGACCTAATGAATTCTTTCAATGGTAACATTTTTGGAATTAAAGGAGTAACTTAGCTGAACACTGAGTGGTTTTCAGTGTTGACTGCATACAAAACCATCCTCCTCCTTTGCAAACACACTGTCTGTCCTGAAAAATACTATGCAGACTTGAGGGAGATAGCCATCTGAATCTACCTCTAAGACAAGGCCAATTATACCTTATTTTCTAAATGGCCACATGAGACTTGTGAGCATGTTAGCTTCTGTGTTAGGTTGCTTCTCTCATACTGCTACAGGAGATCAAAGTTTTTACATTTATCTGCGCCTATTTTTAGTAGCTTGTAAATTTTGGCCAATCTTATTTACACATTTCATTGCTGCAGTTACAGTATGCCAGTTACTTGCCAGCCATAGACAGGGGTCTTATTTTAGTATTTTATGCAAAAAGAAAACTACCCACCTTGCAGTTCTTTCAAACAGAATCCATTTCTGTTTTTGTTTCCTGAACTGATCTTATGTGAATGCTCTAAGACCCATATTAATTTTCCATTAAAGAATGCCTTAATTTATATATATCTATCTAATATCATATAAACCTTGGGCATAAGGAATTAATATTTAAAGCACAGATTGACATGGATGTGCCATATAGCTGAAGCTTTTCCTCGAACTTATCTAACATCCAAAACAAATGTGGAACCACACCAAGTTATAGTTCTGCAACATATCCCTGAAACCTGTCAGTTTAAGTTAGTTCTATGTTGCCAAATTCTCCAAACTTTTCCCATTTTATTCAGGAAGCTGGTATTTTCATCAATTCTAAATTAGCTTTGGTATTGTACAGAATGCTATATATTCTTCAATGATTTTAGGTAACAGTGGTTACCTTTTTGAAAAACTACTTAATTACTTCTTTGTCTCATCCCTAGACTCTTTCTGAAAACAGAATCAATACAAGTTATAATGGAACTCATTGAGTGACCAGAATGATAACGAAGGACACATTAGTAACCTTTATAAATGAGAGATGAACGCCTAGTTCACTCTTTTGGATCCTCACATTGCTACCCTTCAGATGTGGGGAAAATCATTCAGCATGCCATTAAATATGACTTATCCTTTAGAGAAGCTGTAGACATGAGTGCAATCGACCAAATGGCTCACATAAATGATGGTGGTGATGTGCACTTAGGAAAATTGGTTCTAAATAATAAAGTGAAACAATATTGATGCAAGATGTAGATTTTGATTTTCAAATGAGGTAAAAATTCCCTTGTAACTATGATAGCTGGGTAATTATTTTATTACAGAAGCTTAGTAGCTATGTTTAACCAATGTGTAGGTACGCTGAAATAAATTCTAGGAAGCAAACATTAATTTTGGCTTTTTTAAAGCAGATACTGAAAACATTGCACATGTGAAGTTTTATTTCAAGATTTATCTAATGCTGTAAAAATGGAGTCCCCAAGGTAAGCTTGTTCGAAGTGTGATCTTGGTCTTCAAGTGTTACATGACATTTAGGTCTCAGCATAAGCCAATTTGCCTTCTCAGTTATTCATTCACATCTTCAGGGTAATCATCAGTGTATGCATTATTTCTTAATTGCCTTCTCGTACTTTTTAAATCTTATCAACTAGTTATAAAAACAACAAGTAATAAGTTCAAACACTGACAGTGTCAGATTATCTCTCTCAACTAACCTCAAGGAATTTAAAATCCCCCCTTCTATTAGATACAGCAAATATTCATAATGGTGAAATTTTATTCAGAACTAGAGTATCCTGACATTGTTCATTGTAATGTTATTGTGGTGTCTGTTTGAAAACAGCTAGTATGGAATATTTGAATGTTCCCAGAACAAAGAAGTTATCTATGTTTGAAGTGACAGATTTTATCACATGGTGTATACATTATATTAAGATTTTATACGTACTCCATAATTTGTAAAAATATAAAAAGTGATATATGGTATTTTGCATTATGGAAAAATATACATACATATAGGTAATAGTGTAATATTTCCTAAAATATGTATGTAGCATAATATATGAATGGTTATGTTATTTTGCATTATGGAAAAATATACATATAGTTAATAGTGTAATATTTCTTAAAATATGTATGTAGCATAATATATGAATATCTTTCATAGATTTCTACTTGAGACTATATATTTGCATATGATGTATATATATATATACACACACACACACACACACCCCATTTACACTGTGCCATATACACACACACACTGTATTGGATACTTGCTATAGTATCTGCTCATGTGGTAAACTATTTTTGATGCCAAACTTTAAATGTCAAACAATCAAAGAATTAGAAAATTAACTAATTTATTCTTAATTCAGACAGACGTCTGGAACTGATATCCTTGCCCATTGAGTTGAAATTCACCACTGGTTCTTCTAGTCATTATCTAATTTCTTAACTTTATTCACTTAGTTTTTGGTTTTACTCCAGCCTCTATCTATAAAATGAAGTTGTGACAAAAGCCAATTATTAAAAACTAATTAGCCATGGGTTACTGAGAATCATAATGTAATTTTTTAAAGTTCTCAGTTCTAAATAGGGATCATACTTCATAAATGATCTAATGGTAACAGAAAACACATAGAAATGTATAGAATCTACGTTTTTCCCAGAAGATTTCTCAATGTATAGTTGATTATCATAATATAATTCCTAATTAATCAAAATGATTGTTGTCTGCAGACCTGTATCTCTCAAATCACCTTAAACAGCTATTTTATGATGAAGATAACTTCATTCTATTATTGTTGATTCTATTATTGTTTGATTCAAACAAAAAGTAAACCTTGTAAAATGAGTTATATCTTATGGAATAGATTTTTAGTGTTCATGCTTTGAAACTTAAAATATAACCCTTTTCTTGCCACTCTTGGAATGGCCATATCATACAATTCTTTTGTTAATTACATGTCTAATACTTGACACAAGAATGACAGTGATTCCTGTATCTAAAGCATGAGAGGGTTGACCTAATGTACTTGAAACAGCTCCATTATTATATATGAGTCAAATACAAGTGGATTGTGGCATTACTCATTGTTGAATTTCACATTCATTCTCGTATTTTTCAACATTTAACTAATAAATAGGGCTTTCCTCTGACTGGTGGTCAAATTTGTTCTTTGATTAACAAAAAGGGGAAATTTTTCTTATGGTATTTCTACCTATACTGGGCTGCATCCCTGTGGCATGTATATCCGAGACACCATCATTCTAGTATTGAGTACTGCGTTAATTAGTGTTTACTCTGACATTTCCTACAGAATTAAAAAAATCTCCTATTCCTCTGTCCTAGCCTCAATTTCTTTCTGTTACTGGAATAGATGAGAATAGAAAAATTTTATGTTGGATCGAAGCTCTGTAAACATGGTGCCCTATTTCTAAGAACTATTCCTTACCCCAAATAATGCATTTATATATCTGTATGCGTTCACTGTGACTTCAGAGATTTCCCTCTAGATCATTAAATCTGGACTGGTAGAAGATAGGCCAGTTAGATTCTCTATACATCTGGTTTTATTTGGGACACTGGGGTCCTGGCACATTATTGGCTCTGGAGCCAGAAGGTGATGTGAGAGCAGCAAATTGATATTAAATTTCAATGATAGGCAGGTGCTGTGGCTCAATAGGCTAATCCTCCGCCTGCAGCACCAGCACACCGGGTTCTAGTACCAGTCAGAGTGCCGGATTCTGTTATAGTTGTTCCTCTTCCAGTCCAGCTCTCTCCTGTGGCCCAGGAAGGCAGTGGAGGATGGCCCAAGTGCTTGGGTGACCAAGAGGAAGCACCTGGCTCCTGGCTTTGGATCAGCGCAGTGCGGCAGCCGCAGCGGCCATTGTGGGTTGAACCAACGGAACAAAAGGAAGACCTTTCTCTCTGTTTCTCTCACTTTCCACTCTGTCAAAAAATAATAAATTTCAATGATAATATTGTTCAAACAGCAAAGGCAAGTTTGCATAGAGAAAAAACAAAACAATTGTGAGAAAACAGAAAAATCTTCTGGGTTATTTTATTTCTACTATCCAGTTAACATTTGTTGCATTATTTCCTTGTAAGTTTCACGAGTTCATCTTCTATCTGCCAACGTATTCCTACTCTTCCTGTGCTTTTCTGAGTGCGTGTTTGCTTTTCCAATGACAAGAGGCCCGACTGACTAACCGGATCTCACATATGCTAGCAGCTACGTCTGTCCCAACTTAACAGTCCCGCATCACTAATGGTTCCCCCAGAACTATCAGTTTGCTTTCAACAATGAAGTGTGGCGCATTCAAGTTTCCTAGGAAATGATCCCACCTGCATCTGAAGACCTTTCATCCTTTTACTCCCAAGGAGGAGACACATTTCACTCATCACTTCCATTCCCATACACCGATGTGTAAAAATAATTTTCCTTTCACTTACTAACAAGCTTGCCAAGTCTTGCTGTGTGGTACTCCTAATTTCCTTTAAGAATTTTTATATTCTGGACCTTTCATTTTAAAAAGTTTTGGTGAAAACCCTTTCTCAAAAAATACTGGCGGATGAGTCACAGGAGCTATCTTGAGGAGCAACTTGAATAAAATGCATCATGCAACTTCTAAATAAGATGTCTGCTTCAAACAGAACTTACTGACAGTCAAATGTGTATTTGACTTTTCTTGCATCTTTCATGGCTCATTGATTGTTCACACACACTGTTCTCTGGCAGTCCCACTTAGGAAAAAAAACTTAGACAAATCTGAATCCAGAGACTACATTAAGTGAGCTCTGAAGTCTTGATCGTCACTAAACCAGTGGAACATCAACTGAGACAATTTGGCCATACATGTCTTTGAACCAGGATAGTTGACACATAGATTGCAGCTGTCAATTACCTACCACCCATCTTCATTCCATTTATTACTTAAGATTTCATAGATTCTGTCAACCTATATTGTCCACTCTGAATGGGAACTTGCAGATACTTACTACTAATCACCTACTCCTGTTGACCACTGGTCTCTTCTGGCTATTATCTGACAATTGTATGGAGGTCTAGGGACTTCTGCTTTGTGTCAGCTTCCAAACAGAGTAGCACACACTGAACTAACTTGAGTTACTGAAAAAATTATAGGAATAATTTCAAACAAATGAAATGATTTATGATTTGTATGACTAATCATTGTCAACATTCCATATTACAAAATCAATATATGAATACATCAAAGCATTTAAACACTATGGCTTAATTTGAAGTTTGATGGTAAAAATTTATCAGCAGCTAAAGAAACATTTCACAATGACTACAGATAATATATAATCAATGACTTCAAAAGAAATCAAAGTCTGAAAACATAATGAAGGTTCCAGTGTGGATTCACTGAGGTATGTAAATCAGTTCAGCGTGGCATATTTAAGATTCACCAGGGCCTCAGAGCTTTGGTGAGAATGTAAACATTTTATTTATCTTCATTAATCATAGATTTATGTTCTGTTCATCTAGGAACACATTTTATATATTTTTAAGAAAATCCAGTGAAATATTTCTAGCTTACCATTTCTGGAAATTTAGCTTCGAGACAATTGTTCCCCATTCTTACCCCAGAATTTATGTGGCTAAAATAATTTGGTATTATTTATAAGAGAGCCATAGGATAAAGACTTAAGTTCTTATCCCTCCTCCAATTAGACAAAGGCTTTCATAAACTATTTCTGTCAAAGTTGTGCTTTACGTGTGGTTAATGGGAACAGTCCATTCACTTTGGATTCAAAGGTACTAGTCATCCACTGTAAGCTGATAAACGTGTAAAAACTTTTGCATAAAATGTGGTTTCCAAATTTGCCATGAACCCAGCTAGCTATTACTCCCACGCCCTTTTCAGATGAAGTCATGTGGGCTATTAAGTGGTAGACCTAGGATTTGAAACAAAGTGTCCTTGACATTCTTTACCATGGCTGTTCAGAGGGAGCAACCTGGATAGCAGGTGGTAAAGCGCATGAAGAATTCATTAGAAGGCATCATACTTAACCTTAGAAGACCAACTCATAGCTCTAGTACAGGCACTTTGTTTTCTGGCCACCTCCGTCACACATATTTTCAGTTTTCTTTATTTGGGTACTTACAGTCCTACTACCTTGTCTTCTGGGAAATACCATTCCCAAAGTTGTATTACTTCGGGAAGGAACCTAACAGGAAATGTAGAGTTCTCTGTGAAACATTTTTTTCTATCATAAAGCCAATGTCTCCAAGTGAATGAGGATCAATAGGAATGACATTTAGAAAACAGTACATGTTTAGTGATTAGATAGTATAGCCTTTATCTTTCTCCCCTGACCAAACCAAAGCTCATAGAAGGGTAATCAACTCCCTGCAAATCTGTATCCAGATAATCAGAGTCAAAGAACTCAAACCCAGCTCTCCTGAAGTCCTGTCGATTTTCTATACTTATTATCCTATATTCCTATTTGTGTAAGTGGATATGAGGAGTACACTGGCTCTCAAATTTAAAATTATCCCTCTGTTTTCAGGCATTTATTTGCAAACTTATTATAACATACAAACTTGGTGACAAATTGATAGGCAATTTATCTCTTGCCATCACATTTGGAGGAAAACTGAACAGTAGCTTAAAGTGAACTAAAAGGGGTAGATACTTGGCACAGTGAGTTAAGCTGCTGCTTAAGATCCCCACATTCCATATCAAGAGTGCCTGATTTGAGTACCTGCTCTTCTGCTTCTGACCAGCTTCCTGAGAGGCAGCATATGATGGCTCAAATACTTGAGTTCCTATCACCTATGTGGGAGATATGGCTGGGGTTCTAGGTTCTTGGCTTTTACCTGGTCTAGGCCCGGCTCTTACAGGCATTTGGGGGGTAACAGATGGAAGATTTTTCTCTTCCTCTGTGGTAAATAAAAAAATTTAAGTGAATTGAGAAGTAAGAGCTTTGTCCATTTCCTGGTTTAACAAAAAGATGGGATAAGAGTTTTTGGCATCTGCCACAATATTAACTGGTCAAAATTCTAAATTCACTTTTTATTTTAGCCAAAACGTAACAATTTTGGGTTTTCTGCCTAGTTGACACTGTTATTCCCAGTCTTGCTTACTCTTGGTACCTGGGCAATAAGCTTTTGTCTATTGCAGAATGGAACCCTCACTGTACATTTTGGTACATCAGTAGCATAG